>OY992876.1:510284097-510664310 GCA_963921405.1 Cepaea hortensis | reverse complement strand
CTGAAGCTCCACAAGAGAATACATACAGTAGAGAATCCTTACATTTTCATTGTTTCTTGTTGGACTTGGTCATTGAATTTTCTGTCTGTCCATGGTATTCTTTGCATTCTCCTCAGAAACCATTTTTCCACAGCCATCAGATATTTTTCAGCTTGACTGCTCATTTTTCACACTTGACATCCATACAAAAGCTCAGGTTCAATTTAGCACTTCAACACTAATTTAACGTTGCAAATGACATCTTTTTATTGTATATTTTCCATCTTGCAAAAGACTACCTTAACATGGCGATTCTTGTTCTAATCTCTTCAAGGCATCTCCCATCAGATGTTATGACTTTTCTGAGATAATTGTACTGATTCACTTCTCATCTCATCATGTTCCTCTTGTAGCTTGCGGTGTCAAGGTGGGGTATAAACAGCGGGAGAGTGCCCGATTATGGGCTTCATGTGATTCACTTATTGAAGAATATTCCCATTTACTTGTATATCACATTGTGGTATTTCTATCTTCCGAGTGACAACCATAATCTGTGTCTTCTTACAATTCAATTCTAACCCTAGTTGTTCACCGTGTGGAGCAACTGTTTCACTAAACCTTGCAGATCCTGGTTCTCTAGCTAGCCATGTATGCTGAATCACTTGTCATGACCTCAATACATATGTACACCTTATCATTCACGCATTCCGAAAACAAATTGTATTTCAACATCGTAATACATATATGAGAGAAAGCTTACATATGTGGTGATTGTGTTGCATTTTTTACTCATGATCACAATTTGAAGCTTCAGAAAAGAATACATTCACAAGAGAATACGTACAGAAGAAAATACATACAGAAGAGACTATATACAGAAAGCTATATCTACACAAGAGAATATATACAGAAAAGAATAGATTCACAAGAGAATACATGCACAAGAGAATATGTACAGAAGAGAATACATACAAAAGAGAAGTCTTACAGCATAGAATACATATAGAAGAGAACACATACAAAACAGAATACATACAGAAGAGAATGCATACAGAATAGAATATGTACAAAAGAGAATATGTGCAGAAGAGAATACGTGCAGAAGAAAATACACACACAACAATACGTACAGAACAGAATGCGTACAGAAGAGCATATATAGTCTTACGGAAGAGAATATATACAGAAGATAATACATACATAAGAAAATATGTACAGAAGAGAAATCTTACAGAAGATAACACATACAGAAGAGACGTCTTACAAATGTGAAACTGAAATTTATCATCTCGTCTTCTTGTGCCCCACATCCCTTATTAGAGTGCAAACCTACAGGTTTGCATCAAGCCATCATTGATGTTTCATCCTCCAATGCTGATTCCATTTATATCTTCTACATTCCTGAAAATATTTTCACTGTATAGGGAAAAAAGATCTGGAGACATTACACATCCCTGCTTAACTCTCATAATTGGCTGATACTGTCCCACTTCATTATCAATCCTTATTGCAGCTTGTTGTTTCCAATATATGTTTTTTTATAAGTCTAATGTCTTTCCCATCAATTTGTAGATCTGCAAGCATATCCACCATGCTGACATGTCTAACGCTATCAAAAGCCTTTGTATAGTCAATAAAGCAAAGATGTATATCCTTGTTTACTTCTATAGCATGTTCAATAACTGTTCGCAGCATGTACACAGCATTTACTGTACCCTTTCCTTCTACAAACCCGCATTGTTCATCCCCTATTTCAGGTTGTATTTTCTTCCTCACTCTTTGCATGATAATTCTTAGCAAAATCTTTGTGATGTGGCTCATTATACTAATTGTTCTATGTTGATCACATTCCAAGGCTCCTGATTTCTTTGGGATTGCAATAAATACAGTTACATAATTCAGAAGGTATATCTCCAGTTTCATATAATGTGTTCAGCAGTCTGGTGACTTGATCTAGTCCAAATTCTTCTAAAGCTTTAATCATTTCTGTTGTGATGTTATCTGCACCGGGGGCCTTGCCAGCTTTCATATGCTTAAGAACATTTCGAACCTCCATCTCCAAAGTTGGCGGTCCTTCATTATTAAATCTAATATCATACTGTTCGTCTCTGTTATCATCATAAAGGTGTTTCACATAATCTGTCCATACATGTAGAATCTGATCTTTTTCTTTTATGATTTGCCATCTTTAGTTTTTAGAGAGCCTGTTGATGTACTTGTTCTTTTATTAGTAAGTTCCTGAATTCTTTTGTGCACTAATTTGTTATTTTGACTGTTGTGTTGTTTTTCAATGTCTAAGCACTTTTCCTCAAGCCATGCTTCTTTTGCCTCCTTACATAATATTCTGACTTGACTTGCATGCAGCTTTACAGAACAGAATTACGACACATACAGCTCTAATAAATAAGGCGACTAGCCTTTATCAGCAAACAACTTAAATACACACAACACAACATATAGTCATGGAGAAGGCCGTTTGATGACCACATTAAGGCATAAGGATGGGATGAGAAGAATAAACAGATGAAAACAATATGAAAGCAATGAAGAGAAAATGAAAATATGGAAAAACAATGTTGCTACTTATCTCAGTCTCAGGCTGTACTACTGCCAGGAATGTCATCTTTATCCTCTTTTATACATAGCATGGGGACCAGGGTAGGGGGGGTCTGTGGGTCATGAGGACCAGTGTAGGGGTGTCTGTGGGTCATGGGGACCAGGGTAGGGGGGTCTGTGGGTCATGGGGACAGGGTAGTGGGGTTTGGGGGTCAAGGGGACCAGAGTGGGGGGGGGGGGGGTGTCTGGGTCATGGGGACCAGGGTAAGGGGTGATACCAGGGTAGTGGGTGGTCATGGTTCAGTGAAAGTTCCAAGTAATGAGTGGAAGTGGTATGCGCAAAAAGGGGCAGGGAGGTGAGGCTGGAGATTGGATGTAATGGAGATGTGATAGGTATCTGAGAACCATTTTCCTAGTCTGTACGGTCTTTTCACAATTGACATGTAGCAACATTGATACTTTATGGTTTAGAAATCATTATTCCATTTAATTACCTACATTACATTGTCATAGTAGGATGGAATGATATACAAGTAAACACCTGGCAAAGAAAAAAAATTATATATATATCAGACACGCACTTACAAGTCCCATAACTGAACGGCATGTACCTCCAGTCTCCTTTACTTCAGAGTACTGGAGAGTAACCTGGCACTAAGTTTCAAAACGTCCCCTGGGTATCCTCGGGCCGTTACTCATTCATGCTTAAGCATGAGCATCTTCATCCCTCCCCGAGCCATGACGCTCTGGATGAAGGTATGTGTGTGTTTAAGAGGTATCATTACCCTCTCTACCATGAATGTCGCCTGGTCTTATGGAATATCTTTCTGTAATCCATGACCCTTTCTCTCTGTTGCGTTTAATGTTATGTCCATGTCAGTTACCGTTTGACTTTTGTACCATTATATTTTTTTATTTGTTGGGTATGCCATATGAGCAATTAGTGGTAGCACTCATGTATTATAGACTTATAGGCCTTATGTATCTTATCTTTGTTAGATATGATCTTCTTCTCTCCTTTTCAATTAGTGTTCTCTCCACTGAATGTCCTCACCAATGTGTTTATCTTCCCCAATGTGACTGTCTAGATTATACATATACATATATATCCACCAGTGTGAATGTGTCTATTAACATTAATGTGTACATGAAATTTAACAATTATATACTATAGTATTTTTTAGCAAACAAAAATATATTTTTTAAAATATAATTTCCATAAGTCCATTAGTTATATCATACATTCTTCCTTTCATATCTCTTTCATAACATTAGATATTCCATGTCATGGCTTCCTATCTGATTTCGTTTCTTGGTTAGTGTTTCGATGTTCTTCAACATTTATCTGCTTGATAAAGACATGTTGCCTTGTGAATCCCTTTCCTGTATGTTGTCTGTTTATATCATACATATCCTGTTTGTTTATACGCACTTTCTTTTATCCCATTGGCGTGCATATGTGTGCTGTGTCATGTTCACAGGTTGTGATAATTGATCTCAACCTTTAATCAGCTTAGTCTGCAGCATCTGCTGAACGAAATCCTGAGGTCAAGTACTGAAACTTGGCTTGAAGAAAACATTCAATTTATCTGTCATGACCTCAATACATATACATATGTAAACCTTATCATTCACGCATTCCAAAAACGAATTGTATTTCAACATCGTCTTTGTTTTGACGGTGATGTTGATTGTATGTTACATGAGATTACTTGTATAAATGTCTCTCATTCTTTTCTTTCATTCTGAAACCAGAAAGAAAACTTTCTTGTGCTTCGTTGGTTTGCGACTGTTATGTACTGTACACTCAGTGGATCTTCAACCCAGTGATATCTTCACATGTAAAGTGTTTTATTTATATCTTATGATCTCAACATGTGTTGTAGTGTTCAGTAGCAAATTTCTGTTAAGCTTTCTTGTTATTTTAACATATTTTTGGAATCTTATTGAACTCGCTCACCTTGTATTTTATGATCGTGAAATGATGTATGGGATGATAATGTGATCATTCCTCTTATGACACGATGGTATTCTAATGAAATGGCTAATATGTTATGACATTGATGTATGTTTCTATGATGTGATGGTGTAATTATGAGTGATACATAGGTTGATGTGTAGGGTATGATATAATTTTATTAATCAATGTAGATGATATTCTAAAATAACTTCACTTAATCTTGGTGAAGTTTGATGCTGGTCTTTAGTGTTCTTGTTCCATTCACATCATGGGACTTCTGGTCATTAGTAGTGGCCCCTTAGATTATCGGCTGAATGGTTCAGATTTCATCTAAGCACATCTTTACGTCTGGTAATTCAGTTATCTGGCACTCCCTTTCGGACACTCGGCATTCTTACAATCTGGCAATTTACAAATCGGAAAAAGTATGTATATACTGTAACAATTAAATATATTAAATACATGATAGTGTCAAATTGTTTGGATGCAATTTGCAAACATTTTATTCAGTAATTCAGAGGTTTTAGATGACATCCGGAGCACTTCCTAACTCCACTTAAACAGTTATGTACAATGTTACATGCAAGTTGCAACAGTCTTCAGTCTTTGCCTAATGTTGTCTACAGTCTACTTAGTAGATCATCTAGATTGTTATCTTTGACATCATTTCTTATTAATGGAATAAGACTCTGGCAAATAAAATACAGTTTGAATTTTGTTAACGCATACCTGTTCTTATTTTCTGGTATATGTTTTCTGAATGTATGTTTTCTACTTTCTGTTTTGATTTTGCTGGTTTAAAGAATGTTTTGTTCTTATGCAAACCAAACGTTGCACCCAATACTTGACATTGTAGTGTTTGTATAAAATTTCCCAAGATGGTGTTGAGAAGTTTGCTATATATTGTGCCCCTCCACTTTAATTTATCTAACCATGTTGTGTTATATTTCAGTGTTTGTGAATAAATATGTTTAGCACAATATTGAAACCAGTTACTTGCCCCTTCCCCATGGGTGATGATTGAAGTTATTCCTAAAATAATATGACAAATGAATATGATTTTCATTTTCCCATGAATTGGCGTGAGTTCTTTTATTTGTGGTTTCTTAATAAAGTTGAATTTGATATTGCATAAAGATTTATCTTGTCTGTTATTTTCATGTGGTAATTGTTTGTTAGTCAGAGCCATTTTATTTAATGGAGGGTACCACTCTTTAATTGTGTGGTTGTGTTGTTCCATACTGCTGCAGTGTTGTGCAACTTGAAGGGTTGTAGATAGTTGCAATATTGGTGATAACTCTACCTGTCAGACAGAGTAAGACATCGGTTTGTCTGCTTGAGGAGTATCAATTTTATCTGATTAGATTGATTCAATTCATATGTGGTTTGTTGGCAACCTTTTCGTACTGTCATGTCGTCCTTCTGTTGTGTTCTACCATCTTTCGTCCAAGTCAATGGGCACTGTGTGTTGTTGGTTGAGCGAATCTGTGGTGTGGCCTCCTTATCTTCTTCTTCTCTTTGCTTTCATAGGTGGCCTCTAGTAACTGCACTGGCTGGTACGCACTTTATTTCCCTCTCAGTTGCTTCTTCATGGGTACAATACTTAACATGTGGGTTGTTCCCAATCATCAGACCTGCGCATGGGTTTGGCAGAGCTGCTGCATATATTCTTTCCTCATAATGGGGAAATCTTATGGTAATGCATGCAATCAGGTATCTCTCAATGGTACCTCCAAATGTTCTGCAGGTAACACTTCTGCCTGTGTAATCTTTCCTATTTACCAGTCTTCTGTCTACCCCTTATTATGGATGCACCTGTGTCCCTGACATATTGTTTGTGATCCATTAACCCATGCTTGGTGGACCTTCAGGGTGCCATTTTGAATGTTGACTTCATTGGCCTCTTGTATTGGTATACTATGGCCACATGCCAGGCTATTATCTGTGTGAAATTCATTACAAGTTTCACAGTGTATATCAGTGGGGTATGTCTGTAGAGTGGCTGCATTAGTGTTTTCGTATTCGTCAGTCTCACTACTGGTGATGACATATGCAGTGTTAGCTTCTTTCAAAGCTTGTCTCATTCTACAAACCTTAGCTATATGCCCGTAGCTATTGCAAAGATGACATTTGAAGCTATTGGTGTATGCAGCATATTTGTTTATCCTCTGCAATGTTAGGTTCTTTATGTATGCATCATAGTTAGGATTCTTGTCGCACATTTTGAGTGACCCGTGCTGTCTTTTACAATGTTGACATTGTATTATGTAACCCTTCTTTGACCTAGGTGTCTCTCTCTGTGCGTAACCTCTTTGATTGTACAGCCATCTACCTCTTGTTTGTTGACCACACTGTGGAAATCTGTTGGGTCCACTATTATATCTTTGATTGGACAATCTGGCAGCCGCCCCTATAGCTAAGTCAGGTTGAACCCCTTCAGCAAAAATGTCCCTATGGGCATTATAATATGCCTCCCCTTTGGACTCCATGTCTGGCACTGACATACATTTGTTCTCGATCAGAAATGTCGCCATTCTGGAACGAAAGAAATTAGTTTATCCCTCAACATGAGGTCACATAATTTGTTAAAGTCACCGCCTACATTGTCTGACTTAAGCCACTTGTCAAAACGTGATTGGGTTTCCGAAACGTAATCAAAGAAGGTCTGATTAGCCTTCTGTGCCTATGTCTTGAACTTGGTGCGAAAACCCGCCTGATCTAAAGAAAGATGTGCCAGTACCCTTTCTTTGATATAATTATAATTTCTTCAAAGGTTCAAGGGCAAGATGGCGATGAAAAAGTATCACCCACTCTTCGGTTGGCACTTATAATGGTTCATTAGAACCTCAAAGTTAGTTACCCAGGCTGAGACCCTGGTACCTTTTAATGGGGTCCAAAGCTTTCGCTGCTATTTTTGCTTGAGCTATTTCAGCCTCCCTATCTCTCTCAAGAGTCTTTACCTTTAAGTTGCCTCCTAACTCTTTATCTTTCATTACTAACTCGGTTGCCTGTTTGTACTTTTCAAATGCAAGCCTCCCTTTTTCTTCGGCCAGCTCTCTATCTTTTGCTGCTATTTTCTCTTTCTCTAGATCAAGTTCTTTTTCTTTTTATCTCTATAGAGCTTCTCTGTTCTCTTTCTAGAGCTGCCTGAGCCTCTCTGTTCTCTCTTTCTAGAGTGCCTGGGCCTCTCTCTCTTCTCTTGCTGCTGATCTCTCTCTTCTCGTTGTTGTGCCTGAAATTCTTTCAATTCTTGTTTGGCCCATGCCGCAAAATCAGGCCCTGACAAGCCACACTTTTCACCTAAGGCTATGAATTCTTGGAGTGACGACATGGTTGACTAATAACTTATGTCCACTTAACCACAAAAGAGTATCTATGTGTATGCCAAGATCGGTGGTATCCACCCCGACAGGAGGTGTTCTCTGTCTCTGTGAACAGTGATGCAGTCGGTGTGTGACGCTGGTATAGTGTCACAATGTCAAGAATATTTTACAACAGGACAAACGATAACTCCTATAAGAAATGTTAACTACCTTAAACGCAGACAACTGTAAACAATTTTATGTAATGATACACTGAGTACATATAGTCACAACGTATAGACGGATGATGTTACAAAACATCACGTGGTTCTAAACAAGTCAAATTTCTACAATACCTTATCACACTTAATTTGGCTGCCGTTAGAATAGAACATACCTTTGTGCATGAACAATATTCAGGCACAAAAGTAACGCAACCAACCACCCACAAACATTTAAGACGCAGACATAAAATCCATGGAGAACGTGCCCGAATAATACACCTCTGATCCACCGGAAAAAATGTAAACAATTACAAACAGACAATTCAACTGGCCTGTTGTGATGATTTTTGGGTTTCCAAGTAGGGGGGGGGGGGGGTGTGGAATGAAGATTATTTCAAGATCGCGTTATTACAAGAACCCATTACTTGATCTTGTTTTTCCCTTCATACTTTACGGTTCTGTACATCTCATCCTTCTAAAATTCATTTTATAAAGTAAGTAGACCCACAAATCATGCTTTATGTGAACGTCTAGACTTGTTTTAGTATGTGCTTCCATTATTACGTATACTGGTAGAGGAGGGGGGAATTTTTAGGTAGGAAATACGAAAGGGGGGGGGGGATGACGTTCTGAAAATATGGTGAAGGGGGGCACAAGAAATTTTTAGGTAGGAAGTACGAAAGGGGGGGGGGGGGAATGACGTTCTGAAAATATGGTGAAGGGGGGCACAAGAAATTTTTAGGTAGGAAGTACGAAAGAGGGGGAAATGACGTTCTGAAAATATGGTGAAGGGTGGCACGGGCCAAAAAAGGGTGAGAACCACTGATCTATATGTTCTGTCATGTTAAATGATAAAAAATAGTACAAGTATACAATTAAAACTGGTCTATGTGGCTAAGGGCTTGCGAATGCGGTTTGTGAGCCTGTATACCCAGGTTCGAAACACAGCGGTGCTGGTTTTTTTGAAGAAGGAATAGGAGCTGGTCGTTCAGAAAGCAATCGCCATCTTGGAGTTCCATTCACAAATACATTTTTTTAACAACATATCAAGCAATTTAAGCATGAAACTCTCCAGTCGCTGATTCCAAGTGCTTGTAGGTCTTATGTATATTATCTCTCCACCCTCTTCTTGGTCTACCTCGGGGTCTATGGTCATTTATTTCCTGAGTGTAATGAAACTCTCCACATATATGTAAAAATGGGTGCATAATTCAAATATTCATCTAAAAGTATGAAAAAAATTAAGAAAACAAGCTCTAAAATATAAAAGTACTTACTTTTTGTCAAATAATTATATTTATTTAAAAGGTCATAATAATTTCAACCAATCCCTGTGCACGAATATTAGGCTAACCTTTCCTGGAAAACCCTAGATGACGTGTGTTATTGCCACGTGATGATATGAATGAATGAATGACGTCGAAAGAATGCATGGGTGTTACAGCAGCCATTTTAGTGACATAATGAGTCAGGCTGGGGTGGCTCCGTACGTCACTTCCGTTTAAATTTCGGGTCAAGTCAAGTAATGGACTATCCTATTTAAAATAAGAAAGTGTCTATTCATAGGGCACTATGTATAAACAAAGTGTTTATTCATAGGGCACGGCTGGTCACGTGATTTAACGTAAGTTTGCGGCTATATTATACATTTTCGTTGATTGGGGAACATGTCGTCAGTGGCATAGTTGATAGTGTCCCCGCCTGATGGGTGGGAGCTCGAGGTTTGTTTCCTTGCCAGACATTTTTTTTTAAAAATTGTTCAGCAATTAATTGGATGAAAGTCAAATGTCAATCGTTCGTTTCCTTGCCGGATAATGTTTTTTTTAATTGTTCAGCAATTCATTGGGTGAAAGTCAATCCTTTATCTCTTTGGGTATTTAGAACTGTGTTGTTTAAAGTGAGTGTAAGTTAGTACCAGTTTCTCCAGTATTGGTCCTCGTTGCTTTGCACTAGGGCAATTCCAATACCCAACCCACACATTTGTGAGTCCCAAATGATCCGTTTTCCTTCTACCCCTTCTGGCTCCAGCCCTCTTCTTCCTTTTCCTTCCCCCCTCTCCCCTACCTCTTCTCCACCGCTTCATTCTCTCCCCGCTGCTGTTGTCAAAAGTATCGAGCACAAAGCACGTACTCCGTTGCTTTGGCGATAATTCTTTGTATTATTCATAGTTGGTTAGGTTGGTGGATAGATAGACATGAAAGTGGTTAAGTAGGCAGGTAGGTGGATTGTTAGACAGATAGATGGTTAGAGAGGCAGATATGTGGGTAGGTAGACAGGTAGGTAGTTAAGTAAGCAGGTATGTGGGTAGCTAGGCAGGTAGGTGGATGAGTAGGTACGCAGGTAGATGGGTAGCTAGATTCAACCTGACACTCGCTCGTGGATATCTTAAAAAAAAAAAAAAAAAAAAAAAAAAAAATCGATCATCTGTGTTCCACCATGCCAATTCATACATCTCTTTCCTCCCCCGATGTGTCTCCACCTTGCCGCGGTGGGGGAGCTTGTGTGTCCCTCTGACCCCATGTGCTTGCCGATGGATGAAAACTACATATCGGACAGCTTATGGGATAGGGACCAGTCTAAGAGAGACACAACCTGCTGCTCTGCTGGTAGACTGAGGTTAGGATAACAGTCAGAAGTTTAAATCAGGCGCACGAAGGCAAAAGATTTGGTCCGGACAATACTCTAAGGCTCTCTGTTGAGGGTGAGGCTGAACGTTCTAAGCCACAAACCCTCGGATCTGAGAGCCGGGCTGATACCCACCCTCGAAAATAGAGGTGAGATACTGAGCAAGCAACAAGCACAGGTCTGATACCTGTTCGAAGGCTCTCAGCTGGGGGATATGAGGGATTCCCGGATGAGAGGGCCTGGCCATTTCTCGTTCACTGCTGCACAGACGTAATGTGCTGAGCCGGCAGCACATGTAGCCTACCTCGTGAGCGAGTACAAAAAGTCAGAAAAGTGCCCCAGTCAAATGAAATGGTTACGAAAACTGTCTGTATCTAACTCATAGACAAAAGTGGAAAAACGTCTCAATAACACAAAATGGAACGCACGGCTAGCGAATCCATTGCATGGATCGAAGCAACAGCAAAAGCTTACCGAATGGATGTCGCCCGCAGTCTGACCGTTCCTGGTGTGTGATTTAGCGACTAGTGGCAAGCTGGATGCCCAACACACGGAAGTGAGGAACTAAAGCAGCCATGAGCACGCCGTGGTAACTCCTTGGGTGAGCCCAGTATCAGAGCAATATGTGCCGGCTCTTCAATTATGGAAGCCTTCTTGGATAGCAAGGGAATGCCCATGGTCTGCCCCTGCCTTCCATTGAGGGCCGACCACGATGTCATTGATCGTTCTATCTTGACCAGCTGAGATGTGGGCGACACCACAACAGTAAGTCTAACGTGCCTCGAAACCCGAGGAAGGCTAACCTCATAAAAAAATGCCCGCCAGAAGTCGGAAGTGTCGTCCTACGGGTGGCAAACTAAAAATTGACACTACGCAATTACGTCCGAGTGAAATGTCTCGTCCGCATGTCTATCGTGCTAGGAACAGCTCTGACTACCTAGTTTCCAAATGCCGCTCTTGTTCGGAACAGCTCTGACTAGGTAGTTTTCCAAATGTCTGTCGTGCCTGGAACAGCTCTGACGGGCGCAACGACAAGCACATGTCTGAAAACTCGCTGAGTGGATACCGTCTGCAAACCTGTCTGGTATGTGCGGGAATGGCCAGGGGCAAACAAAATGACCAATATACTGAAGTGAGGATTTAAAGCAGCCATGAGCAGGACGTGACAATCCCCTCGGTTAGCCCAGAACCAGGGCGTTATGTGTTGGCCCTGCAACTATGGAAGCAACCCTGGATAGCGGAAAATGCTATGGACTGTCCCTGCCTTCCTTTGAGGGATGACCGTTGTCTTCGACCATTCAACCTTGGCCAGCTGTGTTGTAGATGGCACCACAAAAGTGAGTCTCCCAGGAATACTACCTGGTCAAAAAAGCACGCTGTAGCCGGATCTGTTGGCCTACGGGTTTCGGCCCAAGAGCGCATAACAGACACACCGCAACCACATCTGAAAAAACACTCCGTATGAACGAAAAGAAGATACATCTCTTTCAACCTCTCTCTGCAATACTCTGAACAGGCAGGTTGACCGGCCGAGCGACCGAGAGAGAGAGAGAGAGAGAGAGAGAGAGAGAGAGAGAGAGGGGGCAGGCAGTCAGACGACCCTAATCATGTCTCTCTGAGGTGACGCATATTACTGTCAGCTTGGACCAGAATTATCAGGACATAAATAGTAGGTCGATAACGTAAACAAAGATGGATGCCTGTAAACAGTAAGAGTACAGAAACGCATGTTAACAATTCTTAAACTCGCCTGTGACACAATTATTTGTATTGGGGATACCAATCTGGAAAATTATTCTTGATATTTAAACAGCCATACTTCAACTAAGTTTAAAGTATCGATTCATAGGGCCCTATGTATAAAAAAAAAGTGTCTATTCATAGGGCCCTATACTCTCCCTTAAAATAATGAATCCGAATCGGGAAAAGACCACTGATTTGGAGTGGTGACGTGACACTAAAAAATTATTGCAAGCACCATCACAATATAAGAGAAATGCGTGTACTTACCATCAATAAATCTCTCAAACGTAGTCATATTCAGCAAAGACAGTTACCAAGAGAGTGCTGTTTGACATTCGATGCCGCCATGTTTAGTAGACACCAACATATCAAGATAACGGAAGTGATAAATTATTAACGGCCAAAAATAATACCGAAACAATTATAATTCACCAGTTATTATAAAACATATACGATACAATTATCTCGGAACAGTCATAACATCTGATGGGAGATGCCTTGAAGAGATTAGAACCAGAATAGCCATGGCGAAAGTAGCCTTTAGCAAGATGAAAAACATACTGACCAATAAAAAAGATGTCAATTGAAACGAGAAAAAGAGTGTTGAGGGGATACATAGAGCCTGTTCTTTTGTATGGATGTGAAACTTGGACAATGAGCAGTCAAGCTGAAAAACATTTGATGATTGCAGAAATGTGGTTTCTGAGGAAAATGCAAAGAATACCATGGACAGACAGAAAAACCAATGACCAAGTGCTACAGCAGACAAATTAAAATCGTAAATTGATTAGAGAAATTAGACGTAGACAGTCAAAAATTTTTGGACATGTTATGAGAAGGAATGGATTGGAGAACTTAGTGACAACTGGCAAGATCGAAGAGAACAAACCAAGAGGAAGACCGAGAGGAAAATACCTGGATGGCTTGGCCACATGGCATGGACGAGACAGGAACACAGAGCTGATCCACAACACTGGTGATCGAATGAAATGGCGAGTCATGACCACCCACGCTTTCCGGCATGGCACATGATTGATTATAACTGTGTCATTTGAAGTTATTAATGTAATGTATTCTTCTTCAGCATTCCGAGCCATTGAGGTTTTTTGCTGCAGATACAATCCGTCTCCATTCGTCTCTCTGGTTGACCTTCTGTTGCCAGTCGTTGATTCCAAGTGCTTGTAGGTCTGTATGTATATTATCTGTCCATCGTCTTCTCATTCGCTACCGCCATAAGTAAAAGTTAATAGTTATTATGCCTTTTTAAAGCACAAACTATCGCCTGTCAAGATGGCAAGGTGCCAATGTCTTCTTGGTCTACCTCGGGGTCTATGGTCATTTATTTCCTGAGTGTAAGCGAGTTTTGTTTCCCTATTATCTTCCATTCTTTCTTTATGCCCCAGCCATTGTAATCTATTATTATCCTTCAGGATACCAGTGATTAGCGGGGACTTAAACAGATCATAAATGTCTTTGTTGCTTCTTCTTTTCCACTCTCCACTTTGTGTATCCCTAATGGGCCCAAAGTTGCATCTTAAGATCTTAAGACATTGTTCTCAAAGGTTTGTAACAAGGCTTCGTCTCCTTTCATTGTACTCCAGGTTTCAGAGCCATACAGCACAACTGGTCTGATCAGTGTTTTGTATATTGTGATCTTGGTGTTACGAGATAGCGCATTAGATTTTAGCAGATGTTGTAGTGCATAGTATATCTTATTTCCAGAGTTTATTCTAGGTTTGTATTTCTTCCCTTATGATGTTGGAGCAGTTGAAGATCGTACCCATGTATTTGTATGTTTCCGTTCTTTTAATGGTCATATTATCTATTTGTATATGGCCAGGGACAGTCATGAGCCACAGGTGACACCAGACCGTCATCCAGCTACTGATGGCAAAATCTTAACTAAAATAAATAAATTTAGAGTAGGAACATGGAATGTTAGGACATTACATGAGCTAGGAAAGTTGACCAATGTTCTAAGAGAGATGGATAGCATGAAAATGAATATACTAGGCGTTAGTGAGATGAGATTGAAGGGATCGGGCAAAATTATAGCTGACAATCACACAATAATTTATTCTGGAGGGGATACACATGAAAAAGGTGTAGGAATAATATTAGACGAAAAATCAGCCAAGTCAATTAATGGATACTGGTGTATTTCAGATAGAGTTATTATGGTAAAAATCAAAGGCAAACCAATAGACATAAATATTATACAAGTATATGCACCAACAGCAAGCAGTAGTGATGAAGAAATACAACACTTTTACGACGAAATAGAAATGGCGATGGCTCAAATTGGATCACAAGAAATAAAGATAATACTTGATGATTTTAATGCAAAAGTAGGAAAGGGGAAAATGGAAGATGTTGTGGGGAATTATGGTTTAGGTACAAGAAATGAAAGAGGGGAAAAGCTAATAGAATGGGCAAATATCAATGATATGATAATTGGAAACACATGGTTTAAACACCATAAAAGACGACTGTACACATGGATAAGCCCTGATAAGAAAATACGCAACCAAATTGACTACATACTAATTAATAAAAGATTTAGAAATGCTTTAATTAATGTAAAGACAATGCCTGGTGCTGACTGTAATAGTGATCATGTACCACTATGTGGACAAATAAAAGTAAGATTAAAGAGAGGGGAAAAAATGGTTAAGAATATGAGACTTAATAAAGAGGTTCTGAAAATAGATAAAGAAATGCAAGAACAATACAGAGTGACTGTGAAAAATAGGTACAATGCAATAACTAAAATATAGAATACAGATGAACAATGGGAAATGTTAAGGGACTCCATTCATCAAACTAGCAAAGAAGTATTACCGGAGAGAGGCAAAATAGCTAAGAAAAAATGGATGAATGAAGATACCTTAAAACTGATGGACAAAAGAAAACAGAGTAAAAATGACAAACAAGAATACGCTAAGATTAATAAAGAAATAAAAGATAAATGTGGGAAGGCTAAAGAAAGTTGGTTAAACGAGCAATGCAAAAAAATTGAATTAAATTCCATTAAAGATACAAAAAATATGCACAGACAAATCAGTGAGCTTACAGGAAGAAAAATAAGAATAAATACAGGGTGTTTGAAATCAAAAACAGGAAAGATAATATTAGAGGAAGATGCTATAATGAAGAGGTGGAATGAGTATATAAGAGAATTATATGAAGGAGAAAGGGAAGAATTAACAGAAGATAGTAACTTAGAAGGTCCACCTATTCTGAAAGAAGAAGTCACTGACGCTATGAAACGTATGAAGAAAGGAAAAACAGCTGGGCCAGATGAAATCACAATAGAAGAATTAGAAGTATTGGGAGAATTTGGAGTAGATATATTAACCAAAATGTTGAATGATATTTACAGCAGTGGATATTTACCCAGTTATATGCTGAAATCTGTATTTATAGCTATACCAAAAAGACCAGGAGCAATTGATTGTGAAGATTTTCGTACAATTAACCTTATAAACCATATCACTAAGCTTCTACTCAGAATCATAATGAGAAGAACCAAAAAGAAAATAAAAATGGAAGTTAGTGAAGAACAGTATGGATTTGTGGAAGGAAAGGGCACAAACAATGCAATTTATACATTACGGACACTAATAGAAAGGTCAATAGAGAAACAGAGAGACATATATTTGTGCTTCGTAGATTATACTAAGGCATTTGATAAAGTAAAACATGATGAACTGATTAAAATGTTGGAAGATATCAACACTGATGGAAAAGATTTAAGAATAATAAAGAATATTTACTGAAACCAGATAGAAGCAATTAAAATGGGAAATAAAGAGGGTAGTTACGAACAGATAAAGCTAGGAGTACGACAAGGGTGTGTCTTGTCACCAGATCTTTTCTCCCTGTATAGCGAAGTAATAATGAGAGAGATCAAAGAGATGCCAGGAATACTAGTTGGAGGTTATAATATAAATAATATACGCTATGCAGATGACACAGTATTGGTGGCGGATAATTCAACAGACCTACAACAATTATAAGACGTTGTAGTAACAGAGAGTGCAAGGAAAGGACTCTCCTTGAATATCAAGAAAACAGTAACAATGGTAATATCAAAGAAAATGGTGACACCAAAATGTGACATAGAAATAGAAGGGAAAATCCTTAACCAAGTTGATAATTTTAGATACCTAGGGGCATTTATAACATCAGATGGAAGATGTACAACAGAGATTAGGAGCAGAATAGGGCAGGCAAAAGCCGCATTTCAGAAAATGAAGAGTATCTTATGCAATAAGTCACTATCAGTGAATGTAAGAAAGAGAGTGCTGAAATGCTACGTAGAACCAGTTTTGCTGTATGGCAGTGAATCTTGGAATGTAAATGAACAAATTAAGAAGAAATTAGAAGCAACAGAGATGTGGTTCCTGAGACGAATGTTGCGAATTCCTTGGACTGCCAGAGTAACTAACGATGACTGCCTGAAACAGGCTAATGAAACTAGAACATTATATACAACAATAAGACAGAGACAAACAGCTTTCCTCGGTCATGTGATGAGAAGAGAGGCATTGGAGAACATCGTAACAACTGGAAAGATCGAGGGGAAGAAAGGCAGAGGTAGACCAAGAGAAGTGATGCTGGATGGATTGAGACGGTGGCATGGAGGAATATCATCAGCAGAGTTGATCCAGAGAACCAAAGACCGAGATCTATGGAGAGCCATGAACGCCTACACCAGCCGGCACGGCACTTGATGATGATGATATGGCCAGAGTTTTTAGCCATTCCTTCTTTTGAAATTACCATATATTCTGTCTAATCTTGGTTGATAACCAGCCCCATCTCTTGGGCTTTTCCCGTTAAGTGAGTCAATATTTCCAATGTCTTTTGTTCATTTTCCCCTATAACATTTATATCATCTGCATAACCAAGCAGCTTGGATGTTCCTCCAATAGCGCATTCCCCCTTTACCTTCCTTACAAGTTTCTCTAAAGCCAGATTGAAAAGGGGCGGCGATAGTGCATCACCCTGTTTCAAGCCAGATGTTATTTGGAAAGGGTCTGATTTCCTGCCTGTATATGTTACTATATTATAAGTATCTTCCATGCATAGTCTGGTCATGTTGATTAACTTCCTTGGTATTCCAAATTCCTGCATGGCATTCCATAGACTATTCCTATGGACACTATCATAAGCCCCTTTAAAATCCAAAAAAATGCTGTGGAGATCTCTTTTATATTCCTAATTGTTCTCGGCTATTTGTCGTAAGATAAATATTTGATCTATTGTTGATCTGTTTTGTCTAAAACCCGCCTGGTAGTCACCTAATATGTCTTCTGAATATGGTTTTAGTCTATTTAGTGATACCGCGGATAGTATCTTATAGCTTGTGGACAGTAGTGATATTCCTCTATAATTTTCACATTGGAACTTGTCTCCTGTCTTAAAGATAGGTATCAATAATGAAATAATGACTCTTTCCAGTCATGGGGTAGTTCTTCTGTCCTCCAGATGTTTATTATTAGTTCGTATAGCTTTAGATGTAATGCATGGCCACCTGCCTTTATAAATTCAGCAGCAATTCCATCACCCCAGTTGCCTTGTTGTTTTTAAGCCGTGTTATTACATATAGGATTTATTCAAATACTGGTTCTTCAATTTGTGGTTCACACGTTAGAACCTCTTCCTGTGGGAAAGTGTTACTTGGAGCTTCACAATTGAGTAATTCAACAAAGTATTCTTTCCATGTGTTACACATTTCCTCATTGGTATATATCATGTTCCAATTTTTGTCTTTTAAACCATATATGTTGTGATGGTGCCCTTGTTTCATTGTCTTCAGTTCTTTGAAAAACTTTCTGGATTCGTTTTTCTGGTGATTAGTTTGCATATCTTTGACTATATTGCTCATATATTCTCGCTTCTGCTGCCGAACTATTTTTTTAGCCTCAGTCCTATATTGCTTTTCATTTTGGATGTTGTTTAGTTTAGTTTAGTTTAGTCGTTGGATCAACATCACGGCACACGGTTTAACCCATAAGTGCTCTGTTTCCCTCCTAACTCAAACCTGAGTCTGGAGAAACTCAGCTAAATGCACGAACTCCGTTGCATCGGCGAGGATCCTGAATTCTTTGGGTTGATTTTTAACTCGAAATTTCGCCCGGGCAGCGCCGTTAGAATACTCTTTTTCGATTTCCAACTGCCAAGGAATTTTTTACGTGCACAACAATACACATGGGCGTCCGATCTCACTACCAAGAGACCAGGGGAAATTTTATTACTGGAAGTCCAGGTGGATTTAAAAAAAATAAACCCCGGTCCTCACCAGGACCTCCAGCACTCGAGGTGGACACCATACCTCGAGACCACTCATCCCTCTAAGTCGACAGGGTCGACTTCATTGCACCGGGTTGTATCCCATATGCTCGGTCTCTTTCCGCATAACGGAAAGCGTCGCACAAAGCACGAACTCCGTAGCTTTGTTGATGTCATTTAACCATAACTGTCTGGCATTCTTCTTCCTATTGACTGCTTCTTCACATTTTTGATTGAACCATCTGTTCTTTCTATGCGTAGTTAACACACCGAGACATTCTTCTGCGATAGATTGAATTGTATTCTTGATGTTCAACCAAGTTTGGTCAACGCTTTCCTCCAACGGGTTTTGTAGTATTTCAAGTTTACATTTTATTTCATCTGCAAATTTCTCTTTGACTGTAATTTTTCTCTGTTTTATGTTGGGTGTAACTTTTGTAGTTTAGTATAGAAAGCTCTATTAACTTTTATTTTAAATTTTGCTCCACCGAGGAAGTGGTCGCTATGGCACTCAGCTCCTCTATAACTTCTAACTTGTTGTATGATTGATGCGTTTTTGTTGTTAATTAAAATGTGATCTATTTAATTATAGGTTCTCTTGTCACACGATTTCCTAGTTTGTTTATGTATGTCCTTTCTTTGTAGTCTGGTGCTGCTGATCTGCAGTCCTTTGGCTTCTGCTAGGTTGATGACTCTCCATCCATTATCATTTGAAGTTGTATGTAGGCTTTCCATACCGGCAACTTTTTTATTAGTTTGCTCTCTACCTATTTTTGCATTGAAGTCTCCCAGCACAATCAGGATGTCCTGTTTGGGGGTTTCTTCTATGACATCTTCCAGATCATTATAAAAGTCTTCTTTAATATCATCTTCTTTCTCTTCAGTAGGTGCATGTAAATTAATCATCGTTATATTTTCCATTTACCTTTTATTCGTAATTTACTAATCCTGTCATTAAAAGCTTTAAAGTTTAAAACGTTCCCCCATAACTCTTTTTTGATGCCAAATCCTGTTCCTAATTCATGTTTATTTTGAGTGTTTCCTCCATATATTACAATCATTCCATTTTGCTCTAAAGTACCCTCTCCTGGCCACCTTATTTCTTGAATTGCTGTTATATCCATTGGATATTCAACCAGCTCCCGGGTTAGTTCTTCGGCCGCTCCATCTCGATATAGTGTCCGTACATTCCATGTTTCAAATCTCAAAAGTCCTTTAACGTTCCAAGGTCGTTGTCCAAATAAGTCAGTCCGAATTCGAGGCTTATGTATCTGTTTCGTGACAAAATAGTTTTTACAAAGGTGGGGATGTTAACCCCACGCTTCAACCCCCAACCTGGAGGACCAGGGTGTTTCTCTTTGTCTGTTCTCTACCCTTTGACCTGTCCGGCTTGGGAGGCCCTGCTGGTAGCTACGCTACCGCCGGCATAGCTCTCAGGGTCATTGAGAAACTCAAGCTCCCCCACCACATCAAGGTGGAAACACCATATATTAATGTATATTTAGTAATATATATCCGGTTCGCGGGGTAGGGGTATCCTCTATCAAAGGAGATGTAATACACCTCCTTTCCTCTGTTAGTCTACGGGACAACGTTGGGCAAGGTGGAGTACCCGTTTAGCCCCCCAGCCAGGGTATCGTGAAGCCATGGAAGCAGGTGGTGGTTCACCTAATTGTTGTGAACTCCCATCCAATGTAAATTTTTACTGCATACCATGTCATGCAGAAACAGGAGATATCAAGATCATCAAGACCCTTTTTCAGAGGAATCCATTTCTGGCAGTGCTTGTTGCTGTTATATTCCAGTTTATAGCCAGTAAGAATAGCAGATTAGTTGCCTACCATGCACGTCATAAGAGGCGACTAAAGAGGTTATGGTTTCGTCGCCCTGCTACTGAGTGAGCACATGGCGCGACACCGTGAGCTGTGAATTTCGCGTGGAATGCTTTTGTATCTGTTCGCGGTTGTTTTTCGCGTGAACTGCATGTTCGGAACGATAACGGCAGGCTGTTGCTGGAATGACTGGTTTGCCTTTTCGGTTCACAAGTGCATTTGTCAAGAGACTCCTGGGAGTCATCACTGTAGCTACGGAGTTTGTGCTTTGTGTGGCGCTTTCGGTGGGTCGCCCTGCAGAAAGAGACCGAGCCATATGGGATAAAACCCTGGTCAATGAAGTCTTTCTGGTGACTGCCATTTTCATCGACGATGAACTGTATTCTTTGTGGAGGACTTTTGTGTTGGCATTCTGGCGGCGGCATTATGCAGTGTATCCGTGCGAGCTGTTGGCTTGCCGACACTCGTCTATTCCATTGTTCACATGGGGCAGTGAGGAGCATTTTGTGATATTCACTGGCACAGGAACGGAGCAATATGGGGACGACCAGTTGCCATTAAGTTGGAACCGCGACTAACTAACAATAGTAGAGGTTACAACAGGCAACTCTGTCTCAATCCTGTTCTTAGTTTGAATGCCTCCTTTAGTTTTCCCACATGGAGGATGTTGCCCTTCATGTCTCTATGTATTGCCTTTATGACTTAACCTATCACAGTACCAGGAAATGTGTGGAAGACAAAGAAGGTATGTATAGCACCAAATTTAAAATGCTTAACTCTAGTGTTTAGTCAGTACTACTTTATGAATATCTGTGGCTTATGGGTAGTTGATAGTCTCACAATCCTGACATACCAGCTTCAAAGTCAGGGCTTAGGGGTAGTTGATAGTCTCACAATCCTGACATACCAGCTTCAAAGTCAGGGCTTAGAGGTAGTTGATAGTCTCACAATCCTGACATATCAGCTTCAAAGTCAGGGATTAGGGGTAGTTGATAGTCTCATTACCCTGACATACCAGCTTCAAAGTCAGTGATTAGGGGTAGTTGATAGTCTCACAATCCTGACATACCAGCTTCAAAGTCAGGGCTTAGTGGTAGTTGATAGTCTCACAATCCTGACATATCAGCTTCAAAGTCAGAGATTAGGGGTAGTTGATAGTCTCATTACCCTGACATACCAGCTTCAAAGTCAGTGATTAGGGGTAGTTGATAGTCTCACAATTCTGACATACCAGCTTCAAAATCAGGGCTTAGGGGTAGTTGATAGTCTCACAATCATGACATACCAGCTTCAAAGTCAGAGCTTAGGGATAGATGATAGTCTCACAATCCTGACATACCAGCTTCAAAGTCAGGGGTTAGTGGTAGTTGATAGTCTCACAATCATGACATACCAGCTTCAAAGTCAGGGGTTAGTGGTAGTTGATAGTCTCACAATCATGACATACCAGCTTCAAAGTCAGGGCTTAGGGGTAGTTGATAGTCTCACAATGCTGACATACCAGCTTCAAAGTCAGGGCTTAGGGGTAGTTGATAGTCTCACAATCCTGACATACCAGCTTCAAAGTCAGGGGTTAGTGGTAGTTGATAGTCTCACAATCATGACATACCAGCTTCAAAGTCAGGGGTTAGTGGTAGTTGATAGTCTCACAATCATGACATACCAGCTTCAAAGTCAGGGGTTAGTGGTAGTTGATAGTCTCACAATCATGACATACCAGCTTCAAAGTCAGGGGTTAGTGGTAGTTGATAGTCTCACAATCATGACATACCAGCTTCAAAGTCAGGGGTTAGTGGTAGTTGATAGTCTCACAATCATGACATACCAGCTTCAAAGTCAGGGGTTAGTGGTAGTTGATAGTCTCACAATCATGACATACCAGCTTCAAAATCAGGGATTAGGGAGTAGATCGCTTGGCATTCATGTTCACAATGGTATGAGTGTCAGCCATTCAGAATACAATGGCAAACTGCTGAAGATAAAATTGCCTAGAAAATCATTAACAGCCAATAAATGTTGGGGTTGAATGGCATGTGCTGTAAAGGACACGCAACTAACTTTATGGATCAAAGACACGGAGAACAGATAACAAAACTACTAATATACCACAAGTCATAAATGGCTGTAGAAAAATAACTAAATATGACAACACCTTGAAACAAGTTTACTTTTATACATACATTGTCCCTTTATTTCTGAACATAATTTCCACTAACATTGATGCACTTATCCCATCGTTTTATCATCCCCCTAAACTGGCTGCATAGAACTGCATGCTCTGTTTTCTAAACCACATTTTCACTTCACATTCAACTTCGGCATCATTCACAAAATGTCTTCCGCCAAGGTGGGTTTTCAGTGGATGAAAAAGGTGGAAATTGTTAAAGGCTAAGTCGGGGATGTAAGGTGGATGTTCCAGAACTTCCCATCTTAGTTGGTTAATTTTCTCCTGAGTTAATTGAGCCATATGTGGTCTTGATTGCCATGAAGAAGCAACACTCCTCTAGTCAGCAGTCGTGGATGTTTTCTTCGAATTGCATCATGAAGCATCAATAGAACTTTACAGTACAATTCACAATTAACTGTCACCTTTCTTCTTGAAATTGGTTAAAAGCACTCCTTGACAATCCCAGAACACTGTCAGCATAACCTTTCCTGCTGATGGCGTAACCTTGAATTTTTGGACACACAATTGTGTGACATACTTATTGGCTCACCCTCATACATCATTGGCACCTTACAGTCTTGACAGATGATAGTTTGTGCTTCAAAAAGGCATAATAACTTTTACCTACGGCGGTAGCGAATGTGACTGATAAGACCAATTCGCGCTGTAAATGTTCGTCCACAGTGGGTGCATGTGAACACATGGTCATATCCACCATCATGCACCATCCTACGTCCTTCTCTGCTGTATATGTTCTTTTATAGAGCTTGAAATATACGAAAGTATATAAAATATATGAAAATTTATGAAACATATGAAAGAATGTATGAGAGGAAATAGAGAAGAAGGGCAGAATGTTAGACGGGCCTGCGTGTCCAATTCTTAACCCTTTGAAAATAAAGATTTTCGTTCGTTCGTTCGACCTTCAGATTGCCAGCTGTAGTTAAAGATTCACCACAATCATCTGATTTGTAAGGTGTCTTTCCTGTATGTGTTCTTAAAACAAACAAAATTTGACAGGGTTGACTTCATTGCACCATGTTTTTATCCCAAATGGATCAGTCTCTTTCTGCAGTGAGGAAAGCGCCACACAAAGCATAAACTCCACAGTTCCAGCGACGACCCTCAGGGATCTCCTAAAAGTGTACACATGAAGCAAAGGATGCTTGATGCCCAGAACTGAACACACAACCGTCAGAGCCTGAGTCAGATGACTTGACCACTTCGCCATTGAGCCTCATTTGTGTTATCAAGTGCTGCAATAAATTGCGAGTATGAGTAAAAGATGCCAAACGATCATCACATTTGTAAGGTTTCTATCCTGTATGTGTTTGTTTGTGGACCTTCAGATTGCCAGACTGAGCAAATGAAGCACCACAATCATCACATTTGTAAGGTTTCTCTCCTGTATGTGTTCTCTTGTGGATCTTCAGATCGCCAGATTGAGTAAATGAAGCACCACAATAATCACATTTGTGAGGTTTCTCTCCTGTATGTGTTGTTTTGTGGTAAACAAAGCTAGTATAGTGAGTAAAAGTTGCACCACAATATTCACATTTGTAAGGTTTCTCTCCTGTATGTTTTCTTATGTGGCGCTTCAAAGTGTGAAAAAGAGTAAAAGTTGCACCACAATCATCACATTTGTAAGGTTTCTCTCCTGTATGTGTTCTCTTGTGGTGCTTTAGATTGGAACCATGAATAAAAGATGCACCACAATCATCACATTTGTAAGGTTTCTCTCCAGTATGTGTTCTCTTGTGGTAAACAAAACTAGAATAGTGAGTAATAGTTGCACCACAATATTCACATTTGTAAGGTTTCTCTCCCGTATGTTTTCTTGTGTGGAGCTTCAGATTGCAAGATTGAGTAAATGAAGCACCACAATCATCACATTTGTAAGGTTTCTCTCCTGTATGTCTTCTTTTGTGGAGCTTCAGCCTGCAAGCCACAGTAAAAGATGCACCACAATAATCACATTTGAAAGGTTTTTCTCCTGTATGTGTTATTTTGTGGAGCTTCAGACTGAAAGCAACGGTAAAAGATGCACCACAATCAGCACATTTGAAAGGTTTCTCTCCTGTGTGTGTTCTCTTGTGTTTTATCAATCTATTAGCTTGACTAAAAGATACACCACAATCATCACATTTGTAAGGTTTCCCACCTGTATGTGTCCTTTGATGAGATTTCAGGTAGCTAGAGTGAGTAAAACAAGCACTACAATTATCACATTTGTAAGGTTTCTCTCTTGTATGTGTTCTCTTGTGGACCTTCAGATTGTCAGCTCTAGTAAAATATGCACCACAATCATCACATTTGTAAGATTTTTCTCCTGTATGTGTTCTCAAATGACACACTAAAGGCCCAGACTGAGTAAAAGATGCACCACAATCATCACATTTGTAAGGTTTCTCTCCTGTATGTGTTCTCTTGTGAAGCTTCAGACTGCTGGCTACAGTAAAAGATGCAAGACAATCATCACATTTGTAAGGTTTCTCTCCTGTATGTGTTCTCAAGTGGCAGACTAAATTGTAAGTTTTAGTAAAAGATGCACCACAATCATTACATTTGTAAGGTTTCTCTCCTGTATGTTTTCTCAAGTGGTAGACTAAACTGCCAGCTTTAGTAAAAGATGCACCACAATCATCACATTTGTAAGGTTTCTCTCCTGTATGTTTTCTTTTGTGGGTCTTCAGATTCCCAGCTTTAGTAAAAGATGCACCACAATCATCACATTTGTAAGGTTTCTCTCCTGTATGTGTTCTCTTGTGAAGCTTCAGACTGCTGGCTTGAGTAAAAGATGCAAGACAATCATCACATTTGTAAGGTTTCTCTCCTGTATGTTTTCTCAAGTGGTAGACTATACTGCCAGCTTTAGTAAAAGATGCACCACAATCATCACATCTGTAAGGTTTCTCTCCTGTATGTTTTCTCTTGTGGGTCTTCAGATTCCCAGCTTTAGTAAAAGATGCACCACAATCATCACATTTGTAAGGTTTCTCTCCTGTATGCGTTCTCTTATGGAGCTTCAGATTGCGAGATTGGGTAAATGAAACACCACAATCTTCACATTTGTAAGACTTCTCTCCTGTATGTGTTCTCAAGTGGTACACTAATTGGTCAGTGTGAGTAAAAGATGCTCCACAATCATCACACTTGCAAGATATATGTAATGAATTTATTCTTCTCTTTCTGTTTAAGTATTTATCTTCACCAGCATTTGGACCACAAACTTCAGACATGTTAGTTATGGCTTCTTGTTTTATTCTGTGATGAATACAACTGGTAAGACTATCTGGTAAGAGATCTCAGTACATGTCACTGGTTTTTCTACAGTCTCATTAATATTTTATTATATTCTGCATATTTTACTGAAGTTATAGAACCATTCTAAATCCTACTATCATCATGTTATATTTGTTCATGGTGAACAAGAGTTATTTTATTTTCAGTCACTCTTGATCCTTCGCCTGTGTGTCCCGCTATGTCTTCACGGCTGCAGAAACCTTCCCTGCCTACCATGTTATTGAATCTGGCATCAGTTGTGTAGTTTTTGTTTCACAAACTCCAATTTAATGTTATCAGATGCCATCTTCTCTATTTCTGACTGCACTTATGAGAAATAAGTTCACTTCCCAACAGTGGTCTATTTCTGAAACACACAAACAGTGAACATTTAGTTAAACATTAGAGCAGCAGGCACATATTATAATAAACTGTTTGTACTTCTATAAAATTCAGTTATTGTGAATGTACTATAGCACATGATAAGTCACTGCAGGTATCATCTATCAAAAGATCATTTATTTTATATATAATTGTAACCTAAAAAGTGAACACCTACAGTAAATCCAGTCTAATACATGAACAATTACTGCATGTCACAGACATTTACATGCTTTATTATTTCTATTGTTTATGAAATCAGCACTTGAGATGCTCCTGTCTGGGAATTTGTCAGTACTATGGACACTACTTTCTGAACTTTGCAGCCAGCATAATGTCATCATACAGTTGATACAATCTCACTGTGTTGTACTTGGAAATGAGAGAGCTGACAGATTAGCAAAGGAATGAGCAATAGAAGAACATCTTGATGAACCCGTTACATACTACTGTTTATCAGCGACACGATAGGAAATTAAACCATACCCACACAGTCTGCCTTAGGAAGCTATCGAAGATTAAATAGCAAGACAAGATTCCAGACACTAAAGTCCTAGAAAGAGCATCCATGCCCAGCATCCACACTCTAATAATGAAGAATCAGATTCGCTGGGCCAGATCAGGCTCCCTAAAAAAAAAATTTTAACGGCAAGCTGTGTTGTGGTAAATGCTCCCAAAGCGGCCAGAGAAAATACTTTAAAGACATTCACTCTGAAGACTCCACTAAAAGCTTTTGGAATTCATCGTGAATCTTGGGAGACTGCTGCCAAAGACCAAAATCTGTGGTGTACATCATTACGCAAGGGTGCAGTCACTTGTGAAGCAAACTTGACTGCAAAAGCTGTGAAGAAAAGGCAGGACAGAAAAACCAACATCAAGCATTCTTCGTCCACTTTGTCAAAGAACATTTCGAGCCAAAATAGGCCTTATCAGCCATCTTAGAACTCATGGCTTCATACTCGCAACCACAATGGATGAAATGAATGGTCATCATCATTCTTGATGGACAAACAACAACACATACCACCAACAGAAAAGAATGATCAAATCAGTTAGAAAGACACCGAAACCTGTTCAAGACGACTACCACCTTATGGACAGACCAGAACAAGTTATTATTCTATGCATCAGAGCAGGACATTGTGACGAGGTCGCCAGAATCCCACATCATTTTTATTAGATTGGGATAGACCTCAGCAACACCTTTTATGTATTTCTGTATTATTGTATACTAGTATCTATTAGAAGCGTTCATTTGAAATCCGTTCATGCCGCACCACGCGTAATTGTGTACATTGAACATGATCATGTCATAGTCATGTGATAAGTACTGACCAATAAATAAAAGAGCATGTGCTTATCGACCCATGATGCATAGGTTCTGTTTATGTCCATTGAGAAAATGGTCGGAATGATCCAAAATCAGCCCAAAGAACGGTGATTCAGTTTCTTTCATTTGAAGGATATGGACATTCATCAAAGAATGCAGGCAGCATATGACAACAAATGTGTGTCAAAGACAACAGTGACAGACTGGGCACAATTGTTTTGGAAAGGACGTCAGTTGACAACAGATCTTCGACGGCCGGGTCAAGCACATATAGTTGCAACAAGAAAAACCATCGCCAAAATTGATGCAACAGTACAGATGAACAGTTGTCAAAGCATATATTTGCTAGCGAAAGAATTTGATGTGTCAATTGGGACAATTCAAAAGGTCATTCGTAAGAAACTGCAATATCAGAAGGTGTGTTCACAGTGAGCACCACGGATGTTGACCGACCACCAAAAAGAGGAACGCATGGGATGGTGTTTGAACCACTTGCTGCGTTACAGAGTGGAGTGTTATGCATTTCTCTTCCGCATAGTGGCAGGCGATGAATCATAGTGTTACCACTTTGAGCCAAGCAGCAAAAGAGAGAGCATGCAATGGAAACATGCTGGATCACCAAAAGCCAAAAAATTCAAGTTACAGGTTTCTGCTGAGCGCATTTTTTTACCATAAAGGGCTATTGTTGGCCGACTTTAAAGAACCTGGTGTCAACATCAACTCTACCCACTACTTGGAAACACTAGACAAGCTGCAAAAAGCCATCAAGAATAAACGACCCGGCATGCTTTCTTGCGGTGTTATTTTTTTGCACGATAATGCTCATCCGCATGTTGTAAAGATTGTGTAGAAAGCATTAAAAGAAGTGGGAAATTTTGCAACATCCAGCCTATAGACCTGATTTGTCACCATGTGATTTTCATTTGTTCTGACCTCTATAAAAACCTCTCAAGGGGCAACGATTTAAAAAAGATGCAGACGTAATGAACTCGGTAAACACTTGATTCAGTGAGCAACCACAATTCTTTTTTGCTGATGGCATTCGCCACCTGCCTAAGCAATGGGATGCTTGCCTGAATGCCTACAGCGACTTTTTCTGGCCAACCCATAGTGCATAATTCATTCAAAATGAATGCTTTGTTTAATTCTACCATACCTGTTAATGTTTCTTTCATGTTTTTTGTAATAAAGCCATTGGAACGGGTTTCAAATGAACGACCCTTATATATATATCCATACACTATGTATGATAGCCGTTGTTTGGTGTACATGTACATACATATATATATCTTTGAGTAGTTGTAGTATAAGTAATGTTTAAACGCCAAGAAATCAAGTTAGGTTGAGAATTTTACTCAGTTTGGCTTGAAATTAAACTTGGCCACAGGAAGTCTTGCATGGAACTCTCCTGTTCCGGAAGACAGCTCTTTAATCCCGTTGTTTTGATCACTTGACCTGACAGTGGCGGAGTTGCTGATCAGTTGGCTATAAGTACACTTGTTTGTGTGGTTAGAAAGTTTCAAATGGCTCTTGTTAAGCCTTAATATTTCAAATAATATAGAGAATACCAGCAGCATCCTCCTCACCTGATGAAGTACCAATCAAAACTATGCTGCAGGGTATGTTATGAAGAATTTTGCAGTTAACATTTCACTCTGTGTGTGTTGATCTGTCTGTGTAATCTAAAGGCCGTGAGGATAAAAAATAGATATTAACAGAAATAGTAGTTAGATAACTAATACTAGAATTAGTGCAAGGTTGTGCCGCATGGCTTGAGGAAAAGGGAAGAACTTAATCAAGCAAGGAGCAACTGACGTGTGGCATTAAGCATGGCTAAAGGCCAGAACTTGATTTTTGAAATTAAGAAGTATCTACATGCTGAAAATGAAACTTAATTTATTCAGTAGACGATTAGAGTTAAAATATACTACTTGTGTACTTAGCGTATGAACTAAGATATTCATTTAGATAATATATAGATTATAATTAGTTAGTCAGTCGACTAACGGTCAGTCGAGGCTAACGAAACTAGAACATTATATACAACAATAAGACAGAGACAAACAGCTTTCCTCGGTCATGTGATGAGAAGAGAGGCATTGGAGAACATCGTAACAACTGGAAAGATCGAGGGGGAGAGAGGCAGAGGTAGACCAAGAGAAGTGATGCTGGATGGATTGAGACGGTGGCATGGAGGAATATCAGCAGCAGAGTTGATCCAGAAAACCAAAGACCGAGATCAATGGAGAGCCATGAACGCCTACGCCAGCCGGCACGGCACTTGATGATGATGAGTCAGTCGACAGATCATCCTCACTGCACATTGAACCATTCAGTCCATAAGTGTGCGGATTCCCTCCTCAGCAAATCCCGCAGCGAGAAGCGGCTAACGATGCCAGTTCTGTGTTGGTTTATCAATCTTCTTTGGCTTCCTGCGTAATGTTCTTGTTTGGCTACCCCTCTTTTAATTTGCTGTTCTCGCAGTCTGACTATAGTTGTAGATTCACAGTCATCACTTGGTTCTCACACAAGTCTTACTTCTCGTAGAGCATTCAGAATGTCAGCCTGGTCCATGGCGTGTCCTCCCTCCACCGTAGCCTTACCTGCGAGCCTGTCAGCCCACTAATTTTCTTGTACTCCCGCATGCCCTGGCATGAAGATGACACTAATCTTTGCCAGCCAAGACCGCTCCAGAGACAGCAACCATTCTCTTCGGATCCACCTCATCTCTATCCTCTTGAGCATGCTCATTGAGTCGCTAAGGAAACATGCCCTAGTGAATGTCTGTGTCTCGAACCATGTTATTGATTTACTTACTGCCATGACTTCCATAGTCAGGTTACTTGTGGTCTCAGCAAAAGCACCAGAGTCCTTCACAATTATCCCTCTGGCTTGAGCCGTAAAGGCCCATGAGCTTCTCACATGTTGGACGACAGATCCATCTGTGTAAATGACAGCATCACCATCTAGCAAATTCTCAAAAATCAACGCTTATACTTCCGCCTCCACAGCAGCCGGATTTTCTTGTCTGCAAACTGAAAAGGACGTACAGAAATCTGTTGGCACTTGTAACCACTCATTGCCATGTTCTAAATCCTCAAGTGAACACACCTGTTGAAGAATGTCTTCGGCTTGATCCATCCATGACCGTCCTCTTTTTAACCTGCTGCCCTTCACCTTCATAATTTCACTATGCAGTGGATGTTGTGTGTTTGCGTTAACTCTGACATAGGCGCGTGCTCTGCAAATTTGTATTTGTCAGAGTCCACAGTACGGCAGTGAAGCAGTGACATCGTTACGCCGCCAGGTGACTCAGTCCCTAGCAGGGATGAAGGAACTTCGTTACGCCGCCAGGCGAGTGGTAGTCACCTGCCTGCGAAGTTGCCGGCTGGCGAGACGGCCAGCGGTCACACCAAGGACGCACGCATGTCTCGTGAAGCCACCTCAGGTGAGGAGGCGAGTTCCAAACCACAGGCAGACAGCTCTGGGACGTGGACTGAACAGGACGCATGTTGCGAGAAAGGTTTCTGTGGCCGAATGTCGAGTGCCTGGACATCTTGAGAGTCAGACTGTGTGCTGTATGGTGAATGTAAGTGTATTGAAGTATCCAGTATATATTGTTGTGATCATCGTACTGTATATGATCTGTAATTAAATCCGTTGAACGTTGTGTCGTTGAGTCTTGAGTCAAATCACGTTATACTTGTACTGTCCCACATGTGTTAGGTAGCGAGCCAGGTGTAAGACCCTGACATGTGTGGACGTGGGGGCAAACGTCCAGCTTTGAAATGAACGTATTTATGTGATAAATGATTAGAACTAGAGGTTGTGAACTTAGAATTTTTGTTAAAATTGTTTGTACATGTAAAAGTGATCATGGAAGGCTCATTTTGTAAACGTACAGTGCATTCGTATTGTTTGATCGTGTAAACGTATAAAACATTCGTGATTGTCAAATTTTTGTCACCGTTTTGACCTTGTCGACATTGTGATCTTGTCGCCATTGTGACCTTGTCGCCATCTTGTAAACTTGATGTCTATGTCCTTACTGAATGTCATCTTGATGTAAGTGATGTGTCATCAATGTTATAGCGTGTGGAGATACATTTAGATTGTCTTTGTGAGTTGAGTTTGTGGAAAGCAAAAAGGTTTTTGAAAGAAAGTGATGTGTGTTGGGAAAAAAAAAAAATTGTTGTTGACGGACAAACTTACGACATACAATTATACTCAACGCCATACAAACCTACTCAATACTTAGTGACAAGCAGGCACACACCAACAAATAGACGCTAATTTATTTCCTCCAAAACAAAACAGGTTTTTCCGTACCATCCGAAACCGTGCGCGTAGAGGTCATTTGTGATTCGAAGTAGCGACCCTACAGGTTCCTAGCCCGATTTCCAACCATTCTTCACCGCATCCAGGGCACTTGAGTATACTTTTCTTTTCATTTACTTTAAGGATGCAATTTTAGGCACAGAGTGCATATAGAAAAATTGTAATTTATTCATTGTACTAACCACTTATAACTATTTGTGTGGCTGGTATTACTTTGACATTTTTCATCATGTCTTCATTAAATGATTTCATCGATATGGGGTTAAAATTGAAGTTAACAGGTGATGAGTTAACAAAGTGGAGTGAGAATAAATACTCTGAACACCTTCGCGAGAAAGCTTCTGAACGCGATGAACGAGCAGCTGAAAGGGCGGCCAAGCAATTAGAGGCAGAAACAGCCTTAAAACAGGCAGAGACTGAAAGAACTGCCAAGCAAGCCGAATTAGAACTGGCTGCAAAGACAAAGCAAGCCGAATTAGAACTGGCTGCAAAGACAAAGCAAGCTGAGATAGATAGTGAACTCAAGAAAGCAGAAATAGCAGCTCAGAGTAAGAGAGAAGAACTGGAGTTGAAATTAAAATAAAACAACTCGATACTGAGACTGCTATCAATAAAGAGTATAAGAAATCTGAGAGACTGGAGAAAGAAAACCAGTACAAGAAATATCAGGGTATTGTACGTAATTATACCTCGGGTGACTGCATTGCAGCCTTTACCCAAAATTTTGAAACTTTAATGGAACATTACCAAGTTCCACTGTCGGAATGGAATATTGTGTATATGAGGAGTTTATCAGGGGAACCTCTTAAAGTCATTGAAACTATTCCCAAAGACCTCATAAAAGACTACCATTATCTTAAATCAAAGATAATGGCACATTTTATGTTAGATGAAGCAGGTTACAGAGAACAGTTCAGCAAGTTGAGCCCAAAACCGACTCAAACGTTCTCTGACTACCTCTGCTTAGTCCGAGATATTTTCACCAAATGGACTTCAGCAGCCAAAATTGACAGAAATTATGATAGATTAGAAGATCTAATCATCAGAGACAAAATCATTTCATCCATTCCACCAAAATTTTCCAAATTTTTGCAGGTGAATGAATGCACTAGTATAGATGAGATTGATAGACGAGGTACGGCGTATTACACCGCCAACAAACACTGTTTTGTGACAGAATCTACAGACATTGATTTTGTAGCTGCGGCTAATTTTGACAAACCCTATAGTAGGCAGAAACCTCATAGGCCTACCTCTGAGAAATTTAAGCACTGTATTCATTGTAAAGTTTCACATCAACAAAATGAAATGTGCGATAAAAACCCAAAATATGATATTTATCTACGAGATATGATAAACAGATGAGATCATGAGCGTAGATCGTTCAGGTCTGTGCGTAAATGTTATCTTTGTAAAGCGCATGGACACCATCGCAAGGATTGTAAAGGTAGACAAATGATCAATGAGGCAAATGCCGCCTTGTCAAACAGTTCAGAGTCAGAAGAAGAAGAATCAGAGAAACATCCTGTGAACTCAGCACATACTGTTGACATGTATAACACTTTATGTACTGTTTGTAACACCTTCTATGAAGATGGTATTTTAACGTGTGGTCACGCCATCCCTATTGCCAATGAAGAAGCTAATTTGGTAGTAGATTCAAAAGGCAAGATAATCGTCCATCACGGATATGTGAACGGCAAGTCTGCTACAGTTCTTCGAGATACCGGCAGTTCACTTATTGGCCTTAAGAGAACGTTCATAATGCCTACAGACTATACAGGCAGTCACGTAACATGCAGAACATTCTCAGGCAATATTGAGAGATACCCATTAGCATGGGCATATATTCAAACACCTTTCCTCACTGGGAAAGTAAAAGTCGCTGCGTTAACAAACCCAGTGTGTGATGTAATAATTGGAAATTTGCCAGAGGTGAATGATAAACCTCATGACATAACATCTGTGTGTATTGATGATAACATAACATCACCATCCAATGTCATCATTTATAATGTCACACCACCTATTGAATGTATGGTAGCTAATGTAGCACTAAGTTCTCATCATATCATTGACAACATTGTTTCATCACCACCTGACATCATTGATTGTGTGAACCCAGTAACCAGATCTACTGCTAGAGTGCAAGAGGAAAGTAATCAAACTGAGGCTATTCAGTCACTTAGCCCAGTATCACTACCTACTAACACCATGAAGGAAACTTTTGTAACAGCTCAAAAGGCTGACCCTTCATTGGTAAAATATTTTAATCTGATCGGCCAAAAGCCAAAGGTAACCAAGAATGCAAAATGGCATTTTGCTTTGAAAAATAATATCCTCACCAGGTATTATACCAGAGGTGACAACACCACAGAGCAAACTGTTTTGCCAACTAGTTATCGTAAGCAAGCCTTACATCTTGCCCACCTCTTGCAGGGCATATGGCATATGTTAAGACCAGATCTAGATTATTAACACAGTTTCATTGGCCCAAATTTTGCAATGACATTAAAGAATATTGCAGAAGTTGTGACACCTGCCAGAAACTGATAAAAAAAGGTAAACACCCACAGGCAAAGTTGCAAGTCACTGACTTAGCCAGTCGACCTTTTGAAAAACTATCTGTTGACATAGTGGGCCCTCTCAATCATACAACAACTAAAGGGAATAAATATATTCTAACTGTCGTTGATCAATGTAGTCGCTGGCCGGAAGCTATTCCGCTAAAGAACATAACTGCCAATGATATAATGGAAGTATTCTTCCATATTTTTTCTCGGATAGGATTTCCAGACACTATCCAATCTGATAGGCATACTCAGTTTATCGCCGCATCTACCCAAGCTTTCACCAGAATGTTGGGAGTGAAGCAATGTTTCAATTCACCATACCATCCTCACTCAAGTGGAATCGTGGAAAAGTTTAACGGCGATCTGAAGCACATGCTTGCAAAAGTCACGCAAGAACACCCTAATAATTGGGATGTATATCTACCAGCTATTCTTTTTGCTTATCGCGAGGTACCACATTCTAGTACCGGTTTCTCTCCTTTTGAACTTATTTATGGTGCCAAACCACGTGGCCCATTGACTATTTATCACCAAATGTTAACTGAATCTACTCCAGTACTTAAACCCATATCATCATACGTATATGTTACATCATTGCGTGAAAGAATCATCAAATCATGTACGATTGCAAAGAATGCACTAAAATTATCTGGTGCTACTTATAGACAGTATGCTGACAAAGGAAACAGAACAATAACTTTGACACCTGGACAGGACGTTCTTCTTCTGTTACCTAGTGACCGACACTTATTGACTGATTCTTGGCAGGGACCTTTTAAAGTGACAAGACAGATTTCACCTGTAGACTATGAGATCCTAATAAAAGACAAACACAAAATATTTCACATAAATATGCTAAGACCATACCATAACAGAGACAACGAACAAGACGATACGACAGCTTGTACAGTGATAATAGATCACGAAGATGACGAGGTTAGTGACGAAATTCCAACACCTACATTAGACACGACAGACTGCTTGAAGGATATCAAGATCAATCCAAAGCTAACTCAAGCAGAAACAGACAGTTTAAAACACCTAATACAACAATACAACACCATTTTCTCCAACAACCCAGGACAAACAGAATTAGTACAGCATCACATCACACTGACGTCAAACACACCAATACGATGCAGACCATACACCATCCCATTACATTACAAAGAACATTTACATCAGGAGATCATCAACCTAGAAAAGAATAACATCATAAGACGATCCCAATCAGACTTCTCATCTCCCATGGTCATTGTACGCAAAAAGGACAATACAATAAGACTGTGTATCGACTATCGAAAACTAAATAAAATAACTGTTCTAGATTTGGAGCCAATGGCAAACGCTGACGATCTGTCTACAATGGTTGGAAAATCAAGAAGGTAGCGCATCGCGCTGCATGCTGTATCTCTTGTACACCCAAGAATAATGCGCATAGCTTCATTCTGTACCCTTTCCATCCTTTCTATCTGCTTATGGCTGAGAGTCAGGATTGCTATTGCATACTCAAAAACAGACATGACCAGTCCCTCATACAGAAGACATGGATGGCGCTGCTCACAGTTTACTGCCACCATCACCCGCATCGCAGCCAAGCCCTGCTTGACCTTTGTTATCACCTGGTCTATGTGCTCATCATAAGCAAGGCTTCGATCAAAACGTATCCCCAGGTAATTCATTGCCTGCGTTCTTTCCACCATCTCTGAACACAGATTTACAGTTGGTGTTGGAGTGTTGAGAATATGATTATTCAACGAGAACCATGTCACTGTTGCCTTTGTTGGGTTGACCATTGCCCCAGCTTCAACACACTAAGTACTTACGCGATTGAGTTGGTTTAAAGTTCCACATCAACCTGATTCCTATCCTTACCCTGACGATACACTAAAACATCATTGGCATATAACAATGTCCTCCCCGGTCCATTGATCTGCTCGCTGGTGATCCTCACAGTGTAGGCGTTGAACAGTACCAGAGATAATGGTGATCCCTGTGGTAGGCCAGGATATATTGTTGTTGGTTCCAAAGTCCAACTGCCACATTTAAAAACTACTTTCCGTTGGACGAGGGCTGCAGCGATCCAACTAAGGAGGAATGGACTTATATTGAGTTCAAAAAGCTGAAGCATATAACAGAGTTAGTTAGTTAGTTAGTTAATCGACAGATCATCCTCATTGCACATCGAACCATTCAGTCCATAAATGCTCGGACCCCTCCTCAGCAAATCCCGCAGCGTGTAGCGGCTAACGACGCCAGTTCTGTGTTGGTTTATCAATCTTCTTTGGCTTCCTGCGTAGTGTTCTTGTTTGGCCACCCCTCTTTTAATTTGCTGCTCTCGCAGTCTGGCCATTGTTGTAGATTCACAGTCATCACTTGGTTCTTGCAAAAGTCTTACTTCTCGTAGAGCATTCAGAATGTCAGCCTGGTCCAAGCGCGTCCGCCCTCCAAAGTAGCCTCACCTGCGAGCTTGTCAGCCCGCTCATTTCCTTGTACTCCCGCATGCCCTGCCACGAAGATGAAACTAATCTTTGCCAGCCGAGACCGCTCCAGAGGCAGCAACCATTCTCTTCGGATCGACCCCTCCTCTATCCTCTTGATCATGTTCATTGAGTCGCTAAGGAAACAAGCCCTAGTGAATGTCTGTGTCTCGAGCCATGTTATTGCTTTACTTACTGCCATGACTTCCATGGTCAGGCTACTTGTGGTTTCAGTGAAAGCACCAGAGTCCTCCTTCACAATTCTCCCTCCGGCCCGAGCTGTAAAGGCCCATGAGCTTCTCACATGTCGGACGACCGACCCATCTGTGTAGATGGCCGCGTCACTGTCTAGCGAATTCTCGAAAATCAACGCTTGTACTTCATCCTCCACAGCGGCCGGATTTTCTTGTCTGCATTTCCTATCTAGTTGGATGCAGAGTACCTGTTATAAGGTTGGTTTTGAGGGTGGTGCGCAAGGTAAAGATCTAAAGATGCATTAGCTAATAATGCACGCTTGAGCACCATAGCTAAGGGTAGCCATGGGTGTTGTTAGATGACAACAAAAACAGTGAGAGCTTGACCGCCAGCTGGTGAGGTTGAAGTTATATGAAGTCTCCATCAGAAATGTTTGTTATCAAATAGAACCGAGTCACCTTTTATGAAATGCGGCTATGCCTTTTGCAAGAATCCAGAATAAACCTGAACCTTTTATTAACACCGGCTTGCGTTGTTGATGTGGAGAATGCGGTTCTGTGAGTTACTACCACTTGTCTGATCGGGCCTACCTTAGTCCGCCTGCGCTGTTCAAAAAGCTGAAGCACTAAAGAATCCAATGGTACTCTGTTGTACGCGTCCTCAAGATCAATCACTGCAGCAAATGTTTCAATGCCTGTGTGGAAGCATTCATAAACATCATGGGAAAAAACTGCTGCATTGGTCCAGGTTTTTCTTTTTGGACGGTACCCACCCAGGGTAGGTGGGAAAATACCTTGCCTCTCTAGCTGGTTTGATATTTTCCTGGTAATTAACTTCTCCAGCAGCTTGCCTATTGTATTCTGCATGGTTATAACTCAATATCGCTGAATTTGTGTGTAGTCTTTGCCAGGCTTCGGCAACAGAATCAGATCGCTGTGTAACCACTCCTCCTTGATGCTAGCACTCCCTATACTGTTGTTGTACATGTCTGCTAGTTCCTCTAGCTCGTTGTAGGTACACCTATTGATGTCATCATATCTTATGCCATCAGGCCCTAGAGCACTGTTTTTTGATCGTCGAAGCACAGCCTTGATTTCTTTCACTGTCACTGTGTCTTCATCCGAAATGTTCTGAGCCTTGCACCTGTCTGAGGTGACCTCCTTGGCAAGATTTCGGCCTCTCATGTCTGTCTGGTTGCTCTGCTCTAGATAGCGTTCAAAGAAGGCTTTGCCCTTGTCCTCGTCAGTCCTCTGCCAGATGAGGTCAGCACCTTGGAAGTCAGAAATGCTCTTATTCTTGACTACCCCACTCATGCTTTTATGTAGTCGCCAGAACAATTTCAGTGACTTGTCTGTGCTTACTCTTTGACACAACTCTGCCCATTTTTCACTTTTAACCACCTTGACCAGTATTTTGAAATAGCTTACTTTTGTGTGCATCTCTCTTTCTAAGTGCATGCAGGGACTAGGATGGCCAGCTCTGTTCTTCTTGGCATTTTGCCATCTCCTTACAGCACTACGCTTATCCACCCAAGCCTTCTCTAGCTCGAAATTCCACCAAGGTGGCTGCTCCCAGCTTTTTTTCCTGCCCTGAAGCTTTCTGCGCTTGTCACGTCTTATTTTACTCACCACATCTTGCCCTGTACTGTCATACTGGAAAGCTTGACCATTGACTTGTGCTGCCTGGTTCTGCCCTTCTCCACCAATATGCTGCAAGGGTGGTGGTCGCTGCCGTCGTGCCCTAGGACATGTGAAGGAATTAGTTCAGAGAGTAAATCAGTTACACTTAATTGTTATTTATTAATCTTTATCTCACCCACAGTCAGATTACTAACACATGTTGTAAGATCGCCTGCTATGAAGATCAAATGTGGGGGAACTCTCCAGCCCTACTATCGTTCTTGTTTATAGTGAAAGTAATCTTAAGCCTAGCTTCTGGATAACTAATTATGTTTTAATGAAGATGAGGAAGATGACTGCTCAAATTACAATTTATAACTGTGGAAGATGACTTGTGTTGTTTCATAGATTTAATAGTTCAATAATTTATATTGTGACGTCGTGGTTGTGGCGTGTGATTTGGTTTCATTCCATTTAATACATCTGATACCATGTGTGATGTTAATTCATTGTGTGAAGTGTGGTTAATGTGTTTCCATGATAAATCATAGATCACTGGTCCTGGTAGGACATTGTCATATGCCGATGATGTTTTAGTGTATCGTCAGGGTAAGGATAGAGATCAGGTTGATGTGGAACTACAAACCGAATTCAATCGCATAAGTACTTGGTGTGTTGAAGCTGGGGCAATGGTCAACCCAACAAAGGCAACAGTGACAGGTTCTCGTTAAATAATTATATTGTCAACACCTCAACACCAACTGTAAATCTGTATTCAGAGACGGTGGAAAGAACGCAGGCAATGAATTACCTGGAGATACGTTTTGATCAAGGCCTTGCTTATAATGAGCACATAGACCAGGTGATAACAAAGGCCAGTACTAAGGACACTACTTTCTTAACTTAGCAGTCAGCATAAGGTCACCATTCAGTGGATGCCATCCCACTGTGGAGTACCTAGAAACGACAGAGCTGATCGATTGGCTAAGGATGGAACAAAAGAAGATCAGCCTGATGTGCCCGTAACATACCACCAAAAGAAAAGACTGATCAAATCAGTCAGAAAGCCACCAAAATCCACTCAAGATGACTACCACATTATGGACAGACCAGAACAAGTCATTTTTTTGCGCCTCAGAACAGGACATAATAGATTATGAAACCACATTTATACAAAATTCAAAATTGGTGAATCAGCCATGTGCACATGTGAACTGGCATCGCAGACAGCAGAACACATACTCCAAGACTGCCCAAATTACAACATGTCTAAGCAAACCTTCTGGCCTAGAGAGACGACAGTGAAAGATAAACTTTATGGACCGTTGAGTGAACTAAAAAAGACAGTTAAACAAAGACATCTATTGGATTCATTGATTCCGATGCACGATCATTCTGCTGCCTCTGTGGGATGTGCTCCCCGGCAGTCGGCAGCTTGCACAGATCCACAGAGCGCACTTTATTCACAAACTTCCAGTTTCTTAGTTCTATATAATATTTAAGTCGTAATGTTTAATAGTTTCTATTATATCACCTAATAATTTTGCGAACAATTTAAAAAACAAATAATAAATATGCCCAGTCACTCCTGCGTGACAGGCGGAATGCTTACGACTAAGCTAGCAAGGACATGATGATTGTTCCACAAAGATATTTATATAGTCAAGCCGCCGTTTTGGGTTTCATGATCGTAACATCTTCACCTGTTTTTCAACCACAATTAAAGCAAGTTTAGCGTGAAACTTTCCAAATTTCTGAAAAACCACAATTGATGACGAAGTGAATGCAAGAATCTCCAAGGCCAGCGCAGCCTTTGGCAGACTGTACAAGAATGTATGGGACAGAACTGGAATAAGACTGCAAACAAAGCTAAAAGTCTACAAAGCAGTTGTATTATCCACACTGCTATATGCTTGTGAAACCTGGACTGTTTATCAGAGACATGCTAGGAAATTAAACCACTTCCACACAGTCTGCCTAAGGAAGCTACTGAAGATTAGATGGCAAGACAAGATTCCAGACACTGAAGTCCTAGAAAGAGCGTCCATGCCCAGTATCCACACTCTACTGATGAAGAATCAGATTCGCTGGGCTGGTCACTTGACTCGCATGCCAGATCACAGGCTCCCTAAACAAATTTTTTACAGCAAACTGCATTGTGGTAAATGCTCCCAAGGTGGCCAGAGGAAACGCAGCAGGTTTGTGTGTCGCTTGGTCTGGTCCCTCTCCCATGACCTGTCCGACATGGGTGACCCTACTAGTAGCTGTGCTACCGTCGGCATAGCTCTTGGGGTCATTGGAACACACAAGCCTCTCTACCTCGTCACGGTGGACACACGGCAGAGGGGAGAATCAATTTTACTTTTACCTTTGACAATCACAGCCACATTTCCTGAACACAGTAATAGAAGGCAAATAATAAACAATTGGCGCCAATTTTAAATTGTGAATTTGAACACGGCACATCCTATCAAAAAATAAATAATACGTCAAGTTAGGCCTTGCCGCCCCAGATGCAATGATATATGGCGCTACGTTATCCGTTTAAAATTAAACAAGCCACGGTAATAGAAGGCAAATAATAAACCATTGGCGGCCATTTTAAATTGTGAATTAGGTCATGGCACATCCTATCGAAAAATAAATAATACGTCAAGTTAGGCCTCACCGCCCCAGATGCAATGATATATGGCACTACGTTATCCGTTTAAAAATAAACAAGCCACGGTAATAGAAGGCAAATAATAAACCATTGGCGGCCATTTTAAATTGTGAATTAGGTAACGGCACATCCTATCAAAAAATAAATAATACGTCAAGTTAGGCCTCACCGCCCCAGATGCAATGATATATGGCACTACGTTATCCGTTTAAAAATAAACAAGCCACGGTAATAGAAGGCAAATAATAAACCATTGGCGGCCATTTTAAATTGTGAATTAGATCACGGCATATCCTATCGAAAAATAAATAATACATCAAGTTAGGCCTCACCGCCCCAGATGCAATGATATATGGCACTACGTTATCCGTTTAAAAATAAACAAGCCACAGTTATAGAAGGCAAAATTTCTCAGCTTCCAATTTTAGGGCCGCGATAAAATCTTACTTATCTCATAGGTTATCATTGGACTTCCTGGTATTAAATTACATCACCAAATAATTCATAACTCCGCTTAGAATTAACGTAGACTCTTCGTTGAGATACCGTTGGATTCGTCTTGTCAAGCTCTATCTAACTGGTATGATTTCATAAGTAAAAACCCAATTTTTAAATATTGACCAAAATTGCTAATCTTCGGTCGCATTCTAAAGCGAACAATTTTAATTTACGATTTCGATTTCTTTGGCAGAGCTGACAAATGCACTCACCTTCTACTGTAAATCCTATGTCGTCTTGAACTTTAGTCAATATTTCGATTCCAAAATTTAGGGGCTCAATTTTCTCCAACGTTATCTGAACCGGATGCTTTTGCTTTCTTCACGCGGTGTTGTGTATCTTCAACCGCCGTCTCACGCCATGTTGGGCCGCCGCCAATGTCTGCGAGACTACATCCGGGCTCCCTTACAGTGAGGAAACATGGTCGACTTCATTGCACCGGGTATGATCCCATTTCTCAATATGATTTGTGTACATTGAGAAATGACATGGAAATACAAAACACATTTAACATAGAAGTGCGGAACAGATTTGATATGTTGTCTGATCCAGAGATCCTATTTCAAGATGTGGATGATCAATGGGAAATGTTGAAGAAGTCAATTAGTTGAGTTGAGTTAAGAACCGACATCACTGCACTCAGGACATTCCCATACGTGCTCAGTCCCCTCGTTCAACAGCCAGCGAAGAGTCATACTACTAATCGTTCCCACCGCTATCTGATTAAAAGTTCTCCTGGTCTTCCCTCTCAATCAATTTTAACAACTATTCCAAAATTAGAAGGTGGGTCGCAAGAAATGGATCACTGAAGAAATTTTACAACTATTGGAAACAAGAAGACAAAACAAAAATAATCCTGCCAAATATGAAGAAATTCACAGACAAGTCAGAATATTATGTAAGGAGGCAAAAGAAGCATGACTTGAGAAAAATTGCATAGAAATTGAAAAACACCACAACAATCAAAATACCAAATAACCAAATTGTTTTATCGTCTTTAATAGCCAACCTTCTTCAATATTCAGCTCTTTAAGTATGGATGCATTTGTTATTTTCTTTATCCAAGTTATTCTTATAATCGTCTATCTCTATAACATTTATACTCAAATTTTTCCTCATTAACATATATTTCTTTGATTCATTTGGTTATTTCGGGATTTGAATTTTAAATATTGAGCACAACCCACAACTTGCAACGTTGATCGCATTCTGGTATGAACCTAAGGCCTATCCACGTCAATATGGAAGCACTAGACTCGAGTTTCGCCCTCTTTTGAGCTCGTCAGTAGTGCATATCCCTGACCGGATCCGGAAACAAGCCCCGGATCACTGGCGTGTGAAGCGGGTGTGTAACCACGCGGCACACGTTGGACACACAGCCAAATTATCATAACAGAATATCACAACGTCACCCATCGTAGGCTATGCTCAAGATTGCCCAATCGCCGCGACAGACGTCCGTCAATCGATGTGGACCCGAAACGATCAGGACTTCTCACTGGCAAGGAACACCAGGCCTCCTAAATCCAATGAGCAATAATCAAATTGATTAATTTGGTTATTTCGGGATTTGAATTTTAAATATTGAGCACAACCCACTACTGGCAACGCTGATCGCATTCTGGTATGAACCTAAGGCCTATCCACGTCAATATGGAAGCACTAGACTCGAGTTTCGCCCTCGTGTGAGCTCGTATAGTAGTTTTATCTGTATGCATTATCTTTGTTTTTGCCATGTTAAGATATAAGTTGTGATTTTCACTATTAAATTGGGTTGAGGTTATTAGATATTCTATACCATTCTGTGTTGTGGATAGCAATACTGTATCATCACCATATTGAATCTCTGGTATGTCATGACCACCAATATTTAAGGCATCATATTGCTCCCTGTTTATATAAACTCTGACATTTCTCATTATATTTTCGACGTACCGGTTAAACAAAAATGGGGACAGCACACAGCCTATGACTGTTCCGAGATAATTGTACCGATTCACTTGTTGAAGAATATTCCCATTTACTTGTATATTACATTGTGGTATTTCGTTCTTCCTAGTGACGACCATAATCTGTGGCCTTTTACAATTTAATTCTAATCCCAGTTGTTCACCGTGTGCAACAACCGCATCTACTAATCGTTGCAGATCCTGCTCATTGTCTGCAATCAATACTGTATCATCTGCATATCTAATGTTATTGATGTTTCGTCCTCCAATGCTGATTCCATTTGTATCTTCCACATTTCTGAAAATATTTTCACTGTATAGGGAAAAAAGATCTGGAAACATTACATCCCAGCCGAACACCTCTCTTAATAGGCTGATATTGTCCCACTTCATTATCAATCCTTATGGCAGTGTGACATGTTCGATTGAGACAGAGGACCTAGTTAGTAGTGTTCTCTGGAAATATATCTTGAATAATAAATATGCAAGATAAAGGATATGATTTTGCACGTTTTTGTCTAGAGGTCTCTCAAATGAGATAATCATTCCCGCAATAGCCCTTTTGGAGAACCCTTTTTCCCTTGGCTCTGAACCCCCACTGTGAGACTACCAAGTATCTACACAGAAATTTATAAAAGAAGAAAAGGTTCCCTCAAGGCCAAAAGGAGATCCGAACTATTCGCCCCTGTACAACTGAGGATTCAATTCACTCATCATTGTGTTGTCAGTGTGCTGTTCGTCCGTCACATTAGATCTTCCCTTATTTATTTTGTTTGTGTCAGTGTGACCTATATCAGTTGTCCAATTATATCTTAGGACTTTAGGTCTCATATTAGCAGACAAACTCAACAATAACTGTACATAACATCTGTTGACACAAGACATCTACATGACAGGTTCTTGACAAAAGTGGGACATACATCTACATAGAAATGTTTACACCAACCATTGTACAAGACACACATCATGAGAGATACTTGACAACATCTATACAAGACTTTTCACAATATCTGAAACCAACCACAGTAACTTTAAGACATTCACCAGAGACAATACTTGACAGCAACTGTACAAGACATTCTCCTGAGACATGTACTTAAAACACTGGTTCATTAACATTCTTTATTGAGCTGATGGTGGGTCGAGTGAAGACCAATGGTTTATCCTTGTGTCATATCTGCCATGTCAACACTTCAACACATACATACATAATGTACAAAATATGTCGAACATGCATACAGATAAACATGATACATCAACTCCTAAATAATCCACCAACTGATTAAAAAAAAAACTCTCCTCCTCCTCTCCAATCTCTAACTACACCACTCATTCATGTATCTATCCTCACTTCTGGTCTCTTTGGGAATTTTATAAAAATCCTATCATGGGAAACTTAAGGGAGGAACTACTGTTCTGGATCAGTTGCATCCTGTTATCATCAGCAATTGATGTTGGGAAAGCTCCAGGTAGCAGACTTCCTATAATAAGTTCCATGGCAGATTATTTCCTCTTGAGAACAGAATTTGGGATGATGGTACTGAATCTCACTGTTGACCAGACTGTCTGTGAATGCTGTCACTGGGGTACTTCAAATGGTTGAGGATAGCACTCTCCTGACATTGGGAGATGTATACTCGGTACATGTAGAACATGACTTGTCGAAGAGACCCAGGATTATGAACAAAGTCTCATGTATTGCAGCACTTCACTTCGCCAGTCTAACCTCACCTACTCTTCAAGTCTCATTCAATATCACTGTGTGAGCACCATGCTGTGTATTATCCAAGTTAACTCTTTCGCTACCGCGAGCCCATCTGGTGCTACGATGGATCCGCTGTGATGGCAATTGGTACTTTTATTGCCACAAAATGATCAGTGGTTTATTTGATTCATTTCTGCTCCATTTCGGAATTTTAAGTTACAGTAAACTGAAAAGTCACACAGCAGAAATATAGCTACGTCATGATTGAGTCGTCAAACATTAGTTAACATTGGATTTTTGTGTATTTTCAGTTTTAAATTTGTTTATTTTGGTTTTTCACAATGGAAACGCCCACCAGTTTGCGTCCACATAGTATGACTTGAGATCAAGCTAGATTATTGTTTATAACTGTTTTAAACAATAGTGATTCCGATATCAGTGAATATTTAGAAAGAAGTTTTAGTTGTGTCTAAAGTTTTAGCACGTGGTGATAAAGAAAAACCAGTGAAATGTTCGTCAACAGCTGAGTGTCTAACAACGAAGCACGAATGGCTGAAGTTTACGTCTGTCATTATTGCTATGGGACTTGATCCAAGACCATGTATCAAAGACTACTGGTGTACAAGTGCACATTTATATACTCCTTGGTATGCCACTGCCACTACGTTTCCCAGTAATCGATTAGAATATATTTATCACACCATGTTTCACGTATGTGAACCAGTGGCCCCAAAAAAAAAAAAAAAAAAAAAAAATTGATCCTCTTGTTGACATGATTCTGAAGAATATCCAGGAAGCATTTTACCCATTTGAAAATGTGTCCATTGATGAAATGATTATTTGGTGGAAGGGCTAAAAAAAGCTAAAAAAAAAACATGCATTGTTGTCTCTACCAAGTCTGTAGTTAGAACTGTTGAGAGCGGATTGCCAAAACCGCAAAGCAAGTCGAAGATGATCTCCATGAATATAACATGGCGATGAATGGCTGCGACAGAATGGACCAAATGGCGGGATATTATAATATCCATGATAGGAAAACCATTAAGTGGTGGAAGAAGATCTACTACTGGATCTTTGAAATTGCACAGATCAATGCTCACATCCTACATTCCATATGGCAAACAGAGAAAGGAGGAAAAAAATTGTCATTGAAGGATTTCAAGTAAAGAAAAGTGCTCAACGCGAAGCAGCTCAGAGTATTCCTGAAAGTTTGACACTCTGCCTGCCGAAGAATTTCAGTCTGTTGCAGGAAATTATGTCGAAAGAGTTACATGAGCCAAGCATTTAATAGAATTTGTCGGTGTCAATAGAGACTGTGTTTTTTGCAGCACTCGAACTAAACGACACATATCATCTTTTGTTTGACCGGCTGCACTAATAGACCACACTTGTGCGCTAAAGTTTGCTTTGCAGCCTATCACAAATAGACTGCCACATATAGTAAATAAAAACAAACAGACATGACAATTAAATGTAAATCTGCCAAGTGTTTTCCTAATTTTTGTCTGAAAAAAGAAAAATACTTGATTCAGAATATGCGGCAAAACTTCTTTTCGGATGATTGATTGGGAGCAATTGTATTTATAGTTTAGAAAAGTGTTGTTTGTTCAGTAAATTCAACAGGATTAGCAGTGATCAGGATATTGGATAACAACGCCCCCTTGGTAAGTGCAATGTTTACATTATTTTTACTTCCTTTTGTCCAATTATTTTACAAATTATATTATTATTTTATTATATTTACAACCTAAAGCAAAAATTCTCCTACCAACATATTCCTTGTGCAATCCCCTTTATTTTAATATATAATACAACATTTCTGCTACAATTTTAACCATTTTCATAACATTATTGTGACATACACCAACTTCCAGATTTCGGCCATAAGTTTTTTTTTCATTTTTGTGAAAAAGACATGGTTCAGAATATGCGCCAAAACTTTTGGGTGATTTTAATGAGCAATAATGTTTATATTCTTGAAGACAAGTGGTGTTTGTTTGATTATTCAGTAAATTAAACATGATTAGCAGTATTGGAGTGTAGAAAACACATTATAAGTGCAATGTTTACATTATTTTTACCTACTTATGTCCAATTATTTTACAAATTATATTATTATTTTTATTATATTTACAACCTAAAGCAAAAATTCTCCTACCAACATATTCCTTGTGCAATCCCCTTTATTTTAATATATAATACAACATTTCTGCTACAATTTTAACCATTTTCATAACATTATTGTGACATACACCAACTTCCAGATTTCGGCCATAAGTTTTTTTTTCATTTTTGTGAAAAAGACATGGTTCAGAATATGCGCCAAAACTTTTGGGTGATTTTAATGAGCAATACTGTTTATATTCTTGAAGACAAGTGGTGTTTGTTTGATTATTCAGTAAATTAAACATGATTAGCAGTATTGGAGTGTAGAAAACACATTATAAGTGCAATGTTTACATTATTTTTACCTACTTATGTCCAATTATTTTACAAATTATATTATTATTTTTATTATATTTACAACCTAAAGCAAAAATTCTCCTACCAACATATTCCTTGTGCAATCCCCTTTATTTTAATATATAATACAACATTTCTGCTACAATTTTAACCATTTTCATAACATTATTGTGACATACACAAACTTCCAGATTTCGGCCATTAGTTTTTTTCATTTTTGTGAAAAAGACATGGTTCAGAATATGCACCAAAACTTCCTTATGGGTGATTTAAATGAGCAATACTGTTTATATTCTTGAAGACAAGTGGTGTTTGTTTGATTATTCAGTAAATTAAACATGATTAGCAGTATAAGAGTGTAGAAAACAACTTATAAGTGCAGTTTTTAAAATAATTTTTACCTCTTTAATTTCAGTTGTTATTATTAAACCTCTCATTATTGTCATAATATTTGTAACCTATCAATTAATTATTAACACTGTCATGTTCCTTGTGCAATCCTCTTTAATTTGATATGTAATACAATAGATCTGCTACCATTTTAACCATTTTAAAAGCATTATTGTAACACATGTAACACACCCCTAGTTCAAATTTTCTGCCATAAATTTCTGTTTGGTCACAGCCCAGTTTTTGTTTGGTAGTGAAAGAGTTAAGTCTCAGATGAACAATCATTGCAAGTTACTTCACCAGGTATCATGAATGTAGTTATTAACAAGAGACTTGATTTTACATTTTCTCAGATGACACTGATATTTAATTATCACTGTACTGATCCCTATAATCCATTATAATCACATTAATGAATTATTCAGAACTGTTTGACTCCCCATTTTCATTCAGCAGTTAGAAAGCTGAGGTAAAAGCCTCCAAGAAATTCCTACATGTTAGATTCTATGAAAATAAGTGTTCCATTGTGGCACAGGTTTACTTTCTATGAGCCTGAACGAGACAAACTGTAGATAGGGGTCTTCTTTAATAAAGAGCATGGTTCACTGTGCAGCAAGACAGATTCACCAATGTCGACCATTCCTGCTTTCTGTTGCAAAACAGTTACTTTCATTTGACTGGGGCCAAAGGTTGTCATGAAAATTAGAGCTGGCAATTCAGCCTGTGTTCATCTGTGATTATCCCATGGATTACACTCAGAGAGAGTAGTTCTGGGTCTTGGGACTTCTGGTTAGTTGTCCCAGATGATATATGAAAGCCTCTCCACCATCCTTTTTGTTCTCTGTTGATATACAAAATGGTACAACATCTCTTTACATTTATTAAAAGAAAATGTTATCATACATCAACATACACAGATGGAAATGGAGAGGTTAAGGGAGGGTGTTGACCAAGCACACCTCTCCTGGTTGATAATGAAGTGTATTTCACTCTGATGTACTGTGGGTGATATGTGTTCATTATTCACCTTTATCTGTGGTAATCACAATTACATCATCATCATCATCATCATCATCATCATCATCATCATCATCATCATCATCATCATCATCATGTGCTCTTCCCCCACTGAGTAATGTCCATATCTACTACAGTAGGTAAAGAAGCCAAATTGCATAAGCAATTGTTCTCATATGCACCAAAGCACATATGGGGAACACATGTTTAGTCCTTGTAAATTTGCAAGAGCCATACAGTATATTCAGCCGGCTAAGACACAGGTTCACACACCTATGGTCCTTTTAGGAACTAGTTTATATGAACCAACCAACAGTAGAGGTACCAGTGTAATACTTTCAGAGAGAAATTGTATTAATTCTCCTGAGCGTAATCTCGCCACCAGGCATCACAGGAACTTTGCAATTCTGGCGTGCCATACACATCCTGCTTACAAATGGATATTGAAGCATCTTTCTTTCTACTAATGTGAGAGGCTACTTATCAAATCACCAGCTCACTCACTCCAACATTCTCAGCATTTACAAAGGAACTTGTACATGTTTACATCACACATTCCAATCCAGACTGCCAAATGTTAACTCGCAAGAGCCGTGTACAGTTGGTTATGAATTAGTCATGCTAGGCATTAAGAATGCACAAAAGGTTTGCGACTTTGCATTGAGTGTAATTTACAATCATCAAGCATACGCAACCAGTCACAACAAGGGAATGATATGCACTTGGATTATACAGCGTGAAAAACCTGACAGGTTGCAGAAGCAGTATTCAGAATACTGGCACACAGAAGTTCTGTTTTCACTTTCACATTTTCTTCATAAAATACTCTTATATTCTTCTCTTTCGTTCACTAGGCATAACCACAACATTAAAGTATGTTTTAAAGCGGTACCTGTTATTCCAGAGAACAATATTTTACTAAATCTTTAAGGGCATTTTTGGGTCCCTACATCACAAATAGCGACTGCTCCGGGTGGAATCCGAGCGCAAGCTCCCAGATATTCAAATGTGGCCCAGTGAATAGCGTGGGCTGACACAGTTAGCCAATGAAAAGGCGAGCGCATACCGCTGCCCTACCCCACCACGTTCTGGAAACTACGAATCTAAGAATAGCCCTGCTATCTGGATGGTCTCCGTTCAAAGTTAAAAGTATTTTTATGAATGTGTTGGACTGGGAATGTGGATGTCTGACCCATCATGTCACAGGCAGCTTGTTGTTTCCAATATATGTTTTTTATAAGTCTAATGTCTGTTTGAATGACGAAGACACAAACAATAGATTGCACGATTTATTGCCTGGCATATTTCGCTGCACCTCGTCAGGTACATACTGCAGAAATCACACAACTTACGTGAATTAACTAGATAAATCCTTCAAGTTGAAATATACACATATTCGCACAGTAATGTCACTTATCTACCACGGTAATTTTAAGCTGACTAACATGTCTTTCTGTTTGCACAATTATGGCTTGCGTTGATTGATCATAATTGCTTCTGGACATTTTAACAAGCGAGTATTTTGTGTGTTAAACAACACGCGAAAGGCAATGTCTCTGTCAACCACATGGCGGCTTTCGATAATGTGCCTACCAATTGAAGACGCCGGGAGCTTCCAGTGTGTCGGCCCCACGAGGATAGAATCTCCTGTGTGTTGTATCTTGTTGACCCATTGAGGTATGTGTTCTGACACTCGTTTGTTAAGCTATCTCTCTTGGTAAATACAATTGTTTGTGGCGTACAGAGGAACAGGCTCTTTGACTGCTGGTGTAGGAATCGGTACGGTTTTATATCTAATGATTGGAGTTGCAGCACAGAATGTTCGGCCTACTGCTGTAGTAAGCCGGTCTTGTAGACGTTGCATTACGTCATCCCCTCGAAAGGTTAGCTGGATGAATACCTTGAGTTTAGGGACTGTAGTTACGTCTGGTTTAGGTTTGGGCTGTTGGCAGTGGCGCTTTATAAATCCTGTGGAGTACCCATTCATGTTTAAGACATTCTTCAGAGTTTCAAATTCCTCTGTCAGTGTGTCCTGGGTGCATATCTTTCTAGCACGGTAAAACAGGGTCCATACTAAGCCCCGTTTATACTGGACAGGTGTGAAGATCTGAAAATGTAGGTATTGGCCAGTCCATGTTCCTTTGCGATACACCGATCTTTGAATTGTGCCGTCTGCTCTACGTCTCATTAGAATATCTAGGAACGGCAACGCTTCGTTGTGTTCGTGTTCCATAAATAGAGAGATGTTTTTATGCGTCTTGTTCATTGTGGCCTGGAACGATGTTGCTTGTAGCTCGTCTGTGGTGATAATTAGTATATCGTCCACATAACGACGGTAAAAGGCCAAGTTGTTGATGTCTGAGGATCTCTTTTCTTCTAAATTTGTCATGTGTCATCTAATGTCTGTCCTGTTGCAGATTTGTAGATCTGCAAGCATATCTACCATGTTGACATGTCTTACTCTATCGAAAGCCTTTGTGTAGTCAATAAAGCAAAGATGTATATCTTTGTTTACTTCTATAGAACGTTCATTAACTGAATGCAACATACACACAGCATTTACTGTACCATTTCCTTCTACAAACCCACATTGTTCTTCCCCTATTTCATGATAATTCGTAGCAAAATCTTTGTGATGTGACTATCATTATACTAATCGTCCTATGTTGATCACATTCCAAGGCTCCTGATTTCTTTGGGATTGCAATAAATTCAGAATTACATAATTCAGAAGGTATATGTCCGGTATCATATAATGAGTTCAGCAGTCTGGTGACTTGATCTATTCCATATTCTTCTAACGCCTTAATCACTTCTGTTGTGATGTTATCTGAACCAGGGACCTTGCCAGCTTTCATATGTTTAAGAACATTTCGAACCTCCATCTTCAAAATTGGCGGTCCCTCATTATTAAATCGAATATCATACTGTTCATCTCTACTATCATCATACATGTTTTTCACATACTCTGACCATACATGTAGAATCTGATCTTTTTCTATTATAATTTTGCCATCTTTAGTTTTTAGACAGCCTGCTGATATACTTGTTCTTTTATTAGTAAGTTTCTGAATTCTTTTGTGCACTAATTTGGTATTTTCACTGTTGTGTTGTTTTTCAATTTGTAAGAAATTTTTCTCAAGCCATCACCATTTCTATTTTGTCGTAAAAGTGTTGTATTTCTTCATCACTACTGCTTGTTGTAGGTGCATATACTTGTATAATATTTATATCTATTGGTTTACCTTTGATTATGACCATAATAACTCTATCTGAAATACACCAGTATCCATTAATTGACTTAGCTGTTTCTTCGTCAAATATTATTCCTACATCTTTTTCATGTGTAATCCCTCCAGAATTGATTATTGTGTGGTTGTCAGCTATAATTTTGCCCGATCCCTTCCATTTAATCTCACTTACACCTAGTATATTAATTTTCATGCTATCCATCTCTTTTTTAAAATTGTTCAACTTTCCTAGCTCATTTAATGTCCTAACATTCCATTTTGGTATATATTAGTATTAAAGTTGTGTTTTTAGGATTGTCTTTATCTGACAGTGAGGATTCTATTACTAACCAGGTTATATCCAATTAAAGCTTTTGCAGTTATTTTATCAAAACAAAATGCCACTCCGTTCTGGCCTCCGATATCTCTACCAGAATATATGAAAAGATTTCTATTTTAAGTTGTAAAATGTTCCTTGCTACTCCAGTGATGTTCACTAATTCCTAAAATGTGAATATATAACATCTCAATCTCATCACATACTATCTTCAGCTTTCCCTCATACAGACTTCTCACATTCCAAGTTCATAGTGTCACTCTCCTTTTTAGTCTGACACATGGGATTTCTTTGTTAACACGATCGGGATTAATTCCGTCATCATGATTATTAGTACTGGCCCCTGTGTCACACTCTCCCCCAGTGTTGTCTGATCTGCCTGGCCTGGGGAACCTCACCACCAGATCTCTTTCTTATTTGGCTTTCTGTCATGGTTGTTCAGGTTTCTTGGCAAGTTTTGCAGAAGGTTGTTTGCTGTTGCCTTCCCATGACAGGGTGAGCTGGGAAAACCTTAGATTAAATATAATGACGTTTGACAATTGTGTATTCTGCTAATGAGCATTCAGTGGGGATCTTCATGCTAGTCACAGAAGGAGAGTAATACTAAAATAAGTAAATAATCCATTCAGTGGAGATCTTCATGCTAGCCACAGAAGGAGAGTAATACTAAAATAAGTAAATAATCCATTCAGTGGGGATCTTCATGCTAGCCACAGAAGGAGAGTGATACTAAAATAAGTAAATAATCCATTCAGTGGGGATCTTCATGCTAGCCACAGAAGGAGAGTAATACTAAAATAAGTAAATAATCCATTTGTACACCTTCAGCTGTATTGGGCATATGGTGTTAGAGCCATATTTGTATAGAACAATCATCACTCCAGGGGCCATGTGTTCAATATCACTCCAGTCATCTTTATTTCCCAAGATGTTTTCTGGTAGCCATATTTGTATAGAACAATCATCACTCCAGGGGCCATGTGTTCAATATCACTCCAGTCATCTTTATTTCCCAAGATGTTTTCTGGTAGCCATATTTGTATAGAACAATCATCACTCCAGGGCCATGTGTTCAATATCACTCCAGTCATCTTTATTTCCCAAGATGTTTTCTGGTAGCCATGTTTGTATAGAACAATCATCACTCCAGGGGCCATGTGTTCAATATCACTCCAGTCATCTTTATTTCCCAAGATGTTTTCTGGTAGCCATATTTGTATAAAACAATCATCACTCCAGGGGCCATGTGTTCAATATCACTCCAGTCATCTTTATTTCCCAAGATGTTTTCTGGTAGCCATGTTTGTATAGAACAATCATACTCCAGGGGCCATGTGTTCAATATCACTCCAGTCATCTTTATTTCCCAAGATGTTTTCTGGTAGCCATGTTTGTATAGAACAATCATCACTCCAGGGGCCATGTGTTCAATATCACTCCAGTCATCTTTATTTCCCAAGATGTTTTCTGGTAGCCATGTTTATTTCTTTGGGCATTCACTCATTTTGAACTCAAGTGTAGTCCATGCACGTGTTACTACTTCTAGTGCACTGAACTGATTTGTGCATGTGAATTAGCTTCCCCTATTATCAGATGAACCCACTCTGACTTCAGAGGTGTCTGGTACCCATTTTAATCTTGGTTGACATGGAAGCCCAGGTCAATTTTCTAATCCATCCAAGATTCGACCCCATTACCAGTGGGCCAGCAGGCAAGTATTTGGCCACCATGTTACCATGGCTCTCACAGAAGGAGAATGGCGAGCCCTGATACTCTTGTAGTTGATATTTGTGACAATGAGTGTTGAGGCCTTTCTACTAGAATACTTTTAATAATGTGTTCTATGCCATTGTTCTTATTTACATGTTTTGATGAATGTGTTAGTAGAATAAATGAATATATGACTGACATTGTTGTTCTTTGATTTGAAGAATGCTAGAATTATTGCCAGGACTTCTTCAAGAACAAACATTCATTGGCACCTTTCCGACTTGACAGATGATAGTTTGTGCTTCAAAAAGACATAACTACAACCCATGGTGGTAACGAGTGTGACTAATCAGGCCAATTCGCGCTGTAAATGGTCGTCCGCAGTGGATGCATGTGAACACATGGTCATTTCCACCATCATGCACCATTTTACGTCTCACATGCTCAGTGTGCGACTCTTTTGCAATCATTTTCTCCTTTGTCTTTATTCCATTTCTAATATTTCCCCTCCATGCCTCATGATCAGTGGCAATTTCATCCCAATGTGCATTATCAATGCCTGTATCAATCATATCCTGCTTACACACAACCTTGTATCGTAGTAGAGGCCGACCCTGAGATCTCCTACCCATCTGTATTCACCAAAAAAGATGTCTTTTGGTATTTTACCACCATACATCCTCCTAACGTGACCTATCTATCTAAGTCTACGAAGACTGAGCATGGAACAAACTGCCACACAATACAATCTTTCCAATACTTCAGTATTTGTGATTTTGTCTTGCCACTTAATACCAAGTATTCTTCGGAGACACCACATATGAAAGCTGTTTAAATGTTTATCTTGGTGTGAGTAAGTTGTCCAGTCTTCACTGCCATAAAGAAGAGTACTAAAGACACAGGCTTGATAAACAAGGACTTTTGTTTTGGCAGTAAGCTTCCTGTTCTCCCAGACTTTTTCTTAACCTGTTCATTGTTGTTGCTGCCTTACCAATCCGGATGTTGATATCCTGATCTAGGGATAATTTGCTATTTACCTTTGATCTTAGATGTGTGAATTGGTCCACTATCTCCATTTAGGCGTCGTTAATAAAGATTGCTGGTACCCCGTATGCACCTTGTGCCATAATCTGTGTCTTCTTTTTGCTAATTGTTAAACCAAATTCAGAACAAGCATTGAAGAATGCAGATGGTAGGCGCTATAATTTTTCCTCAGAGTGGGTCGTAATTGCAGCATCATGTGCAAAAAGCAACTCTTTGATCAGTACCCTCCTAATTTTGGTCTAGGCTTTCAATCTCTGAGCATTGTAGAGGCCGCCATCTGAGCGTGAGTGAATGTATATACCACCACCCTGATCACGAAAGGCATATTTCAGTAGAAGTGAAAAGTATATTCCAAAGAGGGTGGGAGCTAGTACACAACCTTGCTCAACTCCACTCTTGTTTTCAAACTCTTCTGAAGTTTCACCATCAAACTTTATTATACCCTTGATGCCTGTGTGGAACGATTCCACAATGGACAGAAGAGTTGGTGGGCAGCCAATCTTCTTTAGTGCCTTGAACAGACCCTCACTACTGCCCAAATCAAATGCCTTTGTGAGGTCGATAATAAACAGTGGTTGATTCTGTTCACGGCATTTTTCTTGCATTTGTCGCAAGGAGAATATCATATCAATGGTAGACCGGTTCTGTTGGAAGCCACACTGTGATTCGGGGTAGACTGGATCTCCCAGGACTTGAAGTCTACGTGGAACAATTCTGGCAAATATTTTCCCAACAATGCACAGAAGTGAGATACCCCTATAGTTGTTGCAGTCGCTCTGATCGCCCTTGTTCTTGTACTGTGTTATGATGCTTGCATCTTTGAAATCCCGTGGGACTTGTCCAACATAGCTCTATTAGCTGGTGGATCTGTAGAGTGAGTGTGTCTTGCCCACTCCTGGTTACCTCTATTGGAATCCCATCCTTACCTGGAGCCTTGCCAGACGCAAGTTCATTTATAACACACTAAACTTCTGTTATGGTGGGAAGTGTGTCCACGTGGTCAAGAGTTGGCAGGTCCTCTATGGCGTTGCGGGCATCATCCGCTAGCTTGGTCTCACTTGAGTAAAGCTCTAAATAGTGCTCTATCCATCTATCCAACTGCTGTTTCTTATCAGTGATGATTTCTCCAGTCAAGGTTTTCAGTGGTGCACTTCTTTTGATCATTGGACCACAGGCTTTCTTTATCCCTTCATACATGCTTCTGATGTTTCCCTTATCACTTGCATTTTGAATGGACTCACATAACGTGATCCAATAGTCATTTGCACACTGCCTGGCAGCCTTTTGCACATCTTTCCTAGCTTGCTTCAGTTCACTCAGAATGTTACGTGTTGGTCTTTCCTTGTTTCTTAAGAGAGCTATCTTCTTCTTATCAATCAAGGGCTGCTGTGTCTGGTTGTTTGCCGCAAACCAGTCCTGCCTCTTATAGTCCACAGTGCCGTAAAACCATACTGCTGTTTTATAAAACGTTTCCTTAAATTTAACTCACCTTTCACTTGCTGAACAATTTTCTGATGTATTGATGAAAGCGTCTTCAAGTTGCTGTTGGAACTCAAAGCACTTATTAGGATCGTGGGTGTTAATATCATTAATCCTGGGGCTAGATTTGTGTTTAGCTGTGTAGATTCTCTTTGGCCTCAGTCTAACCCTTGCAAAAACCAAAAAATGATCCGTATCACAGTCAGCACTGTGGTAATTTCAAGTTAATGATGTTTAGTTCAGATGTTTTCTCCGTGTGATGATGAAGTCCAGCAGATGCTAATTGCCAGATCTTGGATGTTTCCATGTGACCGTATGCAGCTCTTTTGTTTAAACAAAAAGGAGTGTGTAATACATAGGCCATTTCTGGTGCAATGCTCCAGCAGCCTTGTCCATTTTCATTCATGCGACCGATGTTGTATTTTCCAAGGCACACTGGCCATGAGCTCGAGTCCTTGCCCACACGAGCATTGAAATCACCGAGCATATAAATGTAGTCGGATTTTGGAACTGCCTTGATCACAGAGTCCTAACTCCTCATAGCACAAATCCTTCACATCGTCAGAGAAAGTGAGTGTCGGTGCATATGCAGTAATAATGGTGGCAAAACCATAAGAGGTTGTCAAGCGCAGAGATAATAGTCTTTCATTACCTCCAGCTGGAATTTCAATCATTTCCAGTAGCGAAATCTTCACTGCAAAGCCCACACCATGTTGCCTTTTGCTTTCTTCCCGCCCTCTACTTTTCAACACACACACAATAGGTGTAATTATTTTCACTGAGTGACCATTCCTCAGCGAGGCGAGTCTCCTGCAGGTTAGCAATATCAATGTTAAGACGATTGAGTTTGGAATTAATCACAGCCTTTTTTCTCACATAGTCAATATTTGTCAGGTTAGTGGAAACCCCTGGACACATGGTTCTTACGTTCCAGGTTTCTATTTTTTGTTTCTTTTTAGTAGTACCTCGTGTATTGGTTTTACAGCCTGCGATTTAGATTTTGTCCTAGCCCCAAGCACCAATTGAAGCAGGCAGGCCTTAGAGGATCAGCGCCAAATTTGCCGGGGGCTGCCCAGCTTGAGGCGGGCGGCAGTTGATCAGTGACACCTGTAGGCGTCTACCACTGTCAGAGGCAACGCGTGGCATCCCATGTCTACGCCAATTGACAAGGACTTATAACCCGTAACTGCTACCTCTCGCTTTGATTCCGAGACCGGCTAAGACAACTGATGGAGTTATACCTCTCCATAGCACAAAGCCCGGGCTAAATTATAGAGACCATGTGTTGCCCATGCAGCATGACACCTCTCTCGGCCTGCCTAGTTCACTCCAGAGGAAATGTAACCAATACATCTGGAACAAGGCAAGCCGCAGAATCTGCCGGATCAGCAAAGCAATGCTGTAACTGTCCGCCTGTCGGAGCTTCGACCCTAGACCAGCCGCCAATCAAGGTTTAGGGCTTGGTCTGCCCTACCATGACGTATTGTCTTTAGGTTGCATTTCCTCGCAACAGGATAAGGCTTGTACCCTCCCAATTGCGCTCTTCCGCCCGAAGCCGTTGACATAATGTGGGGTGTCGGGTTTGGTAAGCGCCGCCCAACAATCGGCGCTAACAGAAAGCAGGTAGTACCGTCTACTGTCATACGGTAGATATTTACATCTCAGTCTCCCCCTTGTTCTTTTCCTCTAACTTTTGCCAGTTGTCACCAAATTCTCTAGTTTATGTCTTCTCTTAACGTGCCCAAATAATGTCGACTATCTACATCTAACTCTTCTAACCAGTTAATGGTTTTCGTTTGCTTCTTGTAGGACTTGATAGTTAGTTTTTCTGTCTGTCTGTGGTATTCTTTACATTTTGCCCAGAAACTACATTTCCACTGCCATTACACGTTTTTTTCAGCTACAAGAGTACTAGGGCTCACCAATCTCCTTCTGTGAGAGCCGCTGTAACGTACTAGCAAGCGAAATGCCTGCCTGCAGGCCCACTGGTAATGGAGTCGAATCTGAAGTGGATTAGAAAATTGATTGGGGCTCCCATGTCAACCCAGACTATATTGGGTACGATAAAACATCTTGGGAAATAAAGATGACTGGAGTGATATTGAACACATGGCCCCTGGAGTGATGATTGTTCTATATAAACATGGCTACCAGAAAACATCTTGGGAAATAAAGATGACTGGAGTGATATTGAACACATGGCCCCTGGAGTGATGATTGTTCTATACAAACATGGCTACCAGAAAACATCTTGGGAAATAAAGATGACTGGAGTGATATTGAACACATGGCCCCTGGAGTGATGATTGTTCTATACAAACATGGCTACCAGAAAACATCTTGGGAAATAAAGATGACTGGGGTGATATTGAACACATGGCCCCTGGAGTGATGATTGTTCTATACAAACATGGCTACCAGAAAACATCTTGGGAAATAAAGATGACTGGAGTGATATTGAACACATGGCCCCTGGAGTGATGATTGTTCTATACAAATATGGCTACCAGAAAACATCTTGGGAAATAAAGATGACTGGAGTGATATTGAACACATGGCCCCTGGAGTGATGATTGTTCTATACAAATATGGCTACCAGAAAACATCTTGGGAAATAAAGATGACTGGAGTGATATTGAACACATGGCCCCTGGAGTGATGATTGTTCTATACAAATATGGCTACCAGAAAACATCTTGGGAAATAAAGATGACTGGAGTGATATTGAACAAATGGCCCCTGGAGTGATGATTGTTCTATACAAATATGGCTACCAGAAAACATCTTGGGAAATAAAGATGACTGGAGTGATATTGAACACATGGCCCCTGGAGTGATGATTGTTCTATACAAACATGGCTCTAGCACCAATATGCCCAATACAACTGAAGGTGTACACATGGATTATTTACTTATTTTAGTATTACTCTCCTTCTGTGGCTAGCATGGAGATCCCCACTGAATGGATTATTTACTTATTTTAGTATTACTCTCCTTCTGTGGCTAGCATGAAGATCCCCACTGAATGGATTATTTACTTATTTTAGTATTACTCTCCTTCTGTGGCTAGCATGAAGATCCCCACTGAATGGATTATTTACTTATTTTAGTATTACTCTCCTTCTGTGGCTAGCATGAAGATCCCCACTGAATGGATTATTTACTTATTTTAGTATTACTCTCCTTCTGTGGCTAGCATGAAGATCCCCAGTGAATTCTCATTAGCAGAATAAACCATTGTCAAACATCATTATGTTTTATCTATGGTTTTCCCAGCTCAGCCTTTCATGGGATTTATGCTTTCCTACATGTACCATGGGAAGATGAGATGTAACTACTCAAATTAACTAGACTCCATAAACCATCATCCATTCACATTTTAAAGATCCTTGCATTATTCTATAAATGTTCTTATGTGGCACTTCAGAGTGCTAGCCTGAGTTTTAAAAAAAGCTTCATGCTTGTAAAGTTCCTTTCCTGTATGTGTTCTCTTGTGACATTTCAAAATGTTGAGTTAAGCAAAAACATAACAATAATAAAATATAAAGACATGCAATTCAGAGTTATTCATGAGTGAAAACTAACAAGTACATTTGAAATAATAAGACAAGGAAACCCTTTGTCATCTTTAATATTCTTATTGATTCTAGACTGAATTTTGGAGCCACCAATAACTACCGCCAGAAATGGAATTCAATGGAATCTAATAAATCTGATAATGTGGACTTTGCTGATGACACTGTCCTCCTGTCACACACACACAGTCAGATGCAAGATCAACTAAACACTGAGAGGTCACAACAACTAGGTCTACAAATGCATTCCTCTTTCCCCCTTTGGGACATTAGCTCCCAACAAACTCACTCCCAGCCCCCCTATCCTTAACTATCCCATGCAGCTCCGTGCATGTTGTCACCATATTGATTTCTGTCTACTTCTATTCTCCATGTGTTTTTAGGTTTTCCTTTATGTAAATCCATGGATTCCAGACAACAGACTTTCTAGTTATACAAGTCTTAGGTTTTCCTTTATGTAAATCCATGGATTCCAGACAACAGACTTTCTAGTTATACCAGTCTCAGGTTTTCCTTTATGTAAATCCATGGATTCCAGACAACAGACTTTCTAGTTATACCAGTCTCAGGTTTTCCTTTATGTAAATCCATGGATTCCAGACAACAGACTTTCTAGTTATACCAGTCTTAGGTTTTCCTTTATGTAAATCCATGGATTCCAGACAATAGACTTTCTAGTTATACCAGTCTTAGGTTTTCCTTTTTGTAAATCCATGGATTCCAGACAACAGACTTTCTAGTTATACCAGTCTCAGGTTTTCCTTTATGTAAATCCATGGATTCCAGACAACAGACTTTCTAGTTATACCAGTCTCAGGTTTTCCTTTATGTAAATCCATGGATTCCAGACAACAGACTTTCTAGTTATACCAGTCTTAGGTTTTCCTTTATGTAAATCCATGGATTCCAGACAATAGACTTTCTAGTTATACTAGTCTCAGGTTTTCCTTTATGTAAATCCATGGATTCCAGACAATAGACTTTCTAGTTATACCAGTCTCAGGTTTTCCTTTATGTAAATCCATGGATTCCAGACAATAGACTTTCTAGTTATACCAGTCTCAGGTTTTCCTTTATGTAAATCCATGGATTCCAGACAATAGACTTTCTAGTTATACCAGTCTCAGGTTTTCCTTTATGTAAATCCATGGATTCCAGACAATAGACTTTCTAGTTATACCAGTCTCAGGTTTTCCTTTATGTAAATCCATGGATTCCAGACAATAGACTTTCTAGTTATACCAGTCTCAGGTTTTCCTTTATGTAAATCCATGGATTCCAGACAATAGACTGTCTAGTTATACCAGTCTCAGGTTTTCTCAATGTGTGTCCTATCCAGTGCCAGAGCCTTTTCTTCACCTCTTGGTTCACTGGTGTTTGTCTAGTTCTCTCCATAAGTTCCACACTGGTGTTTGTCTAGTTCTCTCCATGAGCTCCACGCTGGTGTTTGTCTAGTTCTCTCCATGAGCTCCACGCTGGTGTTTGTCTAGTTCTCTCCATAAGTTCCACACTGGTGTTTGTCTAGTTCTCTCCATGAGCTCCACGCTGGTGTTTGTCTAGTTCTCTCCATGAGCTCCACGCTGGTGTTTGTCTAGTTCTCTCCATGAGCTCCACACTGGTGTTTGTCTAGTTCTCTCCATGAGCTCCACACTGGTGTTTGTCTAGTTCTCTCCATGAGCTCCACACTGGTGTTTGTCTAGTTCTCTCCATGAGCTCCACACTGGTGTTTGTCTAGTTCTCTCCATGAGCTCCACACTGGTGTTTGTCTAGTTCTCTCCATGAGTTCCATACTGGTGTTTGTCTAGTTCTCTCCATGAGCTCCACACTGGTGTTTGTCTAGTTCTCTCCATGAGTTCCACATTGGTGTTTGTCTAGTTCTCTCCATGAGTTCCACACTGGTGTTTGTCTAGTTCTCTCCATGAGTTCCACACTGGTGTTTGTCTAGTTCTCTCCATGACTTCCACATTGGTGTTTGTCTAGTTCTCTCCATGACTTCCACACTGGTGTTTGTCTAGTTCTCTCCATGAGTTCTACATTGGTTCACTGGTGTTTGTCTAGTTCTCTCCTTGTGTTCCACATTGGTGATTCTGTCATTCCATTTGATTACTTCTATTTTGTGCACGCACCAGTTTGTGAAAGTTTGTAACATCTGGTTGTTATGAATGTTTGTTTTCGTTGTGTGTGCCAAGTTCATTTGATTTCCACAAATTTCCTCTAGCCTTCTGTATTCTGACATCTGTATGTGTTCCACCGTCTGTGTCTACACTGCTACTTACATGGGTGTATGATTCCATCTCTTAAAGTGAAGTTTCATCCAGGGAGAGATGGCTTAATCAATTTATCCTCATTAACTGGTGCCTACGCAGAATAAGAATAAAGTGGTATGACACAATCAACAATGTGGAGCTCATGGAGAGATAAGTGGCCAGTTCTCACAGGCTTTTATTGCAATGGGAAAGATGCATGCTCTTAAAAATCTAATTTTTGTCACATGGTGACAAATCAGGACTATAGGCTGGATGTTGCAGAATTTCCCACTTCTTCCTTGCTCTGTAATGTACCGTGTGGTTCAAACCCATCCCATGCGTTCCTCTTTTTGGTGGTCGGTCAACATCTGTGGTACCCACTGTGAACACCTTCCGATATTGCAGTTTCTTACGAATGACCTTTTGAACTGTCCCAATTGACACATCAAATTCTTTTGACAGCAAACGTATGCTTTTACAACAGTTCATCTGTACTGCTGCATCAATTTTGGCGATATTTTTTTCTGTTGCAACAATATGCGCTTGGCCTTGTCGTCGAAGATCTGTCGAGAACTGACGTCCTTTTCGAAACATTCGTGCCCAGTTTGTCACTGTTGTCTTCGACACACATTTGTTACCGTACGCCTGCATTCTTCGATGAATGTCTACTTGTCGACATCCTTCAAATGAAAGAGACTGAACCACCACTCTTTGAGCTTCTTTGGACGGATTTTGAATCAACCCGGCCATTTTCTCAACGGTCAGAAACAGAACCTATGCATCATGGGATGATAAGCACGTGCTCTTTTTATTCATTGGTCAGTACTTATCACATGACATGACTCAGGGGGCTGAGTGGTCTCGAGGTATGGTGTCGACCTCGAGTGCTGGAGGTCCCGGGTTCAGGTCCCGGTGAGAACCGGGATTTATTTTTAAAAATCCATGTGGACTTCCAGTAATAAAATTTCCCGTGGTCTCTGGGTGGTGAGATCGGACGCCCGTGTGTATTGTTGCGCACATAAAAAATCCCTTGGCAGTTGGAAATTGAAAAAGAGTAGCCTAACGACGCTGCCCAGGCAAAATTTCGAGTTAAAAATCTACCCAAAGTATTTCAGGATCCTCGCCGGTGCTACGGAGTTCGTGCATTGAGCTGAGTTTCTCCAGACTTAGGAGGAAAACGGAGCATTTATGGGGTTAAACCTGTGTGCCATGATGTTGATCCAATGACTAAACTAAACTAATTATCACATGACTATGACATGATCATGTTCAACGTACGCACTTACGCGCGGTGCGGCACAAATGGATTTCAAATGAACGCCCCTTGTAGTTCAGCTGGTATCTCATCACATCCAGGTGATGTTACCATTCTTCAGGTTCTTTATTGCACATGCAATTACATCTAATGAGGGTTAGAAATGAACTGAAGTAACTAAAATCACTACACTACCATCAGAATTGTAAGGCTTATTTCCTTGTAGGTGTTTACTTGCTCATTCATTCATTCATTCATTCAGTAGCATGTCCTTTGCAGAACCTCGCTTCCATAACAACCCTCCGGAAAACCTCTCGATCATAAGCAAGATGTCCCGCATCTGATACACCCATCTGGAGATCATCCGCAACATCCTGCACCCATCTTCTCTTTGGCCTTCCTCTTCCTCTCTTCCCAGGCATATACCCCTCCATTATTGTTTACTTGCTACACATCAGAAATTCAGCCTGAGAGACTGACATACTACAATCATCATATTTGTAAGGTTTCCCTCCTGTGTGTTTTCAAGCATTTTGTCAAACTGCCAGCATGAGTAAAAGATGCACCACAATCTATTTCATAGATTGTAAGGTTTCTCTAAAGAATGTGGCCTCTTTTGGAACTCCATAAATTGAGCACGAAGAAAAGGATGCACAAGAATCATCACAATTGTAAAGTATCTCTCATGTATGCATTCTGGTGTGATGCTTTTGCTGGAGAGTATGAGTAAATGATGCATTACACTAATCACATTTGTCATATTTCTACCCTGTATGTATTCTCATGTGCCACAGCAGATGGTAACCATAAATATATGACGCACCAGTCATTATACTTGTAAGATTTCTTCCATTTATATGGTCTAAATCAGTGTTACCCAACCTTTTTTGTACCATGCCCCACCTAAGCCTTTCTAAAATTCATATTGCCCCCCCCCCCCCCCTCAACATATACATTATTTTTAATATTCAAAAATTTTAATGTTCACTAAAGAAACTTGAATGATAGGTTTTAGGAAGAAATCACTAGGAAATTATTGAGCAAACACAGTAAGTAAATTTTCAAAACATATAATGGAGAACTGAAATTCAAGTACAAAATAATTTTAATGAAAAATTTTTCTATAATATTTTAATTATTAGTAATTATTTATTATTTAAATTTAGTGAGATCCTTGCGCTTGATGCTTGCTGCAAAGAGATCTTATGTCAGGTTCTAATTTAGTTAACTTCAGTCTCAAGTCTCCCCGTTTTGTTATATCCAGCCGATTTCTTCCATTTTCGAATTGAACCCCTTAACACTCGAATTTCCCCCCTGTGGGGCGTGGGCCCCACGTTGGGAAACACTAGTCTAAATACTCAGCTTTTGCAAAAAGAATACCAAAATCACATTATTAAGGTTACTCTCCTGTATGTGTTCAGTTGTGGATTTTCAGATTACCAGCATGAATAAAGCAGGCACTACAATCATCACATTTGTAAGGTTTCTTTCATGCACGCACTCTCTTATGGTATTTAAGATTGCCAGGATTAATAAAAGATACATTAGAATCATCACATTCATATAATTTCTCTCCAGTATGTGTTATTTTGTTGATCTTTAAATTGCCAGCTGTAGTTAAAGATGCACCACAATCATCACATATGTAAGATTTCTCTCCTGTATGTATTCTCAAGTGGTTCACTAAATGGCCAGGTTGAGTAAACAATGCACCACAATCATCACATCTGTAAGGGTTCTTTCCTGAATGTGTTCTCTTGTGGTTTATTAAACTAACATCCTGAGTAAAACTTGCACCATAATCATCACAACTGTAAGATTTCTCTCCTGTATATGCTGTTTTGTGGTATTTCAGATTGCCAGTATGAGTAAATTTAAAAATTAAGTTGCATGTCCTTCATAGGACGTAGCAGTCAACCCCAGCAATTTTGCTGTTCGTGGTTCCAGGGCAAATTTTACGTTAAGTAGTTTGCCATTGCTTTCTAAACGACCGAATCCTATACCTTTTTTGAAAACACTAGCACCCCTGTGTTTCAAACCCGGGTATACGGGCTCACAAACCACGTTCGCAAGCCCTTAGCCACACTAAAATCATCACAGGTTTCTCTCATGTATGTGTTCTGTTGTGGTACATCAGACTGCCACAAGAATTAAAGATCCACCACAATCATCACATTTGTAAGGTATCTCTCCAGATTTTGGTATTATGTGGAGCTTCAGATTGCTAGCTGTTGTTAAAGATACACCACAATCATTATATTTGTAAGAGTTCACTCATGTATGTGTTCTCAAAGGGTACACTAAGTGGCCAGGTTGACTAACAGATGCACCACAGTCATGTCATTTGTAATGTTTTTGTCCCATATGTGTTCTTTAGTGGCACTTCAGATTAGCAGCTGTAGTTAAAGGTGCACAACAATCATCACATTTGTAAGGTTTCTCTCCTGTATATGTTGTTTTGTGGCACTTCAGATTGCCAACTTTAGTAAAAGATGCAGCACAATCATCACATTTGTAAGGTTTCTTTCCTGAACTTGTTCTCTTGTGGTTTATCAAACTAACATCTTGAGTAAAAGTTGCACCATAATCATCACAATTGTATGGTTTCTCTTCTCCATATGCTGCTTTCTGGTATTTCAGATTGCCAGCATGAGTAAAGCAATCACTAACATCCTAGCAATTGTAAGGTGTCTCTCCTGTATGTATTCTCAAATGGTAAACTAAATGGCCAGTGTGAGTAAAAGATGGACCACAATCATCACATTTGTAAGTTTTCTCTCCTGTATGTGTTCTCTTGTGGAGCTTCAGATTGCCAGCAAGAGTAAAACATGCACCACAATCATCACATTTGTAAGGTTTCTCTCCTGTATGCATTGCCTTATGGCTAATCAAACTAGAAGCGTAAGTAAAAGTTGCACTACAATCATCACATTTGTAAGGTTTCTCTCCTGTATGTCTTCTCTTGTGGAGCTTCAGATTGTGAGATAGAGTAAATGAAGCACCACAATCATCACATTTGTAAGGTGTCTCTCCTGTATGTCTTCTCTTGTGGAGCTTAAGATTGCGAGATTGAGTAAATGAAGCACCACAATCATCACACTTGTAAGGTTTCTCTCCTGTATGTGTCCTTATGTGGCATTTCAGGTTGCTAAGGTTAGTAAAACAAGCACTACAATCATCACATTTGTAAGGTTTCTCTCCTGTATGTGTTCTCTTGTGGAGCTTCAGTTCGCCAGATTGATTAAATGAAGCACCACAATCATCACATTTGTATGGTTTCTCTCCTGTATGTCTTCTCAAGTGGCACACTAAATGGCCAGTGTGAGTAAAAGAAGCACCACAATCATCACATTTGTAAGGTTTCTCTCCTGTATGTGTTCTCTTGTGGAGCTTCAGATAGCAAGATTGAGTAAAAAAAGCACCACAATCATCACATTTGTAAGGTTTCTCTCCTGTGTGTGTCCTTTTGTGGTGTTTCAGACTGCTAGAGTAATTGAAGCAAGCACTACAATCATCACATTTGTAAGGTTTCTCTCCTGTATGTGTCCTTTGGTGGCATTTCAGGTAGCTAAGGTTAGTAAAACAAGCACTACAATCATCACATTTGTAAGGTTTCTCCCCTGTATGTGTTCTCTTGTGGAGCTTCAGTTTGCCAGATTGATTAAATGAAGCACCACAATCATCACATTTGTATGGTTTCTCTCCTGTATGTCTTCTCAAGTGGCACACTAAATGGCCAGTGTGAGTAAAAGAAGCACCACAATCATCACATTTGTAAGGTTTCTCTCCTGTGTGTGTCCTTTTGTGGTATTTCAGACTGCTAGAGTCATTGAAGCAAGCACTACAATCATCACATTTGTAAGGTTTCTCTCCTGTGTGTGTCCTTTTGTGGCGTTTCAGACTGCTAGAGTAATTGAAGCAAGCACTACAATCATCACATTTGTAAGGTTTCTCTCCTGTGTGTGTCCTTTTGTGGCGTTTCAGACTGTTAGAGTAATTGAAGCAAGCACTACAATTATCACATTTGTAGGGTTTCTCTCCTGTATGTGTTCTCAAGGGGTTCTTTAATTGGCGAGTGTGAGTAAAAGATGCACCACAATTATTAAATGTGTAAGATTTCTCTTCTGTATGTGTTTTTTTGTGGAGCTTCAGACTATCAGCTTTAGTCAAAGATGCACTACAATCACCACATTTGTAAGGTTTTTCTCCTGTATATGTTCTCAAGTGGTACACTAACTGTTCGGTGTGAGTGAAAGATGCACCACAATCATCACACTTGTAAGATTTTTCTACTAAATTTGTTCTTATCTTTCTGTGTAAGTATATATCAGCATCAGTATTTGGATCACAAACCCCAGACATGTAAGGTGTGGCTCCTTGTTTTATTCTCTGATGAATACAACTGGTAAGACTATCATCATAATCAAGAGACTTCTCAGAGATCTGCGTACATGTCACTGGTGTTTCTACCGTTTGTAATTCACTAGTCTCATTAGCCACACAACTTAGTTTAGTGCTAATTTCATTGGTAGATGACACACTCTCTGGTATTAATTCACATTTGTCATGTTTTACTGAAGTTATATAACTATTCTCAGTCCCACTATCATCAAGTGATATTTGTTTATGGCGAGTAAGAGTTATTTTATTTTCAGTCACACTTGATCCTGTGTTTGTGTGTCCTGCCATGTTTTCATGGCTGCAGCAATCTTCCATGCCTACCATGTTATTGAATCTGTCATGAGTTTTGTAATCATAGAACACATCTGGAAGTTCTTGTTTCACAAACTCCAATTTAATGTTATCAGACGCCATCTTCTCTATTTCTGGCTGCACTTATGTGAAATAGGAAGTCACAACTCTGGCAACAGTGATGTATTTCTGAAACACACAAACAGTCAACATTTAGTTAAACATTAGAGTGGCCAGCAACATAACTGTTTACACTGATTACATTTCTACAAAATGAACAGTTACTGTAAATGTACTATGGCACCTGGTAAGACACTGCAGATTTCATCTATCAAATGAGCATTTATTATATATAAGTGTCAACTAGAAGGTGAACACCTACAGTAAGTACAGTCTAATACATGAACAATTACTGCATGTCACAGACATGTACATGCTTTATTGTTTCTATTGAATATGAAATCAGTACTTGAGATGCTTATGTCTGGGAAACTGCCAGTACTAAGGACACTACTTCCTGAAATGTGCAGCCAGTGCAATGTTACCATACAGGTGATACCACCTCGCTATAGAATACCCAGAAATGAGAGAGCTGATCAATTAGCTAAGGAAGGAGCAATAGAAAAACGACTTGATGTACCTGTTACACACCACCAAAGGAAAAGAATGATCAAATTAGTTAGAAAGCCACCAAAACCTGCTCAAGATGACTACCACCTTATGGACAGACCAGAACAAATAATTATTATGCACCTCAGAACAGGACACAATACATTACACAACCACATGTATAGAAAATTCAAAGTTGATGGACAGCGGATCAAATATTTGCCTTGTTATTCAGGGTATTGTTAGGCTCATTGAATTATGGCAGTTGTATTCAGTGTGTCAGGTCTCAGTCAGATATGACTGAGCTACCGTATGACAGTAGACGGTACTACCTGCTTTCTGTTAGCGCTGAATGTTGGGCGGTGCTTACCAAACCTAACAGCCAATGGCTTTGGGTGGAGGAGCACAACTGGGAGGGTACAAGCTTTATCCTAGTGTGAGTAAATGCAACCTAAAGGCCAGGTCCTAAGCCTTGTTTGGCAGCTGGTCTAGGATCAAAGCTTTGACAGGCGGACAGTTAGAGCATTGCTTTTCTGATCTGACAGCTTCTGTAGCTTGTCTTGTTCTAGATATATTGGTGTTAGCTTTCCTCTGGAGTGAACTAGACAGGCCGAGAGAGGGATCATGCTGCATGGACAATACATGGTCTCTATATTTTAGCCCAGGCTTTGTGCTATGGAGAGGTATAACGCCATCCCTGGTCTTAACCAGTCTCTGAATCACAGCAAGAGGTAGCAGTTTCAGGTTATAAGTCCTTGTCAATGGGCGTTGTTGTGACAGGTTGGCCCACCTCTCAGATCATTTTGTTACTAGATGGAGATAGCCCTCAATAAACCCCTCTATGTATCCTGTAGTAATTTTTATTTTTATCTATATTTTCAAATATTAGATAAAATCATCTCGTAACACCAAAATCACAATATACAAAACACTGATCAGACCAGTTGTGCTGTATGGCTCTGAAACCTGGAGTACAACGAAAGGAGACGAAGCCTTGTTACAAACCTTTGAGAACAAAATTTTAAGACGCATCTTTGGACCCATTAGGGATACACAAAGTGGAGAGTGGAAAAGAAGAAGTAACAAAGACATTTATGATCTGTTTAAGTCCCCGCTAATCACTGGTATCATGAAGGCTAATAGACTACAATGGCTGGGGCATATAGAAAGAATGGAAAATAATAGGGAAACAAAACTTGCTTACACTCAGGAAATAAATGACCGTAGACCCCGAGGTAGACCAAGAAGGCGGTGGAGAGATAATACATGTACAGACCTACAAGCACTTGGAATCAACGACTGGCAAGAGAAGGTCCACCAGAGAGACGAATGGAGACGGATTGTATTTGCAGCAAAGAACCTCAATGGCTCGGAACGCTGAAGAAGAAGAAGAAGATAAAATCGTCTTTGGTTAGTGTATTTATATACATAAAACTATAGAGAGAGTTAAATACTATTTCTTCTTATAGTTAGAAGTAGATGTAGGGTAGAGTTCGTTTACAAGCCAAGAAATCAAGTCAGGCTGAATTTTATATTCAGGTTTGGCTGTGAAAAATAATTTGGCCACAGGAAGGTAACTCTCCTGGATGAGAAGTTAACTTCCGGTAGCACCCTAACTTCTGCCATTTCTGATAGCATCCTGGAGGGAGCAAGGAGCTACTATCACGTCAATTGGCTAAAATTAAACACCTGTCTGTGTTTAACCATATTTTATCGTTGGCTCTGGTTAAGCCGAAAAACCCTCTAAAACATAGAAAAGCCAATGATAGTCTCCACTCCCGATAGGCCAGTCAAAATCTAGTTGCAGGGTGAGTTAATAATAATTTTGTTAAATATTTTTCTGTGTGTCAAAATGCCGGCAATATCTAAAGGCCATGCCGATCGATAATAGATAACATTAATTAAAACTAGTGTTAGTTAATTAATATTAGAATTAGGACCATGTTTGTGTGCCATGTGGCTTGCCGACAAGGGTAAAACGCAAAGCTCGTCACATGTGGCATTAGAAACATGGATAAATTACATTACGTGATTCTCGAAATTAGGTATCCACCTGCGGAAGGACACCTGAGTTAGTCAGTAGACGATTAGAGTTAAGGTAAATTAATTATGTGCGTAACTTCGGAACTAGCATATTTCTCTAGATAAAATACTTATTAGTTGAAGGAATTAGTTCAGAGAGTGAATAGTCCCAATTAATTATTCTTTATTAATCTCTTATCTTGCCCATAGTCAGATTACTACCATGTGGTCCATTATGGCCCACTTAACAAAGTTCAAACCTTGGGGGAATTCTCCAACCCTAATATTGTTCTTGTGTATAGTGAAAATAATCTTAAACCTAGCTAAGAAATCTTCTTGATAATTAATTATGTTTTAATTAATATAAGGAAGACTTGCTAGTAGTACAACTCATAACTCTTTAAGTGAACTTGGGGTGTTTCATTGATTTTAATGGTTCACTCGTGTACATCGTGAAGTTATAGTTGTTGTGTGTGATTTCATTTCATTCTATGGAATTCATCAATATGTGATGTTAATTCATCATGTGGAGTTTAGTTTGTGTGTTTTCATACTTGGAAAATGATGTGTGGTGTTTCATCGATTTAATGGTTTGTTAATGTATATGTGACGTCGGAGTTGTGGCGTCTGAGTTTCATTCCATTGAAGTCATCCTATATGTACTGTTAAGTCATTATGTGAATTGTGGTTCATGTTTCCATGAGTAATCATGACTTAGAATATATATTTGGAATGTGGTCTTTGAAGTAGAGCATTGTGATTGTACATGTTTGATCTAATTGTCAGCAGAGAGAATAGGATATAATTTGTGTGCTGTTTCCATTAGATCAGTGTGCTGTTGTAGATTTCAGATAAGGAATCAAAATGTGTAAATTTAGATAATACATGCTATGAAAATTTATGAGACAAGCATGCCATGCAGGACATGGCCAAAAGAATTTACAATTCTGTCTTGAAGGATTATTCACTCCTTCTCACTGTCATTCACAGAGCCTGCACCCTGATCATCTGTAGCCGTAGTCACGACCGGTGATTGAGCTACAAACCACTCACTTGATGCAGCAGAGAGTGGAGCCCATACCACGATCCAGTCAGCACTGACAGCTTACCATCCAGGAGGCTAAGGATTATCAGATGAGTGGCTACCCACCCGTTTGCCACTGCACAGCAATCCCAATTTGTCCGCTATTGGCTAAGAGTCTATGATTATATCCTCTAGCTGAACATTATCTTGTCGAGATTTCAGGGATCTGCGTATCTCTTATGTGTCAGTGAGTTCCCAGTGGGGCTCACGTAGTGTTCTTTAGGATTAAACGTTATGTTATATTTGTACTTTTAACAACTGCATCTGTCATTATAGAATTAGAATTAGCATCATCAGATTGTGTGACGAGTGAAAGGACTACATCTATACGTATCATTCTGTCTTATCTCCTGTTGTGTGAGAATACATTAGGCAGTGGGGGCTCATTATTCATCTAGGCACGTTAGCAGGAATAACTTGACATACTGTCTTCGTGTGTTAGTACAGTTAGTCGTCATAACTTTCCGCCTGGCACTGTTTAGAAGTAGTGATCCATTCTGGGACTTTGATAATCATTCTTCTAGAATTGCGAGCCATTTGATCGCTTCTTCAGCAGTGGTTAGATTCTCTATTTGTAGAAGTCTATTTAGTATCTACTTTGATCCAATTCCATCCTAGTAGAATACGTCAACGCGACAATGGTTGCTCGGTCCGGGCATGACAATCCTATAGATTGTTGGGTTCAGTCGAGTATCCAACTTCATAGATATTTCTAACTTTCAGTCACTAAAAATAGATAGCTACTAATCATACTAGTTAATATATACATACTTATAACATAGGATAACACATACGTAGGATTAGTATAAGATAACATAAGTTAGGGCAAAGGTGAATTGCTGGCAAACGGGTAAGTGTTGTGTCAATGTGTAACATTTTTTATGCTTGTTATTGAAGATATTTGTGAATCTTTGCGACAAACACATTCTTGATTAAGTGAGTGAGTTATCCAGGTGTATCAACAGATATATTATTACATAACTAACATGTCTTCTGAAAAGCCACCTACTAAGGAGGAACTGCGAGAACAAGGAACATTGTTAGGTTATGAGGGTGCAGAGTTGGAAAAATATGTAATAGAAGAAGGAAGAACATGGCGCCGAGAACAAAGGGACATCATCAAAGAGAAGGACGAACGAGAGGAAAGAATTAAATTAAAAATCCAGATGGCGGAAATTGAATCCAGACAGAAGATGCGACAAGCTGAATTGGACAACCAGTTGAAACAGGCTGAATTGGACAACCAGTTGAAACAGGCTGAATTGGACAACCAGTTGAAGCAAGCAGAACTGGACAAGGAGTTGAAATTAGCTGAGCAGTTAAGACAGCACGAGTTAGAACTGAGGAGATTAGAACTACAAAATCCTGATGCTTCCAGATTTAGCAGTGCCAGCTCTCCAACTGACAGCCAAGACATTTCCTCAGGACCACATATTACTCCAGGATCAATGAGTTTTCCACTGGCCCACTTCGACCCGAAGGAGGATCAGATGGATGAATATCTTGACAAATTTGTGTTAATGTGTGAAGCCTACAATCTGCCTAAGGATAAATTTAATATTAAACTCTCCCAAGCACTTCGCGGTCCAGCGTATGACGTGTTTGCAAAACTCCCTCCAGGTCTTGAGAAGGACTTTGTCACACTCAAAAATGCTCTCTTGAAATGATATCAGTTAACTTCTAGTGCCTACAGGTTGAAGTTCCGTACAGCCAAACGGTCACAAGGAGAGTCATTTCCTCAGTTCGCCTCACGGTTACACACTTATTTTAACAAGTGGGTAGAACTGAGTGATTTGGATGCTACTTATGACGGGCTGGCGGAACTAATACTTGTTGAGCAATTTAAAGATGTTCTTCCAAAACAGCTACAAACCTTTATTGCAGAGAATGGTGGTGCTCGGCTAGAGGAGGTTATCGCACTAGCCGAACGATATTTAACTGCCCATGGCGAAGTAGCTACCACTAAATCTTGTAATTCTTCTACTGCTCAAAATACTCCTGCAACACAGAATAAGGGTTTTCAGCAGAACAACTCTTATGGTAAAGACACCAGAGGGCACACTGGGGGTCCACACCAAAATCCTGGTTTCCAAAAACATAAACCACCAGCGAACAATAGTGGATGGGGTAAACCGTACTGCAAGAATTGCAAAAACAATGATCACCACACGAGCGTGTGCAAGAATAAACCCCCAACCCAGTATGCTGCGTGTATGATTATGGGGGCGAGTACCCAACAGAACGTAGGTTCAAGTAAGGTAACTAGGCCACCCACAGTTGAAACTATCTTGGTTGATGGTAGTCCCGTGGAGTGTCTCTATGACACCGGACTACAATATGACGCCATCATAGCTAGTCAGTTAGTGAAATCCTCACAGTTAACTGAACAAACTGTGGCAGTTAGGGGTACTACCAGGAGCTCCCAAACAATAACTGCTAAGATAGCCAAAGTAAATGTGACATCAAAGTATGTCACTGGACTCATTTCAGCGGCAGTGATTGATGATCCTGTATACCCTTTCATGCTAGGATGTAAGTATGTATATTCAGGAGAACCATCATCACCCATGATAATGGCAGCTGTGGAGACCTGGACTCAGGTTGAACATCCACATGAACCTGTACTCCCAATCAACCCTCTACCTCGGGAGATTAGGGCTGAACAACATGAATGTCCAACTTTAACACCTTGTTTTGGCAAATTGCCAATAGCTAGGAATCCCCCTGTGGTGGGAAATTTCTATGTAAAAGACAAGTTATTGTACCGTAGGGCGGGAACTACAGGTACCGAACATGGGCAACTTGTCGTGCCTAAAACATATCGTGACCAAATATTACATATGGGTCATACCATATCGTTCAGTGGACATATGGGGGTAGGGGCTACTACCCAACGTATTTCGTGCCACTATTTCTGGCCGGGAATGACGGCTGATATACAAAGATATGTCAAGTCATGTCCGGAGTGTCAACGCGTGTCACCAAAACATTGGACAGTCCCCGTTACCTTAGGGGAGATGCCCATTCTGAGTACACCGTTTGAGCGGGTAGCTGTAGACATTGTAGGTCCTCTGCCTCGTTCTAAGAGGAGGAATGCTTATATTCTAACTCTTGTGGACACTTGTACTATGTGGTCTGAAGCCATACCGTTACCTGGTATAGACTCCAAGAAGGTAGCTGATGCCCTGGTACACATCTTTACTAGAGTAGGTTTTCCCCACCAAATCTTAACTGACAATGGGTCACAGTTCCGGGGAAAACTTATGGAAGAGGTTTTCAACTTGTTCCGGATGCGCCATATTCATACCAGCCCGTACCACCCCCAGTCCAATGGGACAGTGGAACGGTTTAACGGGACTCTCATGTCTATCCTACGCAAGTTAGCCCAGGAAAAGCCTGAACGATGGGATGAATACATTCTGGCAGCATTGTTTGCTTACCGGGAAGTCCTCCATGCTTCCACAGGCCTTCCCCCTGCTACCTTGTTGTTCGGGAGGCCTATAAAGGGACCGTTAGAGGCAGTAATGAGGACCTGGACAGAAGAGGGAGTGGATGAAACAGTCCTCACTGCTTCGCAGTATGTAGGAGAGCTAAAACAGAAACTGGAAACCGGATGGAAATTGGCTAATTCCAACCTCCGGCGTGCCAGAAAGAAACATGCATCCTATTACAATAAGAAAACTAAAGATAGGGCGCTTGAGGTAGGCGACAAGGTTTTATTATTGTTACCCCAAGGAAATAACAAACTTGAAATTGGCTGGCAGGGTCCTTTCCCCATTTTAGAGAAATTGTCCCGCACAAATTACAAAATTTCCATTAGGGGTAAACATAAGATTTTCCACATCAATTTACTCAAAAAATTTGTGGAAAGATTAAATGATCCACCGGTGCATCTGATGGCTCTGTCGGTGGCAACTGAGGTTGAAGAGGGAGAAAACTCAGGGGTGGAGTATCCTCTGAAGCCTCAAGAGATGGTGAACGACGTCCTCATCAACCCTGACTTGGAGACGTCCGAGTTAGAGAAGATGAGACGAGTTCTAAGGTCTCATGCCTCAGTGCTAACAGATAAGCCGGGTAGGACAAAACTGGTCGAATTTGACATGAAATTAAATACCTTGGACCCAGTCCGACAAAAACACTATCCGGTCCCATATGCTAAACAGGACGCGTTACAAGAAGAGATTAAGTATCTTCTCAAGGAAGGGATCATTTCTCACTCAGAATCTCCTTACAGCGCCAGTGTAGTGCTCCTACGGAAGCCAAGTGGGGAGCATAGGCTATGTATTGATTACCGCCAACTAAATGGAGTGACGGAATTTCAAGCGGAACCCTTACCGGATCAGGGACTGTTATTTGCCAAACTTAGTAAAGCCAAATACTTTTCCAAGGTAGATCTTAGTAAAGGATATTACCAGATACCGGTCAAGAAGGACATCCGACCATATTTAGCCTTCAGCACAGCAGATGGCCATTATGAGTTCAACGTGCTTCCTTTTGGGTTAAGTAACGCCCCTGGGGTGTTCACACGCATGATGCGGTTATTACTAGATCCACTGAAGGACCCTAATATTAGCAACTTCATGGATGATATTTTAATTGCTTCAGAGACGTTTGAGAGTCACCTACAGTCCCTAGAAAGGCTGTTGGGAAGATTAGCGGAGACGGGACTGACCGCTAGACCTGCTAAATGCCAGTTAGCTTTTAGCCAGCTGGAGTTCCTGGGGCATACAGTAACGCAAGGACACATGTTCCTGGAACAGAAGAATATTGAGAAGCTGTTGAAGGCTACCAGGCCCAGGACTAAGAAAGACGTGCGATCCTTTGTATCCTTGGGGGGTTTCTATCAAAAATTCATTAAGAACTTTAATGTGCTTGTAGCACCATTGACTGACGCAACAACAAAAAACGGCACCAGAACAAGTAAAGTGGACTCCTGAATGCGAAGAAGCATACACCGCATTAAAGGACAAGCTCACTGATAGACCAGTATTACAGTTACCAGATTTGTCTCGCCCATTCACGCTGAGGACGGACGCAAGCAATGTGGGAATTGGGGCAACGTTATTACAACCCGGCCGGGAACAAGCAGAAATGTTATTCCCTGTAGCATACACAAGCCGGAAACTCAACGGGGCTGAGAAAAACTACTCTACCATTGAGAAGGAATGCTTAGCTTTGGTCTGGGCTATTCAGAAATTTCAACCATACCTGTATGGGACGGAATTTACGGTACAAAGTGACCACCAACCCCTTATGTTTCTTGCATCATCTAAACAACTGAACACCCGGTTGATGAGGTGGTCCTTACTATTACAGCCTTATGCATTCAGAGTAGAATACATTCCGGGCAGTCAGAATGTAGGGGCTGATTTTTTGAGTAGACATTGTGCTATTGATGAAGAGGGGGACCTGTCCAAATGACCCGTAAACGTCAGAGTAAGGGCTGACAAAACTATATGAGAGTTCGGGCTGGAGAAAAAGTTGTTTCTCCAACTTTTTTTGAACCGTGGGCATTTGTGACAGGTTGGCCCACCTCTCAGATCGTTTTGTTACTAGATGGAGATAGCCCTCAATAAACCCCTCTATGTATCCTGTAGTAATTTTTATTTTTATCTATATTTTCAAATATTAGATAAAATCGTCTTTGGTTAGTGTATTTATATACATAAAACTATAGAGAGAGTTAAATACTATTTCTTCTTATAGTTAGAAGTAGATGTAGGGTAGAGTTCGTTTACAAGCCAAGAAATCAAGTCAGGCTGAATTTTATATTCAGGTTTGGCTGTGAAAAATAATTTGGCCACAGGAAGGGAACTCTCCTGGATGAGAAGTTAACTTCCGGTAGCACCCTAACTTCTGCCATTTCTGATAGCAACCCGGAGGGAGCAAGGAGCTACTATCACGTCAATTGGCTAAAATTAAACACCTGTCTGTGTTTAAACATATTTTATCGTTGGCTCTGGTTAAGCCGAAAAACCCTCTAAAACATAGAAAAGCCAATGATAGTCTCCACTCCCGATAGGCCAGTCAAAATCTAGTTGCAGGGTGAGTTAATAATAATTTTGTTAAATAGTTTTCTGTGTGTCAAAATGCCGGCAATATCTAAAGGCCATGCCGATCGATAATAGATAACATTAATTAAAACTAGTGTTAGTTAACTAATATTAGAATTAGGACCATGTTTGTGTGCCATGTGGCTTGCCGACAAGGGTAAAACGCAAAGCTCGTCACATGTGGCATTAGAAACATGGATAAATTACATTACGTGATTCTTGAAATTAGGTATCCACCTGCAGAAGGACACCTGAGTTAGTCAGTAGACGATTAGAGTTAAGATAAATTAATTATGTGCGTAACTTCGGAACTAGCGTATTTCTCTAGATAAAATACTTATTAGTTGAAGGAATTAGTTCAGAGAGTGAATAGTCCCAATTAATTATTCTTTATTAATCTCTTATCTTGCCCATAGTCAGATTACTACCATGTGGTCCATTATGGCCCACTTAACAAAGTTCAAACCTTGGGGGAATTCTCCAACCCTAATATTGTTCTTGTGTATAGTGAAAATAATCTTAAACCTAGCTAAGAAATCTTCTTGATAATTAAATATGTTTTAATTAATATAAGGAAGACTTGCTAGTAGTACAACTCATAACTCTTTAAGTGAACTTGGGGTGTTTCATTGATTTTAATGGTTCACTCGTGTACATCGTGAAGTTATAGTTGTGTGTGATTTCATTTCATTCTATGGAATTCATCAATATGTGATGTTAATTCATCGTGTGGAGTTTAGTTTGTGTGTTTTCATACTTGGAAAATGATGTGTGGTGTTTCATCGATTTAATGGTTTGTTAATGTATATGTGACGTCGGAGTTGTGGCGTCTGAGTTTCATTCCATTGAAGTCATCCTATATGTACTGTTAAGTCATTATGTGAATTGTGGTTCATGTTTCCATGAGTAATCATGACTTAGAATATATATTTGGAATGTGGTCTTTGAAGTAGAGCATTGTGATTGTACATGTTTGATCTAATTGTCAGCAGAGAGAATAGGATATAATTTGTGTGCTGTTTCCATTAGATCAGTGTGCTGTTGTAGATTTCAGATAAGGAATCAAAATGTGTAAATTTAGATAATACATGCTATGAAAATTTATGAGACAAGCATGCCATGCAGGACATGGCCAAAAGAATTTACAATTCTGTCTTGAAGGATTATTCACTCCTTCTCACTGTCATTCACAGAGCCTGCACCCTGATCATCTGTAGCCGTAGTCACGACCGGTGATTGAGCTACGAACCACTCACTTGATGCAGCAGAGAGTGGAGCCCATACCACGATCCAGTCAGCACTGACAGCTTACCATCCAGGAGGCTAAGGATTATCAGATGAGTGGCTACCCACCCATTTGCCACTGCACAGCAATCCTAATTTGTCCGCTATTGGCTAAGAGTCTATGATTATATCCTCTAGCTGAACATTATCTTGTCGAGATTTCAGGAATCTGCGTATCTCTTATGTGTCAGTGAGTTCCCAGTGGGGCTCACGTAGTGTTCTTTAGGATTAAACGTTATGTTATATTTGTACTTTTAACAACTGCGTCTGTCATTATAGAATTAGAATTAGCATCATCAGATTGTGTGACGAGTGAAAGGACTACATCTATACGTATCATTCTGTCTTATCTCCTGTTGTGTGAGAATACATTAGGCAGTGGGGGCTCATTATTCATCCAGGCACGTTAGCAGGAATAACTTGACATACTGTCTTCGTGTGTTAGTACAGTTAGTCGTCATAACTTTCCGCCTGGCACTGTTTAGAAGTAGTGATCCATTCTGGGACTTTGATAATCATTCTTCTAGAATTGCGAGCCATTTGATCGCTTCTTCAGCAGTGGTTAGATTCTCTATTCGTAGAAGTCTATTTAGTATCTACTTTGATCCAATTCCATCCTAGTAGAATACGTCAACGCGACAGTTGTCACAATCCTTGCTAATAGATAAAAGTGGCTGTGTCAAAGGAATGTTAGTTTGTGTATTACACAGGACTACTTGTCAATAGCCGGGTCCCCCTGGTGAAAGAGTTAAGGACTTTCTCTGCAATCCCGTATATACACGTGAGGAACACGGCTGTGTGAGATTCAGTAGTCGATCACGCCGCATTGGTTACTATCGAAAGAGGAATGTGACCTTTACTTTCCTGTTACCAAAACGCACAATAAAATATACATCTTGCCAGGTTTGTTAGCAATGTGACAGGCAATTAATAAATAATAAACAATTGGCAGCCATTTTTAATTGTTAATTAGGTCACAGCACATCCTATCGAAATAGTAATATGGCTGTGACTTTCCTTTTACCACTCTGAATTACTAAAATATACATCTTGCCAGGTTAGTTTGCCAATAATTAGCAATGATATTTAATGAATATTAATCAATTTATTCACGGGCACATTCTTAAGCAAGTGAATCGATACAGTTATCTCAGCACAGTCATAACATCTGATGGGAGATGCCTTGGAGAGATTAGAACAAGAATTGCCACTGTGAAGGTGTCCTTTTGTGGCATTTCAGGTTGCTAAGGTTAGTAAAACAAGCACTACAATCATCACATTTGTAAGGTTTCTCTCCTGTATGTGTTCTCTTGTGGAGCTTCAGTTCGCCAGATTGATTAAATGAAGCACCACAATCATCACATTTGTATGGTTTCTCTCCTGTATGTCTTCTCAAGTGGCACACTAAATGGCCAGTGTGAATAAAAGAAGCACCACAATCATCGCATTTGTAAGGTTTCTTTCCTGTATGTGTTCTCTTGTGGAGCTTCAGATAGCAAGATTGAGTAAATGAAGCACCACAATCATCACATTTGTAAGATTTCTCTCCTGTGTGTGTCCTTTTGTGGCGTTTGAGACTGTTAAAGTAATTGAAGCAAGCACTAAAATTATCACATTTGTAGGGTTTCTCTCCTGTATGTGTTCTCAAGTGGTTCTTTAATTTGCGAGTGTGAGTAAAACATGCACCACAATTATTAAATTTGTAAGATTTCTCTTCTGTATGTGTTTTTTTTGTGGAGCTTCAGACTGTCAGCTTTAGTCAAAGATGCACCACAATCACCACATTTGTAAGGTTTTTCTCCTGTATGTGTTCTCAAGTGGTACATTAACTGTTTGATGTGAGTGAAAGATGCACCACAATCATCACAATTGTAAGATTTTTCTACTAAATTCGTTCTTATCTTTATGTGTAAGTATATATCTTCACTTTCACGGATATCTTCACGGATAGGACATCTTAGGAGGATGGATGATGGCAGAATACCAAAGGATATCTTTTTTGGTGAATTACAGATGGGTAAGAGATCTCAGGGTCGGCCTCTACTACGATACAAAGATGTGTGTAAGCGGGACATGATTGATACAGGCATTGATAATGCACATTGGGAGCAAGTCGCCGCTGAACGCGTTGCATGGAGGGCAAATATCAGAAATGGAATAAAGTCAAAGGAGAAAATTATTGCAGAAAAGTCACACACCAAGCGTTTGAGACGTAAGATGGTGCATGATGGTGGAAATGACCACGTGTTCAGATGCACCCACTGTGAACTGACATTTACAGCGCAAATTGGCCTTATCAGTCACACTCGCTACCGCCATAGTTAAAAGTTATTATGCCTTTTTAAAGCACAAACTATCGTCTGTCAAGACGGCAAGGTGCCAATGATATCTTCACCAGCATTTGGATCACAAACATCAGACATGTAAGTTGTCGCATCTTGTTTTATTCTCTGATGAATACAACTGGAGAAACTATCATCATAATCAAGAGACTTCCCAGAGATGTGTGTACATGTCACTGATGTTTCTACTGTTTGTAATTCACTAGTCTCATTAGCCACACAACTTAGTTTAGTGCTAATTTCATTGGTAGATGACACACATTCTGGTATTTTATCACATTCCTCATGTTTTACTGAAGTTATATAACTATTCTCAGTCCCACTATCATCAAGTGATATTTGTTTATGGTGAGTAAGAGTTATTTTATTTTCAGCCACTCTTGATCCTGTGTTTGTGTCCTGCCATGTTTTCAAGGCTGCAGCAACCTTCCATGCCTACCATGTTATTGAACCTGTCATGAGTTTTGTAATCATAGAACACATCTGGAAGTTCTTGTTTCACAAACTCAAATTTAATGGTATCAGATGCCATCTTCTCTATTTGTGGCTGCACTTATGTGAAATAGGAAGTCACAACTCTGGCAACAGTGGTGTATTTCTGAAACACACAAACGGTGAACATTTAGTTAAACATTAGAGTGGCCAGCAACATAACTGTTTACACTGGTTACATTTCTACAAAATGAACAGTTACTGTAAATGTACTATGGCACCTGGTAAGACACTGCAGTATTCACCTATCAAATGAGCATTTATTATATGTTAGTTAGTTAGTTAGTCGACAGATCATCCTCATTGCACATCGAACAATTCAGTCCATAAGTGCTCGGATCTCCTCCTCAGCAAATCCCAGCGTGTAGCGGCTAACGACGCCAGTTCTGTGTTGGTTTATCAGTCTTCTTTGGCTTCCTGCGTAGTGTTCCTGTTTGGCCACCCCTCTTTTAATTTGCTGCTCTCGCAGTCTGGCCATTGTTGTAGATTCACAGTCATCACTTGGTTCTTGCAAAAGTCTTACTTCTCGTAGAGCATTCAGAATGTCAGCCTGGTCCATGGCGCGTCCGCCCTCCACAGTAGCCTCACCTGCGAGCTTGTCAGCCCGCTCATTTCCTTGAACTCCCGAATGCCCTGGCATGAAGATGAAACTAATCTTTGCCAGCCGAGACCGCTCCAGAGGCAGCAACCATTCTCTTCGGATCGACCCCTCCTCTATCCTCTTGATCATGTTCATTGAGTCGCTAAGGAAACAAGCCCTAGTGAATGTCTGTGTCTCGAGCCATGTTATTGCTTTACTTACTGCAATGACTTCCATGGTCAGGCTACTTGTGGTTTCAGTGAAAGCACCAGTCCTCCTTCACAATTCTCCCTCCGGCCCGAGCTGTAAAGGCCCACGAGCTTCTCACATGTCGGACGACTAACCCATCTGTGTAGATGACCACGTCACCGTCTAGCGAATTCTCGAAAATCAATGCTTGTACTTCAGCCTCCACAGCAGCCGGGTTTTCTTGTCTGCATTTTCTATCTAGTTGGATGCAAACTGAAAAGGATGTGCAGAAGTCTGTTGGCACTTGCACCCACTCCTCGCCAGGTTCTAAGTCCTCAAGTGAACACACCTGTTGAAGAATGTCTTCGGCTTGACCCATCCACGACCATCCTCTTTTTAACCTGCTGCCCTTCATCTTCCTAATTTCACTATGCAGTGGATGTTGTGTGTTTGCGTTAATTCTGAGGTAGGCGCGTGCCCTGCAAACTTGTATTCTATCTTCAATGGTTGGAAAATCAAGAAGGTAGCACATCGCCCTGCATGCTGTATCTCTTGTACATCCAAGAATAATGCGCATAGCTTCATTCTGTATCCTTTCCATCCTTTCTATCTGCTTATGGCTGAGAGTCAGGATTGCCATTGCATACTCCAAAACAGACATGACCAGCCCCTTATACAGAAGAAATAGATGGCACTGCTTACAGTTTGCTGCCGCCATCACCCGCATCGCAGCCAAACCCCGCTTGGCCTTTGTTATCACCTGGTCTATGTGCACATTATAAGCAAGGCTTCGATCAAACCGTATCCCCAGGTAATTCATTGCCTGCGTTCTTTCCACCGTCTCTGAACACAGCATTACAGTTGGTGTTGGAGTGTTGACAATATGATTATTCAACGAGAACCAAGTCACTGTTGCCTTTGTTGGGTTGACCATTGCCCCAGCTTCATCACACCAAGCACTTATGCGATTGAGTTCGGTTTGTAGTTCCACAGCAACCTCCTCTCTATCCGTACCCTGACGATACACTAAAACATCATCGGCATATGACAATGTCCTGCCAGGTCCAGTGATCTGCTCACTGGTGATTCTCACTGTGTAGGCGTTGAACAGTACCGGAGATAATGGTGATCCCTGTGGTAGGCCAGGATATATTGTTGTTGGTTCCGAAGGCCAACTGCCACATCTAAAAACTACTTTATGTTGGAAGAGGGCTGCAGCGATCCAACTTAGGAGGAATGGACTTACGTTTAGTTCAAGAAGCTGAAACATTAAAAAATCCAATGGTACTCTGTTGTATGCGTCCTCAAGATCAATCGCTGCAGCAACGGTTTCAGTGCCTGAGTGGAAACCTTCATAGACATCATGGGCAAAGACTGCTGCACTGGTCCAGGTTTCTCTTTTTGGACAGTACCCACCCAGGGTAGGTGGGAAAACACCTTGCCTCTCTAGCTGGCTTGATATTTTCCTGGCAATTACCTTCTCCAGCAGCTTGCCTATTGTATTCTGCATGGTTATAATGCTATATCCCTGAATTTTTTTGTGGTCTTTGTCAGCCTTCGGCAAGGGAATCAGATAGCTGTGTAACCATTCCTCCTTGATGCTAGCACTCTCTATAATGTTGTTGTACATGTCTGCTAGTTTCTCTAGGTCATTGTCGGTACACCTATTGATGTCGTATCTTATGCCATCAGGACCTGGAGCACTGTTTTTTGATCGTCGAAGTACAGCCTTGATTTCTTTCACTGTCACTGTGTCTTCATCCGAAGTGTTCTGGGCCTTGCATCTGTCTGAGGTGACCTCCTTGGCCAGATTTCGGCCTCCCATGTCTGTCTGGTTGCTCTGCTCAAGATAGCGTTCAAAGAGGGCTTTGCCAGATGAGGTCAGCACCTTGGAAGTCAGAAATGCTCTTATTCTTGACTACACCACTCATGCTTTTATGTAGTCGCCAGAACAATTTCAGTGACTTGTCTGTGCTTACTCTTTGACACACCTCTGCCCATTTTTCGCTTTTAACCACCTTGACAAGTTTTTTTAAATAGCTTACTTTTGTGTGCATCTCTCTTTCTAAGTGCAAGCAGGGACTAGGATGACCAGCTCTGTTCTTCTTGGCATTTTGCCATCTCCTTACAGCACTACGCTTATCCACCCAAGCCTTCTCCACCTCGAAACTCCACCACAGTGGCTGCTCCCATCTTTTTTTCCTGCCCTGGAACTTTCTGCGCTTGTCACGTCTTATTTTACTCACCACATCTTGCCCTGTACTGTCATACTGGAAAGTCTTTACCTTTAGCTTGTGCTGCCTGGTTCTGCCTTTCTCCACCAATATGCTGCAAGGGTCGTGGTCGCTGCCGTGGTGTCCTAGGACACCCCATCTACACACTGTAGTGAGTGAAGGTGAAACTAGCGCCAGATCAATAGCATTGTCCTCATCGCCTGGACGGCTTGCTGTCCTGGTGACACAGCCACTGTTGATACAAACCAGGTCGATGGTTTCCAGTGCAGTCTCGAGCTCCTCCCCCTGTGTATTGGAGGAAATGTTTCCCCATGATCTGCCTTTAGCGTTGAAGTCACCACAGAAAATAACATTTCTCTTGTGGCCTAATATGCCACTTAAGCACTGCCACTTCTGGGCGTCCACACTCGCATTGCGGGCATAAACATTAACCAACACGAATGGTATACTGGAGTGAACTCTCAACGCCTGTATTTGTATATCGTCACTGTCCCAACTGGACATGTCTAGCTCTGACGCCACCATGCTGTCGCGAACGAGAATCACCATTCCCAGATGTCGTCTGTTGTAGAAACATTTGAAGCCGGCAATTCAGAGTAGCTGATCACCCTGTCTCGTCTCCTGGAGTGCTACAATGTCGTTCCTGTAAACTAGGGTTTCTAAAATAGAGCCCCGTTGTTTTACACTGGCACAGTTCCAATACAGAATACGGATATTCCTGAGTCCTAGACGGTGACACTTGAGTCTAAAGCATCTCAAACCACCACGCTTACCTTGCTTCTTTTTGCCAGCGCGGCTTCCACGCCGCCTCGTTAGGTTGACTGCTGACTGCTCGGAGAACACACGTTCCGCCATGTTGAAAAAATGAAAACACAGAACCCACACACGCTGCTGAAAATTCACTCAAGGATGGTTTCGCTCGATGCACGAACTCTGTAGCACCCGCGCAGATCTTGAGTAGAAACTCCTGGTTTTACATCCTGGCACACTAATTACACGCAAGAGATGAATAAATCCATCCCCTACGTGAAAAAGTTAACGAACACAAAACAACACGACCGTCCGTCGCCATCTTGAAACTGCATTTATTATATATGTGTCAACTAGAAGGTGAACACCTACAGTAAGTACAGTCTAATACATGAACAATTACTGCATGTCACAGACATGTACATGCTTTATTGTTTCTATTGAATATGAAATCAGTACTTGAGATGCTTATGTCTGGGAAACTGCCAGTACTAAGGACACTACTTCCTGAAATGTGCAGCCAGTGCAATGTTACCATACAGGTGATACCACCTCGCTATAGAATACCCAGAAATGAGAGAGCTGATCAATTAGCTAAGGAAGGAGCAATAGAAAAACGACTTGATGTACCTGTTACACACCACCAAAGGAAAAGAATGATCAAATTAGTTAGAAAGCCACCAAAACCTGCTCAAGATGACTACCACCTTATGGACAGACCAGAACAAATAATTATTATGCACCTCAGAATAGGACACACTACATTACACAACCACATGTATAGAAAATTCAAAATTGATAGAATCAGCCATATGCACATGTCAGTCAGTGACACAGACATTTATCATGAATTTGCCATGTTGTTATTCGGGGTATTGTTTAGACTCGTTGAATTATAGCAAATGTATTCAGTGTGTCAGGTCTTAGTCAGATATGACTGAGCTACTGTATGACAATAGACAGTACTACCTGCTTTCTGTTAGCGCTGAATGTTGGGCGGTGCTTACCAAACCTGAAGAGCACAACTGGGAGGGTACAAGCCTTATCCTGGTGTGAATAAATGCAACCTACTCGTTCTTCGTAAGGAAATATTTTTTTTTAGTATAGCAGCATAGCTAGTCATATTGAGAATGAATAGACTCTTAATAGCGCATCCACTTCGCAAAATTCTATCTTTGGCGACACCCACGCTATAGTATAGTAATACTATTATACTATTATAGGCGATCCTTTGCTAATTTTATAATTTGAACTGACAGTTTAATTACTAAAATTAAACAGAACAGATTAGAATTAGAAGTTTAATTCATAGTAGTGTTCTGTACCATTTGTAAAGTCTTCTCTTCACCATTTGACATGTCTATACCAACATGTAAGGATTACTTGAATACTTTTTTTTCAGGCAGAGTAGTACTAAAATAAATAATCTGATTTAAATAAAATACTGTGAGAGTTTGTTTTTATTTTTCTTGTAATTTTTGGGGGGGTTTAAATTCACAACCAATGTTAATGTAACTTTTATTTTTGCATCTTTCATTTTCTGTTTTATTTACATTATGATAGTCTGTTGGAGACATTTTTATCTAACCCCACAATAGATGATAGAATCAGAATCAGTTTTACTTTTACCTTTGACAATCATGGCCACATTTCCTGAACATTTAGGATAACTAGATGATGTTACATGTTGCACATATATATTTAATCAATTTCGGTAACATACGTATTGAGTGTCTCTTATTTTGTGAAGGTGGTCTGAGAGTGAAGGCTAAGAAGAAGTGATCAGGTGGATGTCCTTACAAACCATGAGTGGGTTGTTTCAGTGGATGGGTTGGCCAAAGTGAACGAATATTAAAGAGCAATGATGTTTGCACCTGGGTATGATGGTATATCAATCATCCGTGTTGGCTCTCATTCACACCTATCTGTTCTTTATCTCTTGCACTGAGCAGCAACGAGAGAAGCTGTGGTTGACACATCTGCAGTATACCCATCATCCGTGCAAGAGAAAACCTGAGTGTTACACATCAGTGCCACACAGTATAATAATCTTGCTGTGCCAACCCAGATTTTGTGGATTACCGGTGGTCTGATCTTAAACAACACCAATAACACAATGCATTGTGATTCTGAGGATAAGCAAAAAACTTGTTTTCCAATTTTCATTTTCTCTTCATTGCTCCCATTTTTTTAAGCTTCCTATTCTTCTCATTCCATTCTTATGCCTTAATGTAGTCACTGTAGTCTTCTCCATGGTTAAATGTTGTGCTTTGTGTATGTATTTGTTTGTAGATGAAGGCTAGTCGCAGCAACGTCCTGTTCATTTCATAATTTTTTTCTGTAAAGCTGGATTACTTTGTGTTATTTTTTATATTCTTGTGTATTGTGCTATATGTATATATCTATTTCTAGGGTATTTTATGATTTATATTTTTCAGTTCAAGGGAGACCCTGTGTAGACCATCATCAGAGAAGGCTCATTGAATGGCCAAGTAAACATCCAAGACCTGCAACAGGTAGCAGCGAACAGCCAGATCAAGGAAATGTAAGTACATTTTAATTTCGACATCCTATCAAAAAATAAAACATACGTCAAGTTAGGCCTCGCCGCCCCGGACGCAATGATATATGGCACAACATTGTCCGTTTACAAATAAACAAGCCATGGTAATAGAAGGCAAATAATAAACAATTGGCGGCCATTTTAAATTGTTAATTAGGTCATGGCACATCCTATAAAAAAATAAAACATACGTCAAAGTAGGCCTCGCCACCCCGGACGCAATGATATATGGCACAACATTGTCCGTTTACAAATAAACAAGCCACGGTAATAGAAGGCAAATAATAAACAATTGGCGGCCATTTTAAATTGTTAATTAGGTCATGGCTCATCCTATAAAAAAATAAAACATACGTCAAGGTAGGCCTTGCCACCCCGGACGCAATGATATATGGCACAACGTTGTCCGTTTACAAATAAACAAGCCACGGTAATAGAAGGCAAATAATAAACAATTGGTGGCCATTTTAAATTGTTAATTAGGTCACAGCACATCCTATCAAAAAATAAAACATACGTCAAGGTAGGCCTCGCCGCCCTGGACGCAATGATATATGGCACAATGTTGTCCGTTTACAAATAAACAAGCCACGGTAATAGAAGGCAAATAATAAACAATTGGTGGCCATTTTAAATTGTTAATTAGGTCACGGCACATCCTATCGAAAAATAAATAATACGTCAGGGTAGGCCTCGCTGCCCCGGACGCAATGATATATGGCACAACATTGTCAGTTTACAAATAAACAAGCCACGGTAAAAGAAGGCAGAATTTCTCAGCTTCCAATGTTAGGGCCGTGATAAATTCTGACTTATCTGTTAGTTCATCATTGCACTTCCTGGTATTAAATTACGCCACCAAAAAATTCATAACTCCGCTTAGAATTAACCTACACTCTGCGTTGAGATACCGTTAGATTCCTCTTGTCAAGGTCTACCTAACTGGTATGATTTCATAAGTAAAAACCCAATTTTTAAATATTGACCAAAATTGCTAATGATAGGGCTCGCTACATTCTAAAATATTTTATAATAAAGCGAACGATTTCTTTGGCAGAGCTGACAAATGCACTCACCTTCTACTGTAAATCCTATGTCGTCTTGAAATGTAGTCAATATTTCGATTCCAAAATTTAGAGGTTCAATTTCCTCCAACGCTATGTTGTCTGAACCGGATGCCTTTGCTTTCTTCACGCGGTGTTGTGTATCTTCAACTGCCGTCGCACGCCATGTTGGGCCGCCGCCATTGTCTTCGAGACTACATCCGGGCTCCCTTACAGTGAAGAAACATGGTCGACTTCATTGCACCGGGTATGATCCCATTTCTCAATATGATTTGTGTACATTGAGAATTGACATGGAAATACAAAACAAATTTAACATAGTCTGATCTAGAGATCCTATCTCAGGGTGTGGGTGATCAATGGGAAATGTTGAAGAAGTCAATCAGTTGAGTTGAGTTAAGAACCGATATCACTGCACTCAGGACATTCCCATACGTGCTAAAGTCGATCGTTCAACAGCCAGCGAAGAGTCATAAACTAATCGTTCACACCGCTACCTGATTAAAAATTCTCTTGGTCTTTCCTCTTAATCAGTTTTAAAAACTATTCCAAAATTAAAGAAGGTGGGTCGTAAGAAATGGATCACTGAAGAAATTTTACAACTATTGGAAACAAGAAGACTAAGCAAACATAATCCTGCCAAATATTAAGAAATTCACAGACAAGTCAGAATATTACGTAAGGAGGCAAAAGAAGCATGACTTGAGAAAAATTGCATAGAAATTGAAAAACACCACAACAGTCACAATACCAAATCAGTTCTTTGTTTTATCGTCTTCAATAGCCAACCTTCTTCAATATTCAGAGTAAGACAGACTAGTGACAGAAGAGGAGCAAGGACTAAGAGGACAGAGTTGACAGGACCTCTATAAAGGTATAGACAGAATAGAGACAGCACCCAAGCTAGGACTTAAGAACCGCAATAAGACCAGACTCGGGGGGTGGGGGACACTAACGTATTATAGTTAGGACAACAGAGGGACTGACCCGAGAACAAGAGCGGGTACATTAGGTCACGGGGAATACCGTGACGACGTAAACTAGAATAGAACTTTAGAGGGTAACTAGTGTTGAGACGACAGTGCTGCGTGCAAAGAGGACAGCACGCAGAGTTACGGATACCACGAGGGAGTTTTGACCACGTAGGCAAGCGACAAGCTGAGTTGCTTCAGACAGCGACAGGACGGTCTTTCGACTGGACGTAGTGTTGTTCTGAAGCCATTATCTATTGTTTTGAACGCTTGCGATATTAGAGAGAGAGAGAGAGAGAGAGAGAGAGAGAGAGAGATAGAGAGAGAGAGAGAGAGAGAGAGAGAGAGAGAGAGAGAGAGATCATGTGTAGTGATAGATATATGTATATTGTGTGACGAGTGGCGATCATTATATTGGTGTGACAGGCAAATAACGCCTTGTATGATTGTCAGGCTTGCCTGAAATAAAGTCCGTGTAAAAACATCTGTACGAGCTGAATTTATATTTGAGGTATGGATGACGTTGCCTGATTGCGAGTAAACGCAGGACTGTGACAGGCAACGTGTAATGGTGTCAGAAGTTAAGTACTAAATGCATGCCCGAATGTTTAAATGATTAATAATGTGTAGCGAGGGAGTTAACAGTTTTTGTGTACGAGCGAACTAGCATACCTGAGACACTAACGCTCAATGGAACGCACGCCTGAATGGTATCAGATTGCGCCAGAATGTTTGTTTAAAATTGCTAGCGGATTGAAACATTCGAATGAACACAGTAGCGAAACAAGTTGGAACGAGTTATTGAGTGAGAACGAAAGTTTGTGAAGTGCGCCGAGTGACCTGTGAATGAACTGATTACCGTCGCTAGTGGGTAAACGTGAGATTATTGATTGAAGATATGTAGGGCAAAGTGAAATGTAATGTAATGTTGTGATTCTATCATGTGTTCTTTAAGACGTTTCAGCTAAAGGTCAAGTCTGAAGACATGACGACAGACAGACACATTACGACATTTACAATTACACACATTTAAACTTAATAAACCACATTTCAGTTTTCTGTCCAGGCAACTTGTAATACATTTTGTGCATTTCTGTATGAGTCATTTATGCCAGATATTAATTGATTGTGCTCTATACACCAGATTGTTCATGAAAATGTTTGTACTATCCAGCCGATAGTAATTATAGAAGCAGAGAAGACACATTCCCCGAACGAAGATAAGATCCTGATCATCGTCATCGATCAGATAAGTACACATAATTTTGACCTGCACTGTAAAGTGGCATCTTTATTTTTCATTTTGTCACTGTTAATTGACTGTTATACGACTAATTATAATTGTATTTATGAGTGTGTGAAAGATAAATAATAACCATGTCAACACTTAAAGAGTGCATAGAAGCAGGAATAGAACTAGGTTATAGTGGGGACAAACTAGAACAATGGGCGAAAGCTGAATATAAAGAATACACTGATAGACAAGCGGCAGCAGATAAAGAGGAAAAAGACAGAAAAGCTGCAATGGAGAAAGAGGAAAGAGACAGAAAAGCTGCAATGGAGAAAGAGGAAAGAGACAGAAAAGCTGCAATGGAGAAATAGGAAAGAGACAGAAAAGCTGCAATGGAGAAATAGGAAAGAGACAGAAAAGCTGCAATGGAGAAAGAGGAAAGAGACAGAAAAGCTGCAATAGATAAAGAGGAAAGAGACAAAAAAAGCTGCAGCAGAGAAAGACGAAAAAGACAAACGGCGAGATGAAAGGGCGAAAGAACGGATGCACCAAAAGGAGCTCGCAGAAATAGCTGAAAATACTAAATTGAAACAACAAGAGATAGCTGAAAGTACTAAATTGAAACAACTATAAATAGCTGAAAGTACTAAATTAAAACAACTATAAATAGCTGAAAGTACTAAATTGAAACAACAAGAAGCAGCTTTAAAGCAAGCAGAAATTGAATCCCAAACACAGATAAAGATGAAAGAGCTCGAAATTGAGTCTCATGTTCATATCGCTACAACTAAACTCAAAAGTAAAGAGGAAGAGAATAAGTTTGCTAGATATAAAGGGGTCGTGAAACCATTTTGTCAGGGCGATTCCATCTCAGCATGGTCAGAGAATGTAGAATACCAGCTAAAGGTCCAGGAAATACCAAAAGAGCACTGGGCAATGATCTACATGAAAAATCTCTCCGGGGAGCCTTTAAAAGTAATAGAATCCATCCCCCAAGACCTTAGAAATAACTATGAATACATACACCAAAGGGTAATGCAGCATTTCCTATTAGACGCCCCAGGGTACCAGATTCAATTCTCAAAACTAAAACCTAAGAGCAATCAAACATTCATTGATTACGTCTCGACAGTGCAGGACGTCTGTAACAAATGGCTTAAGGCGGCTAAGATCAACAATAATTATGACAAACTTAGAGATCTTATGATTATGGACAAGGCCATTTCAACTATTCCCAGTCCATTCGCTAAGTTTTTGAAGCAGTCAGACGTAGATTCTCTAGAACTAGAAAAACGGGGGTCTGCTTATTTTTCATCGAATAGAGATGTTTTCAAATCTGTTATCGAAGAAAGTGAAATTGTAGCAGCTGCTATGGGTAAACCACAAAAACCTTATAAATTTAGGGAAAAACAAAAGGGCAACCTACCACAATGCCCATATTGCAAATTTCAGCACCCACAATTTGCGATGTGCGGTAAACATCCGAATTATCCAGCACACATAGAGATGATGATATGGAAACAGCAAACGAAGAGAGAAACCTTTATACTGCTGTAAAATGTTTTTTTTTCGCCATTGTTTTGGTCACTATTCCTCTGTCTGTACTGGAAGAAAGAGGTTGAAAGCAGTGAATGCACTGCTAGTTGAGTCATCATCTGAAAGTGAGAGTGATGTGGAAGAAATGTGTGAGAAAGATGAAAATGTAGTGGCAGCGAGTGATGTAATGAATTACAGTAAATGTACAACATGCCATCAGTTCCATGAGAACGGAATGCTTTAATGTGGGCATACAGTGCCGTTTTCTAGCGAAAATGCGAATGCAGCAGTAGCCTCCAGAGGCAAGTTAAGTTTCCACCACGGAATAGTCAATAACATGCCATGCAAACTCCTGCTATATAGTGGCAGCACATTAATCGGTATGAGAAAGGTATTGGCTAGGCTAGATGACTATACGGGAGAATTTGTTAACTGCCGTACTTTTTCAGGCAGCATTGAAAAGTACCCGTTGGCCATAGCTAACATAAACACCCCTTTCTTGACTGACATTTTTATGTGCGCTGTTTTAAAGAACCCATGTGCGGACTTAATAATCGGCTGTTTGCCACAGGTGAAGAAATGTACCACTGATGAGATAGCAGCCTGGGGAGAAACCTTTTTAAATCAGGCTAATGCGATTACTAGGTCGAAAACTAGTAAAGAACAAGACGACCTACAAACAGAAAGGTTACAATTAACTGCACCCAGTGGTACAGTGGACAACAACACCACACAAGAGTTTATATTGGCGCAACGCGCCGATCCATCGATATCTCCTTATGTTAGATTTCTAGGTCAAAACCCCAAAATGACAAAAAAGGCATCATGGGATTTTAGACTTAAAAATGGTATCTTAACAAGAACATACAAGAGAGACAACCTACAAATCCAGCAAACGGTGCTTCCAACGAAACATCGTCAAACAATCTTACGAATCGCTCACGATTCGCCGTTTGCTGGCCATTTGGGATTCGAAAAGACCAGAGCCAGAGTTTTAGCACACTTGTACTGGCCGAAGTTTTGTAACGACATAAAACAATATTGTCGATCTTGCACTATATGTCAACACCTAGTTAAAAAAGGTAAACATGTCACAGCAGAGGTACAACCCACCATACTAGCCTCTAGCCTCACCTTTTGAGTGCGTAGCTGTGGACATAGTTGGACCACTTAATCATGTAACCAGTAGAGGAAATCGTTATATTTTAAGTCTTGTTGATTTCTGTTCCCGTTGGCCAGAAGCTGTGGCCTTAAAGTACATCAGTTCCAAAGATGTAGCTAACGTTTTCTGCACCTTTTCTCCCGCTTCGGATTTCCCAAAACCATCTTATCCAGTCGGGGAACTCAGTTTATATCAGCTGCGACGCAAGCTTTTACAAAATTGCTAGGAATCAAGCAATGTTTCACAAGCCCATATCGACCAGCTGCGAATGGTATTGTGGAGAAGATTAACGGGGATTTGAAACATATGCTTGCGAAGGTAACAGCAGAGAACCCATCAGACTGGGATACACTGTTACCAACAGTGCTGTTTGCCTACCGAGAAGTCCCTCAAGCAAGTACGGGCTTCTCACCATTTGAGTTAGTTTACGGGGCGAACCCAAGAGGACCCCTTCAAATCTACCATCAGATGATAACAGACACCCCAGATACTCCACAACCGTTATCAACATACGAGGTAGTGACAGAGACACGAGATAAAATTATGAAAGCATGTGTCTTAGCTAAAACATCTTTGGAACACAAAGGTGAGATGTATCGCCATTATGCCAATAAAGGTGCAAAAACCTTGCAGCTTGAGCCCAATCGGGATGTTTTGTTACTATTACCAGATAACAGTGACCTGTTATTGACCTCATGGCAAGGGCCTTTTAAAGTGGTGAGAAAGATTTCAGAGGTTGACTATGAGATTTCCTTGAACAACAAACTCAAGATATTTCATATCAACATGTTAAAGCCGTATTACAAAAGACAAGAACAGGAGACAGAAGACCAACACAACATAACCACACCAGTTAACCAGACTCCAGACGAACAGATGACAGACACATTAGTGAACTATGTAGAAGACGAACACATTGTAACCACAGTTATCAACCAGACAGAAGAAGATGACTTTGAATTACCAGTACCGACTGTAGAAAGCACCACAACAATTAACAACATACAGTTAGGGCCAAAGATGACAGACGAACAGAAACAGCAGACAATAGCATTATTGACTGAGTACAAACAAATTTTTTCAGACACACCAGGTAAGACAGATAGGATACAACACTCCATTGTTCTCTCAGACTACACTCCAATCAAGTGTCGACCCTATTCTATTCCTTTAAACTATAGGGAAAATTTAGATACGGAAATTCTTAGTCTAGAAGCCTGTGGGATAATCCAGAAATCCCAGTCTGAGTTCTCATTTCCGATAGTCTTGGTCAAAAAGAAGGACTCCATCTTAAGACTCTGCATAGATTACATGAAATTGAACACAGTCACAAAAATTGATGCAGAGCCTATTCCGTCATGTGACGACCTCATCTTGAACATGTCATCATCTATTATCTTTTCAAAACTCGACCTTACTAAAGGCTATTGGCTAATTCCGATGGATAGAAATTCCGTTCATTTAACTGCCTTTGCAACACCTCTAGGTCTCTACGAGTGGCGTTTTCTTCCGTTTGGGCTTCGCAACGCACCTTCCAACTTTGTCCGCCTTACTAGGGAACTTTTGCATGGAGTCACAAATACTCAGACATATATAGATGACATATACATCCATACAACAAACTGGACAACACTTCTACAAACTTTGAAACTCGTCTTCGAGAGAATAAAAACGTTTGGACTAACAGTCAAACCAGCGAAAGTCGAGTTGGCATTGGAGGAGATAGATTTCCTGGGCCATAAGATATCCAAGGGCCAGTTAAAAACAGACAGCAAAATTATAACAAAAATTCTGAATCTCACGATCCCAACAACAAAGAAACAAGTAAGGAGCTTGCTGGGATTAGTGAATTATTACAGCAAATTTATCACCAATTTGGCACAAATAACATGTGTATTTTCTGATTTGTTAAAATCTTCTGCGAAAATCAATGTGCAAGATGCTACTTTACTAAATGCAATGTCGGAATTAAAGTACCTTTTCAGTAATGTTCCCATCCTCCGCTTACCTAATCCTTAGTTACAATATACTCTTAGATGTGACGCCAGTGCGACCACAATCTCAGGCGTACTACTTCAAGAACATGAGTGTCAGCGACCTGTGCGCTGCAGCTTTCAAGACTCCGCTACTTTCGCACTGCACGAAATAACAATTCATGACATTTGCGAAAGGAATGCAATTTATTCAGAGCCGACATGTGAATGGCTCTACAAGCATTAGGCTTCATCATGGTTACACAATATGAATATATCAACGTGATGATAGATGATGCTAGCATTACACAATCTAAATGATATAGCCCTAAGTTTGCCTATGGCCTAGAAAGCTATCGTATTGGTCAAGGATACGTCCGACCTCTCTACCCTCTCCAGTCAGTCTGTCCCGCTACACATAGCGTGGACCAGCACGGGCTCTTTTTCCCTCCGTGCAGTTGCTACTATTGCGTGCCTGGACTTGCCAGCACGCTGGCTGGTGAGTTTGAGTAACCTGGCCTATCACGGTTACCAGCAACCCAATTGCTTGGGGAAAGCCCTCGCTCACCCGTACTCTTTGCCCTCTGGTCTGACACAAATGTGTCTCCCTGTGAGGTATTAATAGTAGTCGGTGTCTTCCCTGTCTGGGTGTCTCTCTACTAGCCTAGTGTTAACTCCTTACTCCTGTAAGGGCTTATTGGGGATGCTGACAGGGTCCCCCTCCTCTTCGCGAAGTGTTACTTCCCCTTTCTTATCTTTGTAACACTTCTTGGTTACCAAAGAAAAATTGGTTGTCCCCAATTTTGTCAGCTCTCCAATAAGTATAGAACTTTCTAGTTTGGGGATAGAACAATATCTTCTACCTTCATTCACAGTGTTCTATCTTTTCACTTGGCTGATTTAGTAGCCCATGTTTCAGTATAGTTGGATCTCTAGATATCTCAAGGATTGGTAGTGAACCGGAAACCGTTGTCTTATGACTTACGTCCTGGCTTCTGTCGTTAGACCCTATGTCTCTTGACTTCCACCCATTGACTTTCGTCTTGACCTGTTCCTCATATTGCCCGAAAATGACAACCCACACACTAGTTGACTCTGTTATGAGTACAACACATGAGCACCAAGTGTTCATGTTCCCATCAATATCCCCTCCAACTCTATACACATAGCTCTACTGTTCACCTTCTCGCTTCCGCATGTGAAAAAGCTATGTTCACTGTTACCTTTAGGTATCTGATTATTTATTGTGTCCCCTGAATTTAGAGTTATTGTTCTTTGATTTAATTGGTGTGTGCAACTTTTATGTGTTCGTTTTCCTGTTTGTTTGCGTGTTTTCTAATAAACTACAGTGTACTTAATTCTCTAACATGTGCGTTAGTGTACTAAATGTGTGTGTTCCTTCGAGCGCCGCAAATCGGTTTATTGTGGTTGCAAACGTTCGTTATTTTTATTTGTGACCACAACTCCGTTTTCTGAAGCTCAAAGTACGTTCTCTCTATATTCTGCTAGAGTGTTGGTGTAACACATATAAAACCCTGACACCACATTGGAAACACACATGACACAGACAAGTCAAATAAGATCTTTCCAGCGGTGGAAAAAAATATTTCCGCTGTCTTTCCCTCTCGCTCTCTTTCTTTCAATGTTTACTAAGTTTTCGCATTCTCTCTCCGCATTTTCCCTTCTTTCATTCATCTTTCATTCCCTTTCATACTTTTCTTTCACTCAATCATTCTCTCGTGATTAAAATATGGTTCATAATGTTACATACATCATTATATATACATTAAATGATTGGCTGAATTATAACAGTAATCATGCCAAATGACTGTGCGGTTTGCTTGCACGCGTCATGTCTGTACAAAAATATACATTGTTATAAGGATGGTTCGTTACCGATCCTGACCTAGTAACTTTCATAATTTGGTGTGCTGACCTAAATTATCTTCAAGGGAAATAATTTACTACTACTTTCATTTAAGCGAAATGGGTTAATTACCTTAACTGTTACTTGTGAAAAAGATGATATTAAATCCTAAATGATTGGCATTAATTTTGAAATGATATATTAGCTAAATGGATGTATAAATGATTATGATTATGAGTAAATTAAGTAATATAAGATCTAATAATTGTATTTCTATAATGGATGTTTTAATACATGGGTTATTAATTAAATGATGGTGATTTCTAACTAAGCAAATGAGAAAATAAAGTTATATATGCGTTTACATAATTTGCAATAGAATAAATAATAGAAAAATGAAGTTATAGATATTGTAAGTAAAATAATAATGTACATATATCACAGTTACATTTCTATATCTAATTACACTAAGTTGACGTCCTCCTCTGCTTAGTGAAGCTGGAGCAAATCTCTTTGTAGACTATACTAACATAGTTCATTACACCAAAGTATTTAAAGCTCTTCTTGAAGGATAGTGTATTAATATAGTTGCCTACCACATCATGGAGGTCCATAGCTAACCCTGTACTGTCATTCGGGGTCTAATCGCTGATTAAATACATTCAATTCGAGGTGTAGCCTTACTATATTGTGACGTTGGTTTATATCCTTTCTTTTCTTTCGGGGTCTTACTATGGTGTTGGTTCCTAACTTATGCCATCAATTCGCAGTTAGCGTTGGTCCACAACTTCTCTAGATCAGGTCTAAGCTGGGTTCGCTATCCTCTTGGCGTTAGTTCCCATAATCTAAATTATGTGTGTCACAGCGCCTATTAATTTTGCGTATGTTCATTACACTTTTATAGCACTGTTCTATTCACACACGTCAAGTATCAGGCGATAATAACGCACTTACGATATGTCATATTCACCACACATGGCACTTGGTTATTTAACATTACAGTGTCAATGTTTCTGGTGGTGTATGGTCACTTCCTTCCTGTAACTCAGGTATTTGAATGGATGAAGGACGACTTAAAATGTCTGCAATCGTATTTAATCTCCCTTTTAAATGTTGGATGGTAAACGTATAATTTTGGAGAATTAAAGCCCACCTGTAAATTCTATTGTTGGTAGGGTGTCCAGATTGCATCACAGACAATGAAGAGTTATCGGATTGGATTACAAACTGTGCTCCTGCCAAGAAGCGATGAAACTTTCTCACACAATAGATCAAACTCAGGCCTTCCAATTCTGATGCTGAATATCTTCCTTCAGCCGGAGTGATCTTGCGACTTACGTACATTACGGGATGGAACGTCCCGTCGTAGAACTGTCATAGTATCCCAGATATGGATATGGCACTCGCGTCTGTGCGTAAAAAATAAGTGAGTTTTGGGTTAGGCATACGGAGAATAGGTGGAACGCTGAAACAATGTTTTAATTTGGATAACGCACTAATTAATCGTGCATCTTTTACAGATAACTTAGCCGAAGCTTTTAAGATGTTAGAAAAAACACTGGTGATTTCCGCCAGGTTAGGGATAAATTTACTATAATAGTTTACAAGACCCAGTAAACTTCGGACCTGTTTCTTGGTCGTTGGCATTGTCAAATTCAGAATCTTAGTAACGATTCTGTCATCAGTTTTTAATTGGCCCCTGCAGATGGTGTGACCAAGGAAGTCAATCTGTTCCATGCCCAACTCTACTTTGGACGGCTTCGCTGTGAGTCCAAACAATCTTAATCTGTCGAAGACTTGTCTAAGTTTCCGTAGGTGTGTTGTCCAGTCTTCAGTATGGATGCAAATGTCATCTATACACGTCGAAATATTTGTAATCCCGTGGAGAAGATCCCTAGTTAGACGGACGAAAGTCGCTGGAGCGTTGCGCAGGCCGAAAGGAAGAAAGCGCCACTCATTGAGTCCAAGAGGAGTGGAGAAAGCTGTTAGATGGATGGAATTTACTTCCATCGGGAGTTGCCAGTAACCTTTCGTGAGGTCAATCTTGCTAAATATGCGGGATGTAGACATGTCCAAGATTAGATCCTCGCATGATGGAATCGGTTCAGCGTCACTTTTAGTTATCTTATTTAGGCGGCGATAATCGACGCATAGTCGAATAGAAGAATCCTTTTTGGCGACAAGGACAATCGGAAAAGAATACTCTGACTGAGATTTTTGGATGATTCCGCTCGACTCGAGAGATAGAATTTCTTTGTCGAGGTTCGACCTATAGTTTAATGGAATAGAATAAGGTCGACACTTGATAGGTGTGGTGTCAGTCAGAACGATAGAATGTTCTATTCTGTTTTCCCAGGGATGTCGGAGAAAATGTCTCTGTATTCCGTCACTAGCTCTAAGATTTGTCGTCGTTGGTCATCTGTCAGTTTCGTTTCTATTTTTATGCTGTCAATGGTCGCCGTCGAGTGTACAGTAGGAACGGGTAATTCCATGTCGTCTTCGTCTGTCTCGTTCAATACTGTTGTGGTACTAGCTGTGTGTGCTGTTATCTGGCTACGTGTGTTTGCGTTGTCGCTGTTATGTGTCGCCCTATCTAGTGAAGTTGTGTTGTGTTCGTTTGTCGTCTCATTGCTTGGTGATGGTGCAATTTGTTCGTCTGTCTGCTGTTCTCGTCGTGAAAAATATGGTTTCAGCATGTTGATATGGAATATCTTTAAGTGTCCTTTTATTGATATTTCATAATCAACATCTGATATTTTACGTTCCACGTTGAAAGGCCCTTGCCAAGATGTTAGCAACAAATTACGTTTGTCGGGTAGTAGCAGCAACACCTTTTGATTTTGTTCGAGGTGAATCGTTTTTGCACCCTTGTTTGCATAATCGCGGTACATCTGTCCTTTCTTCTCCAAAGATGCTTTGGCCAATACACACGCTTTCATTATTCTATCGCGTGTTTCAGTTACCATCTCATATGGTGTTACTGCAGTTGGATTGTCTGATAAGCTAGTGATTAGCTGATGGTATATTGTTAGGGGTCCTCGAGGATTCGCCCCATACACTAATTCGAAAGGTGAGAAACCCGTACTCGTGTGCGGTATCTCTCTATGGGCAAATAGCACTGCTGGCAATAGTGTGTCCCAATCAGCTGGGTTTTCTGCTGTTACTTTAGCCAGCATGTGTTTGAGATCGCCGTTAATTTTTTCTATGATCCCGTTGCTCATTTGGTGATACGGGGTACAGAAATGTTGCTCTACTCCTAACAATTTGGTTAAGGCTTGCGTAGCAGCCGAAATAAACTGCGTTCCCCGATCTGATAAGATAGATCGTGGGAAGCCAAAGCGAGAAAATATATGCAAAAATACATTTGCCACATCTTTGGAGGTGATGTATTTTAGTGGAATTGCTTCGATCCACCTGGTACATAGGTCCACGAGAGTTAGTATATAACGGTTTCCTTTGCTTGACACCTGATTCAGGGGTCCAACAATATCGACCGCTACACACTCAAATGGTCTGGTTGCTAATAATGACCGTTGAACTTCGGCCGTCACATACTTTCCCTTTCGTACAAGATGTTGACAAATAGTACAAGAACGACAGAAAGATTTTATGTCCGAACAGAATTTCGGCCAGTAAAAATGTGATAGAACTCTGGCTCGCGTTTTATCATATGCTAAATGTCCAGCAAACGGTGACTCATGTGCGATTTTAAGCACATTTTGTCGGTATGTTACAGGTAACACCGTTTGCTGAATTTCATGGTTATTATTTGTATAATAACGCATGAGAATTCCATTAAATTTTCTTAAGTACCAAGATGCATTCTTAGTCACTTTCGCTCTTTCACCCAAAAGTTTAAAATACGGTGTAATTGTATGGTCGGTGCTTTGTGACTCGATAAACTTCTGTCGAGTAGTGGTGGTATCTGCACCAATTGGTGTTAATAGCTGTAGCATTTCATTTTGTAAGTCAGTATTGTTTGTTTCTGTATCTGACCTTGGTACAGTGTTAGCTATGTGTGTATCTTTCCAGGCTTTTATGTCGTCGTCTGTACATTCTTTCAATGCATCTAGACATCCCAAAATAAGGCCTGTACATGGATCTTGCAGGATAGCGCACGTAAATGTGCCGGTAAGGAACGGGGTATTGATATGCGCTTTTGCCAGTGGATATTTCTCGATGGTTCCAGAGAAAGTACGGCATTTGACAAATTCACCCGTATAATCTTCAGGTCTAGCAAGTTCTCTTCTTAGTCCCAGTAGAGTGCTGCCGGTATCAACTAAGCATTGGCATGGTTGCCCATTTACCAGTGCATCATAGAACTTAAGTTTACCTCTGGAGGCACACGCTGCGTTAGCATCTTCATTTGAACATGGTATTATATGCCCACATTCTAATTTCCCATCCGCATGAAATTGATGGCATACTTGACATTTAAAGTCTAAAATATCAGTTACTGATGATACACTTTGACATTCATTCGTTGGCAATACATTGACAAGTTCAGGATCTATGTCACTCTCATCGTCTGATGATGTATCGATGAGGGCTGCGTTGTTTGCCTTCATTTTCTGTCTCCCAAGACACCTATTGCTATAGTGGCCATAACTAGAACAAAAATAACATTTTACAGCACGTTTAAACGATGATCTCCTGCTTTCTTGCTTCTTTAACACTTGTTCTAGGTGTGACGGATATGTGGGGTTTTTATCACACATCGAATATGTTGGGTGAAAAAGATTGCAATAATTACATCGAGGTGGTTTCTTATATGGTTTGTCCTTCTTACTATAGTCTTTCTGTTTGTAGGATCTATCTGGGACTCTGTTTGCAAAAGCTGTAATTTATGTGTCATATGATGTAGTTTTGAATATGTCCCGATTCGAGGAAAAATAAGCTGACCCCCGTTTCTCTAATTGTTGAATGGAATCAATATCTGACTGTTGTAAGAATTTCGCAAAAGGGGTAGGCACTGTAGAGACAACTTTGTCCATTACCATTAGCTCTTCTAGTTTTTCATAGCTGTTACCTACTTTAGCCGCCTTAGTCCATTTTTTAAATGTGCTCTGCACGTTAGAAATGTAGTCTAAGAACGTTTCAGTTGCTTTTGGTTTAATCTGTGAGAATTGAATTTGGTAACCAGTAGCGTCCAAAAGAAAATGTTGCATTATTCTATCGTGTATGTACTGGTAATTATTTCTCAGATCAGTAGGTATGGATTCTATTACTTTTAAAGGCTCCCCACTCAGGTTCCTCATGTAAATCATTGCCCAATCCTCTAAAGGTATTTTCTGTGTTTTTAGTTGGAACTCTATATTTTCAGTCCATGCGCTGATTGAATCACCTACAGTATATGGTTTAATGAGGCCTTTGTATTTACTGAATTTGTTCTGTTCTTCTTGGCTCTTTTGTTTGCTAGAGGCTATTTGTATGTTAGAATCTACCTCCATTTCCTTCATCTTTAGTTTAGTTTCTGAATCTACCTGTATCTGTTTTTCTTTGATCATTTGGTCCGACTCTAATTTCTTCTGGTCTAACTCTAATTGTTTCTGTTTGGTAACCTGATCGGCGTCTACTTGTTTCTGTTTGGTAGCCTCCTCGATCTCTTTCATTTCTTTTTGATGTTGTCTTTCTAATGCTCTTTCATCTCTGTCACGAGCAGCTTTTCTTTCTGTTTCCTCTTTATACTTTTGATCTGCCCATATTTCTAGTTTATCTCCAGTGTGGCCCATGGCGATGCCCGCCTGGATACATTCATTTAGTGACGCCATTTTGTGGCGTTATGTTAATTCACAATGATAATATAATAATATGCACAGAATAGTATACAATAATGTGTTAGTACATGTACATCATTTGCTGGAAAGGAAGATGCATGATTACGTTAGAGCATATCGAAATATTCGGAAAATATACTCATCTAATTTGTTGGACAGTGCGGTACTTGGGATGTTCCACCGCTGTCTTTCACACCACACACTGGTTTGATTTGCTGACACACGGCTGCGTTCTGGTTGGTAGAGCAGCAAAAATTAGACACACGCTTACGTTGTAAATACAAGCTCACAATTCATCATATTTTATCAAATATTTCATCTTTCATAATGATGTTACTATAATTTCCTATTTCATGCGATTGGTGAATGAGAATGTGATAAATAGTGATAGATGGTATTAATGATGAATGATATGATCGTCTGAATGATTGTTAGATGATAAGTGAGATGATTAGTCGTATGGCCGTCAATGTCGTCTTGTCTTCGCCGTTTGACTCTGGCGTACCTTCGTTCTAGGCTGCAGTTCGTCGCTACTCTATTTAATGATTTCGTAGAATGGTGACATTGATGGCTGTATCACACGCAATGAAATGTACACGGTGGTTACGATGGTGATGTTCACTGATGATCTTATACATTTCAATTGCTTTTAATATATTAACACACTTTCTAAATAATATTGGTAGAATTTCACACTTTACCGATCTAATTTGTATCACTTGTGGTTCACACTCCACAAATTAGGCGATCGTATAATTCACCACAAGAAAAAATTTAATTTATAGCATGTATCACAATAATATTTGTATTACTTTGCAATATATCATACATCACAAATGTCGAAACGTGCATTGAACTAATTCTGGTACAGAACTTTGTAATATTTATCGATAGTTAGCGTTCGTTTAGTGGTTTATAATACCACTTGCATGTTGGCGTTAACTGCTCGTCGAATATTACTACAACTGCCTGCTATGGCTGTTCAGAAAACGTTCACTGAAATCTGACAGTAATTGTACTGCTGGCGTTCGTTCAATGTGTTCTGACCTTAATTCGCAGCTGGCGTTGGTTCTTTGAACATTCTGACACCAATTCGGGGTCTAGCCTGTCAGCGACCTGTGCGCTGCAGCTTTCAAGGCTCCGCTACTTTCGCACTGCACGAGATAACAATTCATGACATTTGCGAAAGGAATGCAATTTATTCAGAGCCGACATGTGAATGGCTCTACAAGCATTAGGCTTCATCATGGTTACACAATATGAATATATCAACGTGATGATAGATGATGCTAGCATTACACAATCTAAATGATATAGCCCTAAGTTTGCCTATGGCCTAGAAAGCTATCGTATTGGTCAAGGATACGTCCGACCTCTCTACCCTCTCCAGTCAGTCTGTCCCGCTACACATAGCGTGGACCAGCACGGGCCCTTTTTCCCTCCGTGCAATTGCTACTATTGCGTGCCTGGACTTGCCAGCACGCTGGCTGGTGAGTTTGAGTAACCTGGCCTATCACGGTTACCAGCAACCCAATTGCTTGGGGAAAGCCCTCGCTCACCCGTACTCTTTGCCCTCTGGTCTGACACAAATGTGTCTCCCTGTGAGGTATTAATAGTAGTCGGTGTCTTCCCTGTCTGGGTGTCTCTCTACTAGCCTAGTGTTAACTCCTTACTCCTGTAAGGGCTTGTTGGGGATGCTGACAGGCGTACTACTTCAAGAACATGAGAACATTTTCCATCCAATCGTGTACGTCAGCCGCAAACTTACCACAGCTGAATCACGGTATGATGTCTCCCAACTTGAAGCTCTCGCAATCGTATATTGTGTTACTAAGCTCCATAGATATTTGGCTGGAACTCACTTCATCATCGAGACCGACAACTCTCCGCTGTTAGTTATGGAGAAAGGCCTACCCAAGAATAACAGAATATATCTCTGGGCCTTAATTCTCCAAAACTACTCATTCTCCCTACGACATATTAAAGGGAGTAACAATACCCTTGCAAATCTGTTCACGAGACCTTCAAACACTGAAGTGATGCAGAAAGGAGATGAAACACTGCCACAATTACCTGTAGTTACTACCAATTAGTTATATAGAAATTGTGCTAGTAATGACAAGACAGAAGACACTGTGTAACTTAAGTATCATTACGTGAACTTACCGAGAACTCTAGTAGTGCCTGAACGCATGTACACTGTATTGATAGAGTCAGCTAGTGCGTATAAACTGTGATACTATTGTGAACAAGCGTGACACGTTACATCGTCACATGAGTGCAGTGAAAATTGTATATAGACTATCGTAAGGAAGGACCCAGAGAAACGACAAGTCGTGATCACCATCGCATGGACCCACGATTAGTTAGATAGTTAGATTAGTGTGTAACATGTCTATGTATGTAACATGTATGTATATTATTGTATAATATAATTTTAATGAAGTTGCACTAAAGCAATCTAGTGGTTCATTGTAGTAGAAATATCAGTAATAGAAGAACCACTAATAATCCAACTGATAGATTAGTTAAAATAGTTATAGCAATAACCATAAGTAATTAGGATAGAAACCTTTGCAACTAGTGCTTAGATTTAGAAATATAGATAGAATTTAGCCTTAGACTAGTAGGATATAGTAGACAGTTCTCGAGCGAGACTACTACTGATGAAGCCAGTTAAAACGGCGAGGTAAAAGACTCAAATTTAATTAAAGGTAGAATATATTAATTGTCAAATAAATTGAAGAATTTAGCCATTTGTAGCTTTAATACATTTAAGGGAACTAATACATTTCTCTTACAGAATGTTTAGTTAAGAAACATCCATAACTTGATAGTTAGTTAATTGTATTCTCATTTTTAACAACAGTTATTATTTAGTTTAGTTAGTTTAAATTATCTTATTTATTACACCCATCACTTAGTTAAATAGGTTAAGTACATTATTAACTTTAGTAACATCCTTTATTTATTAAATAACTTCTTTATTTTACTTAATATCATAAAGTAACAACTTAGTTAACTTACTTCCTTTTAGTAATTATTTACTTTAATTTAGATTAAATACCTTAGTTAGTAAAATTAGACATCACGCCTTACAATGAGGGTGATGCTAGTGATGTTCAGTTTAGGAACGGACAAAACCAATTATCGATTAGAATAGTTAGAGATAGTTAGACTTAGTTGGTTTCTTTTGTATTGCCGTAAGCAATACATTTAAACTTGTAAATAACAAGGTGATATATAAAACTACTTTATTTCGACTCAATATTGTTTAACACGAGCCCAATTTTATGTCAATGATAAAATTGACAATGTATGAATGAGTGAATGCGAGATGAATATACGGACGAATGAAAGAAGTAAACCTATGAGTGTGAACAGTGGTGCATTTTTTTCGCACACACGTGTTATTATGACTTGTCCGTGTCTTCTGTATAAGCCATGTCAAGTGTGTATTTTTATGTGTGTTGTAGCCACTAATGCATTACACTAATAATGGTTGTTTTCTAGGATCCCAGATCGGCGAAGTACGTCATACATTAAGCAGAAGCATTACTTTGTGACGCACATTAACCTACCTGTGATGCTCGAAGACCTAAATACATCAATTATAGACACAGAGTTATGTTTCTAATTGCAACACATATAAATTAAATATGTACACGCACACAAACAGGTAAATATACAAACAGCAGTTGATTTCAAAGGGACGGAACACTTGATCAGGAGACACTACAGTGGGTGGGTGTGGTCAAGTGACTCCTCGAGATGTAGATGAGGGTACGTACAGTGACGTGGTGGTGTTGCCAAGGGAGTGCGCTTCAGTGTATCACGTGTCTCACATCTTGAGACTATGATGTCACCACCGTGCGTTAGAGTCATTGATTTACCGCAGCATGTGCACGACAACTCACTGAGGTTCTCCACTAGCGTTTCTTGGGAGCTTTTCATGAATTGTAGGCTGTCAATGAATTGCAGCTGCCCGATGGTGAAGGAGGCGTACTTCTCAGTGTTGTTGGGTATGCATCTGATCGCTGCGTTGTCTACATCTTTGGTATGCCATCCTCCATCTTTATTCTTCTTGTACACGGTTCTCTTTCCCCAATCCCTATTGCCGGCTTCCTGCATAATGAGGTGAGAGTCGTATCCTGTTAGATTGTGGAAGACTACTGGCACCCTCAACTTGTCTTTGGAGATGTGTCATGATAGATTACAGGCATTGTGGGCTGCTCCTCGGTATTTACCGGTAATATGAAAGTGGTCTCTCACCTTATCCTCCCCCAGAGGCTCTTCACAGATTATCCTTCACAGATACGACAGGCCGTGGCTGTGGTGAAGTCTTCGTGGTATTTTTCAACAACCTGAATTTACACAAGCATGCTGGTTCCTTCATTTACACCTCATGATTACAAACACGTTTTGTGAGAATGGTAGTTCAGGAATTACGATTTATTCTACATATTACATAGCTCGCCTCACGAGCATACACAACTGGCATTCGACACTCAAATACAATTCTTCAAGCTCGCTACATATAACTATGCCCTCTCTAAACTACACAACTGGCAAAGGTAAACACATAGGTCATGTCGCTCTAACTGTCGGTCCCGGTCTGACTCAAATCACAGGTCAAGTCCAGCTACTCGTCCTCCGTTCTCGTGCGGTCAGCCGCACGGCGTGTTCGGTCACTTGTCACGTAGTTTAGTGGTCCAGTCCTCGTAGCCTACAGCTGTACTACAGTTCAGTCTGTTTACGGGTAATCCCCGTGATTACCGTACTCTGTCCTACCTCGGGAGGTAATCTTGGTATGTCCTAGTTAAGACACGTGCGTGTTATGTCTAGGTCTGGTCCTAACACTGGTTTGGAGTTCTGTCTCCTTATCCTGTCTTTCTCTATCTATACTCTTGTAAAGGTACTTATCATGTCCTGTCTCTGTCCTTTACTTTCCTCTGTCCTTGTCCTACTTCTATCTATCCCTATCCAGCTTCTTGACACGCTCTCGCCCCCCCCCCGTATTGCGTCACCAAATTTAGCTTATGGGTGTGGCGCAATCTGTCGTAACATCTAAAAATTAGTTGGGTCTAATTTCGTCAAGTGCTGGTAGGGTTAAGTACTCATGTCCTGGGTATACTCACTAACCTCTGACAGTCTGATGTCGTATTTACCCACTGGCTTATTAATCAGTGTTGCACAACTGTACTGTTGGCCAGAGTGAATACTCATTCACATTACATATATGAGAGCTGTAACGACCCAAAGCCATTGTCTTTACGGCCTGCTTTTAAAAATGTCGATTAACCGACACCCCGTCCAGATTGTACGTTTTACGGCACAATGCATGAATATAAATTCATGCTCTCATGTAATGATTTTCCAACTCTATTACATGTTGTGTGTGTGCTGATGTTCACCTGTCTAACTTCCGTTTGTGGTTAAATCTTTCAATGTATAATCAGAGTTTTAGTAAGTCTGTGATGTCCACTGTTCATGAGTTATGCCCCCTTCCTTTTAATTGCTGTCTGCATTTTTAAATGTAAGTATATCTGGTTGTTTGCGTGTTTAGTTAAATTTAATGTATGTTTAAATCAGAAACATTGGTGTATGTTGATAATTTACTGAATGATGTTTTTCAAGCATTGCAGGTTGGTTTATGCCGTCACGAATCGATGCGTTAGCATAATTTGTGACTGCCTTGCCGACCTAGGAAACTTAAAAATGTGGCTATACTTGTAATGCAATAGTGGCAACTACACAGAAATCACATAAGCATGTGTGTTACATCCAAGACGCAGACAAATCATAAAAACTCTTGGGCGCGGAAAAAATTCGCCCGATGTTCACTCGCCTTGTATTTAATCCATTTACTCTCTCCTTGCTCTCGTCTTCCTCACACACATTCGTTCTAACATGTTAAAAAGTCATGTTATGTCATTACATTATTATAGTACCATTGTAATGACACAAACAAAAATAAATATTGAAAAATAAAAATAAAATTTATAAATAAAAGAAACAAAAATGTACAATAGTTTTGGCTCAGTTTTAGACGACTTTTGAGCCGATTAATAGTACGATATGTTGGTACTGCATATCTATTTACAATATTTAAAAGATCAATGGGTTGTTTGCCCTTATTATAAGTATACTAAGTAATATATTTAAATAAGCTATAATTTCGTGTGCTGAGATTCACTAACTAAGGGAAGATAATCTAAATAATTAACTGAAATGGGGTGAAATGTGTTGGTTCCCTTAATCCAACTATAATTTTAGATGGTAAAATTATCTAATAACATTATATTTCTAAACTAATTTATGTTAAATAAATACATGGTACTAACTATAATCTAATTAATTTATGGGATGATAGTCTCTTAGGAGACTGATAGGATGTAATTAAGCTAAGGTACTTATTTTTAAGACTAATTATCACTGTATCTAATTGGGGATTGGGGAAAGGGTGTTATTAATCTACAAAACCTAAAATTGTTCTGTTTCTATAAACTAACTACATATACGAAAATTCTATGAAACTGCAATAAAAAAATATATTATACATTACAATTACATACACTGATATTCATATATATATATATATATATATATATATATATATATATATATATATATATATATATATATATATATATATATATATATATATATATACATTTATATTTATTACACTAATTAACTGATCAATTTCAGGAAAGGTGATGAGGTCGCGTCCTTTCCTTTACGAATATCTAAAGTTAATATAATAATTTATGTACATAGTCCGATATTCCACGCGATGTTCCTGGAGTGTGTGTTCATAATGTATTAATAATTCTGTCGTATATAATCTCTCGAATCGACGTAGATAGTCACTCATTTGTGTGGACAGTTTTCTTAATAATGGCACATCTGTCTGATCACACTCTGGTACAAATGTCAGAGACAATGATAGTGTTGCGTCGTCTTTCTTTGGCAATTCAGGTACCTCAAATTCATAGGTCTACTAAGCATGTCAGCTAGTGTATTACTTGTGCCACTGATGTGCCTGACCGAACACGAATAATTTTGGAGTATCAGGGACCATCTGTAGATCGGGTTGTTCTTGTGGACCCCTGTCTCCATGACAGTGAGCGGGGAGTTGTCAGTTTCGATGACAAAGTGTGTCCCTGCCAAAAATCGGTGTAGTTTTCGGACACAGTACACTATAGCTAAAGCTTCAAATTCAGAGACTCCATATTTGGCTTCAGTTGGAGTAATCTTACGACTTACATATAATACAGGATGCAATATGTCGTCGTATTTTTGGCCCAGTACGCCCGCTATGGATACTGTGCTGGCATCAGTCCTAAGAAAGTATTGTAAATTGGGATTAGGCAAACGAAGGATTGGGACATTGCTAAAAAGATGCTTAAGTTTTGATATTGCATTAATTAGAATAGCATCTTTCACATCAATTTTGACATTCGACTTCAATAAATTAGAAACAACACTGGTAATTTCTGCTAAATTGGGAATGAACTTATTATAGTAGTTTACTAAAACAAGTAAACTTCTCACTTGCTTTTTAGTGACTGGCATAGTGAGGTTTAGAATTTTTGTCACAATTTTGTTATCAGTTTCTAACTGGCCTTTTGATATAGTATGGCCTAGAAAGTCTATTTTCTCCGCCCAGCTCCACTTTGGTTGGCTTCACTGTAAGTCCAAATACCTTTATCCTTTCGAAGACTTGTCTCAGTTTCTGTACGTGTTTTGTCCAGTCTGTTGTATGTGACCAAATATTGTCTATCCGTTTTGGTTTTATCTGTATTCTGTCCCTTGTTGTAGTTAACTCTATTGTTGGTTCTGGTTGTTTTATATTGTCGTCTTCTGTTTGACTGACTATTGTGGTTGCGCTAAGTTTGTTTGCTGCCTTATTGCTGGGTGTATTTGCATTGTGTTTCTCTTCTATCTGGCTATTGTCTGGCGTGGTTGCATTGTGTTCGTCAAATGTCTTATTAATTGGTGTAATTGCATTGGTTCGTCTTTTGTCTGATTAATTGGTGTAATTGCATTGTGTTCGTCTTCTGTCTGATGTTTTTGTTCAGAGGCCAATGTTGTTGATTCGTCCTCTGCTGTCAAGTATTTACACTTCCTTTCTAAGTGGTGATATAAGATACATGAAAGAGACAAATATTTAACATCTTTGAGAAATTTCTGCTAATCAAAATGAGCTAATGTTCTGGCTCTTGTATAGTTATAGTGTAACAGAGTAGCAAAGAACGAATCGTCTAAGATTCGTGAGAGTATTTGTCGCTGTTTGACTTGTGGTAACGTTTGCTGATATTTATGGTTGTCTCTCTTGTAATTTCCAATGAGACTACCTTTGTGTGACTGAGAATGACATGACGTGTTTTCTGTCATGTTTAGGCTTATACCTCTTAAACAAGGTGAGGTAGATGAGTCGGCGCGTTGCGCCTTTATGACATTTACTTTGGTGGTGTTATTTTCTGTACCACTTGGTGATATTTGATGTGGCATTTCTTTTTGCAGGTCGTCTTGTTGTTTTTGTGTTTCTGACCTGGTTACCGCATTAGACTTATGGGTTTCTCTCCAGACTAATATTTCTTCTGCGGTACAGTTCTTTAACTGTGGTAGGCACCCAATTATCAAATCCGTACACGCATTGTGTAGGATGTCGCACGTAAATGTGCCGGACAGGTATGGAGTGTCTATATGGGCTTTCGCTAATGGGTATTTTTCTATGTTACCCGGAAAGGTACGGCACTTTACCCAGCCGCCCGTATAATCATCTGGCTTGGCCAATTCCTTCCTAAGGCCAATCAAGGTACTGCCGCTATCAATTAAACACTGACAGGGTGTATTATTTACTATACCGTCATAAAATACTAATGTGCCTCTGGAGGCTATTACTGCATTTGCACTTTCTGTAGAACATGGTACTGTGCACCCGCATTTTAGCACTCCGTCTTCATGAAATTGATAGCATATAACACAACTATCAAAGTTCAATACATCATTTGCAGCCACAACATTTTCACTGTATGGTAACATTTCTCCACTCTCACGTTCACTTTCACTCTCAGACGAAGTATCGACAAGTACAGCATTACTGGCTCTCAATCTCTGACGTCCAACACACCTGGAACTATAGTGACCATACGCCCGTCAAAAGTAGCATTTGACTGCACGTCTATACGTTTATTTTGCTCTCTTGCTTCTTTATCATCATCTCTAAGTGAGACCAATATCCTGGGTTTTTGTCACACATAGAATACTGGTCGTGAAATAAATGACAATATGGACATTGAGGTGGCTTTGATTTAGATTTATCCTTCATTTGGAATGGTTTCTGAGGTTTACTTTTGGCAAAAGCTACTATTTCAGACTCTTCTACAGATGATTTAAATATATCCCGATTTGAGGAAACAAATGCGGACCTCCGTTTTTCTAATTGTTCTAATGACTCGACATCAGCTTGCTGCAGAAACTTTGCAAAGGGAGTAGGTACAGTGGAGATGATTTTGTCCATTATCATCAAGTTTTTGAGTTTCTCAAAGCTTTTGTCTACCTTTGCAGCGTTTAGCCATTTGCTGAATACACTTTGTACGTTAGAAACATAGTCAATGAACGTTTCATTTGGTTTAGGTCTTAGTTTAGAATACTGAATTTGGTAACCTGGGGCGTCAAGCAAAAAATGTTGCATAATGCGTTGCTTAATGTAATCGTAATTACTTCTAAGCCCTTGGGGGATAGATTCTATCACTTTTAAAGGCTTCCCGGAGAGGTTCTTCATATAGACCATTGCCCAGTGTTCAAGTGGTACTTCCTGGAATTTAAGCTGAAATTCCACATTATCAGTCCATGCAGATATAGAGTCGCCTTGGCAGAAGGGTTTGACCAACCCTTTGTACTTGTTGAACTTATTCTCTTCTTCTTTACTCTTTAATTTGGTGGTGGCAATTTGTACATGAGATTCAATCTCTAACTCCTTCATTTTCACCTGCGTTTGTGCCTCAAGCTCAAGTTGCTTTAATTTATTTGCCTCGGCTAATTCCGCAAGATCTTTTTGATGCTGGCGTTCTTATGCTCGTTCCTCTCTGTCAATTGCTGCTTTCCTGTCTCTTTCTTCTTTGTCCATTGCTGTTTTCCTGTCTGTGTATTCTCTATATTTATTACTTGCCCATTGCTCTAACTTATCACCAGCATATCCAAGGTCTTTACCTGCTTGTATACACTCTCCTAATGTTGAAATCTTTGCTATTACTTGTAAATACACTCAAATATACGATCAATCAAAATAAATTTTCTATAATAATATTAGTTATTTACAGCATTCAAAATTAAGATGCTAATCCAATTTCTGTTTATCAAAACTATATGTATACTTATCTGAAAAACTTGTAACTTTCTTGGGCCTATAGGGTGTTGTTCTTCTCTACCTTAGGTTGCCTTGGTGTTCTAGATGCCTCTGTTCTGCATTCTGTTACATAGAGCAGCAACAATTAATATTTTGAATATACAAACACTCACACAAGTTGATATCGCACTTAACCTAATTATGTGTTGTGATTCGCTCCGACGGGATGCTGAAATGCGAAATTATTGTATTAAATTTATGTCTGTCGTTTGTCGTTGTCAAATGTCGTCGTGTCTTCACCTCTGTTCGACATCAGCTGAAACGTCCCTGTGAAACATTTTAATATTTGTTATTTCACAATTGTTATACTTTCCCACACAGATTCTTTCTTACATCAGCGCTCTTATCTTCACATTATACACAATTGTAAATCTCGCTACTGTTAATGAGCAATGAAATCGTTCACACCGTTCTATTCACAACCAACCATGATCACTTTTATCTTAATAAGTTACACACAATATGTCGTAGTTGATAAATCACTTTCTGATTTCACATTGCACAATGTATCTTTCGTCACTCTCGCATTCTTGTCAAAGCTTGCAAATTTCAAACTTGCACGCTTACACACTTGTCATGGGTTCATAAGAACTTCTGACAGCACATTGATACACAATCTAGCGTAGGTTTATAGACTATTCACTGATATCACATTGATACACTCTCTCGTAGGTTCAAAACCCACTTCTTGACACCACATCGATACACAATCTCGTAGGTCCATAAACAACTTCTCGACACCACATCGATAGACAATCTCGTAGGTTCATAAACCACTTCCCGACACCACATCGAACCGCTTGTCAACAACCTGAATTTACACAAGCATGCTGGTTCCTTCATTTACACCTAACGATTACAAACACGTTTTGTGAGAATGGTAGTTCAGGAATTACGATTTATTCTATATATTACATAGCTCACCTCACGAGCATACACAACTGGCATTCGACACTCAAATACATTCCTCACGCTCGCTACGTATAACTATGCCCTCTCTAAACTACACAACTGGCAAAGGTAAACACATAGGTCTTGTCGCTCTAACTGTCGGTTCCGGTCTGACTCAAATCACTGGTCAAGTCCAGCTACTCGTCCTCCGTTCTCGTGCGGTCAGCCGCACGACGTGTTGGGTCACTTGTCACGTAGCTTAGTGGTCCAGTCCTCGTAGCCTACAGCTGTACTACAGTTCAGTCTGTTTACGGGTAATCCCCGTGATTACCGTACTCTGTCCTACCTCGGGAGTTAATCCCGGTATGTCCTAGCTAAGATACGTGCGTGTCCTGTCTAGGTCTGGTCCTAACACTGGTTTGGAGTTCTGTCTCCTTATCCTGTCTTTCTCTGTGTATTCTCTTGTAAAGGTCCTTATCATGTCCTGTCTGTCCTCTACTTTCCTCTGTCCTTGTCCTACTTCTATCTATCCCTATCCAGCGTCTTGACAACCATCAGAACTAGTCGGTGCAACTGACTGCGGATGGTGGTTAGTTCTCGCCCCATACATCAGAGAAACTCGTCAGCGGCATCCTCTCCCCGATATATGACTGGGACTGAGATGAGACCATCAGAGCGTACTCGTCGTCAGTTGCGTATATAATGTATGGCACCCTCATCTGCCTTTGATAGGACTTGAATTTCACGGTTCTGTTTCCCACCTCAGGCATAACATTCACTTTACAAGCTGTGTTAATGCCTAGGCAGAGTGGTTAATGCTGATTCAAGAGATTCTGGGAGGAGTATACGTGGAGGCAGCTGAGACATGGATACTTCTTACCCCTGTATTTGTTATTTTCGTATAGCAGGCGCTCCATATTCTTAATCCAGACATAGTGCCTGTTCTCGTCCTTGCTCAGGGGCATAAGGTTGATAAGGTTTCGCTGGTGGGTGGATTTCTGGAGTATCACTGGTCCATTGTCCCACCAAAACATATTGATGGCTATGGTGGGATTTTGGTTCTCAAATTTGTTGATGCTGGTCAGCTGCACTAGGAATGCAATTCCTTCACAGTTTAGCTTGCCCAGCTGGCTCCTATAGATGTTAGGTCTATCTGGGTGCTCTCCGTGCGTTGTTGGGTAGAGGGCTGAGAGTATGGCCCAATCAAAGCAGCGGTTGTCCACATTCTTCACATTCACAACACTGCATGGTGAGATGAACTTGGGGGTCTCAAAGTAACTAGAGCCGTGGAATGGTTGATATCGTGAGAGGCAGAGGTCCAGCTGTAGGCACTTTTCAAAGTTCCAACCCGAGCCATTTTTCACGAATTCTTCAACATCGTGGAGTATCTTGGCTTTGGCCAGCTCCAGCCCCTCATCTGTGTTACCAACATGTAATACCTCGAAGTTCCTACTACCGTGGTAGGCGACTGCTTGTATAATCTCACCATTTTTATCTTTGGCCCAATACCGAGCGTGTAGACAAATATACATTTTGATGCTACCATACTTCTCCAACGCTTTCTCTATTAGCGCCTTGGTGTCTGAGAACGTAAGATCGAGGAATCCCCCGGGGTCTGGGTATATGTGCCACTCAGGTACTGTCGCCCTGTAGTCCATCAAAGCCCAAGCAATCTTACGCTCAAGCTTATATTCCAGCGGCTCATTGTAGCGTACATAACCCGTGGGGAGAGAGCCTGGCTGATCATTGTCAAGATTATTGTCAGGTGGTGTCAGCTGGATGGTTTTGCATGGCTTTAGGCATGGTAGCTCAGCAGCTGGCTCGTGTTGTGGGACGAGGGTGCGCGGCTTTGGGGTGCTTGGTGGCTGGCGCGGCTTGGGTCAGTCAGCGACTGGCTCGCACGGTGGCACAGCGGCTGCACCATTTACATACCATAGGGCTGTAGTGGTCTCAGCTGTTCCCATTCCCGCACACGTTGGGCCTCACCTTGAACCTCCACTCACAGCGCTGGGTACCTCCCAGCGGCTGCAGCTCGCACGAGCCAGTCCGAGCGGACCCATTCACGCATCTGGGCTATTTCCCGGGCCAGGGTGGCCTTGTTCCGCCTGCTATATGGCATCCCATACTCTCGTGCTTGCTGCTGTACCTGTTTTAAGGTCAGCATTATTTCCAGTACGCTCTATAGGATCTACATCTCTAAAGGGTGGGCGAATCAGATCTAGACACAATACAGTGTCTGGTACATCATCTCGGAGGCATCTCTCTAATTGGGGGGGGGGGGGGCTTCGCTGGAGGTGGTATGGGCCAAACACCGAAGCTCCTGTCTGCAGGGCTTCACAACTTGGTAGTATCTATTCACCGCCTTTAGTCAGTCATTGCCACACCCCTGGCATAGCGACAGTTTGTTGGTCACCCACTTTCCACAACTACTACAAGGCTTTGTACAAGACCCCTTTCGTTGTAGTGCCACGTGAACCTTACAGCACTCGCCTAGACAGCTGCGCTCACAGAGATCTTTAGAGTATAGCCGCAGCCACTTACACTTATTATTTGCAATACGCATCTTGGTATACCCAGTGGGGGGTATGGCTCTAATTCGTTAGAGTCTACCGGCTTGAGTCACAGCCGAACACAGCTCGGGCGCCTGAAATGACACCTGATGAACTGGCAATACAAGCTAGAGATATCTTGATAACTGCAGCCAAAGATTTCATTCCGACCAAAAAAAAAAGCAACTTAAGCCATGGATTACATCAGACACGTTAGAATTAATAAAACAACGAAGGGAGCTGAAACAGAAAGGAGATGAATCCGATAACATCGGGATGAGGTATAAATCTTTAACTCGAGAAACAAGAAAGAACACAAGAAAGGGCAAAAATCAATATATACAAGATTGCTGTACCAGAATAGAGCAATATCATAAGACTGGAAGAGATTATGAAATGTTCAAAGAAATGAAGTTATTGACAAGAAATGTTCAACCTCAATTGAATGTTATCTGTGACAAGATGGGAAATACCTTAACAGAATCTAGACAAATTCTAGAAAGATGGCGGGAGTACTGCTGTGGAATGTATGATATGAGTGACAGTGAGGATATGAATGAGATACATGAGCCAATGACAGCAGGGACAGAACCTGAACCCTCATTAGATGAAATTGCTTGGGCTATAAAGAACCTGAAGAATGGTAAAGCACATGGATGTGATGAGATACCAACTGAACTAATAAAAGCGGGAGGAGAAGAAAGCATACACATATATCATGCATTATGTACAACGATTTGGAAATATGGTATGTGGCCAAAAGATTGGAAGAGAACTATCTTCATTCCTATACCAAAAAAGGGCAACCTGAAATTATGCACCAACTATAGAACTGTTGCCCTGATCAGTCATGCAAGTAAAATTCTACTAAAAGTCATAATGCGAAGACTTCGTAAGAAAATGGAAGAAGAGATTAACGTGGTTCAAGCTGGATTTTGACAAGGAAGAGGAACAAGAGATCACATATTCAACATGCGTTTAATAATAGAGAAGTGCAGAGAATTTAATATAAACCTATTCTCATGTTTTGTGGATTATTCAAAGGCATTTGACTGTGTACAACATCAGAAACTTTGGGAAATCATGAGGAATATGGGCTTTCCATCACATGTAGTACAACTCATAAAAATGCTCTATCTAGACCAACAAGCAGCAGTTAGAATAGATGGCGAGACATCAGATTGGTTTGACATCAAGCAAGGAGTCCGTTAGGGCTGCGTGCTGTCACCCTATTTGTTTAACCTGTACGCCAAAAATATAATGAGAAATGTAAGAGATGATATAAACAGGGAGCTATATGATGCCCTAAATATCGGCGGTCATGACATACCAGAGATTCGATATGCTGATGATACAGTATTCTATCCACAACACAGAATGGCATAGAAAACCTAATAGCCTCAACCCAGTTGAATAGTGAAAATCACAACTTATATCTTAACATAGCAAAAACAAAGATAATGCATACAGATAAAACCACAACGGAGAAAGAAATATACATTAATGGGGGAAAATTGGTGGTGGTAAAATATTTTGAATATCTTGGGTCATTGATTACCAATAATGGTGACATAATGAAAGAAATTAAACGGCGACTATCCATTGCTCTTCAAAGACTAAAACAGCTGAATAAATTATGGAGTGGGACAGACAGAACTACAAAAATTAGATTTTTAATAGCATGCATCTTTCCCATTGCAACATACGCCTGTGAGACATGGACACTTACTAAGCAAGCTTAACAGCGCATAAACGCCTTTGAATATAAATGTTATAGACAAGTTCTAAGAATATCTTGGGTAAAGAAAAGAACAAATGCATCCATACTTCAAGAGTTGAATATTGGGGAGGGATGGCTATTAAAGACGATAAAACAAAGAAAATTGAAGTATTTTGGTCACTTGAAACGTCACGAAAGTTTGGAGAGAACAATAATGGAAGGGTATATGCCTGGGAAGAGAGGAAGAGGAAGGCCAAAGAGAAGATGGGTGCAGGATGTGGCGGATGATTTCCAGATGGGTGTATCGGACGCGGGACATCTTGCTCATGATCGAGAGGTTTTCCAGAAGGTTGTTATGGGAGCGAGGTTCTGCAAAGGACATGCTACTGAATGAATGAATGAATGAGTGTGTTTCTTATAGTTTTTCGTGTTGGTTTGTTTGTTTGTTCTGTGCTGACGAAGGCTTTGGCCGTAACGTCCAATTTGTTTCTTGTAATTGTGTTTTAGTAAAGCTGACAATCTACTTCTCGTTTTCTGGTGATTCATTCATTGCCTTTTCAAGCTTTACTGCAGTTCATTTCATTCGATTTTGCCCTAGGCTCCAATTAGTGAATGTTTGTAACTTAATTGTAATGGTTTTCAGTGTTCCCCACATTTCTTATCTATACAGTCGTACTGATTTAATGTTAGAATTAAATATTCTAAATGTTTTGAAAAAAAAAAAAAAAAAAAAAAATTCGCCAAGAAGGCGGTGGAGAGATAATACATGTACAGACCTGCAAGCACTTGGAATCAACGACTGGCAAGAGAAGGTCCACCAGAGAGACGAATGGAGACGGATTGTATTTGCAGCAAAGAACCTCAATGGCTCGGAACGCTGAAGAAGAAGAAGAAATGTTTTGAAAATTTCTCTTCCACAAATGTCCCAGTGTTATAAAATCTCCTCCAGCCTTCTGTATTCTAATTCTGACATCTGTAACTGTTCCACCCTCTGTGTCTTCACTGTTACTTACATAGGTGTATGGTTCCGTCTTAGAGTGAGGTTTCATCAAGGGAGACTTGGTGTGATCGACTTATTCTCATGTTCTATCTTTCCCTTATGAATTTGTAAACCTAATTGTTGTGAACTCCCATCCAATGTAAATTTTTACTGCATACGATGTCATGTAGAAACAGGAGATATCCAGATCATCCAGACGCTTTTTCAGAGGAATCCATTAAATTCCATTTCTGGCAGTGCTTGTTGCTGTTATCATATTCCGGTTTATAGCCAGTAAGAATAATACAGGTTACAACAGACAACTCTGTCTCAATCCTGTTCTTAGTTTGAATGCCCCCTTTAGTTTTCCCACATGGAAGATGTTGCCCTTAATGTCTCTATGAATTGCCTTTATGACTTAACCTATCACAGTACCAGGAAATGTGTGGAAGACAAAGAAGGTAAGTTTTGCACCAAATTCAAAATGCTTAATTCTAGTGTTTAGTCAGTACTACTTTATGAATCGTCAGCATCTGTGGCTTATGGGTAGTTGATAGTCTCACACAATCCTGACATACCAGCTTCAAAGTCAGGGCTTAGGGTTAGTTGATAGTCTCACAATCCTGACAAACCAGCTTCAAAATTAGGGATTAGGGAGAAGATCATTTGACATTCTTGTTCACAAAAGTACGAGTGAACTGGATAGCAGCCGTCCTGCACTCTTGTCGGGTTGCTCTTCGTCTGGGCGCATGGACCTCAGAGCCACATATGTTAACCCCGGGACTGCCACAGGGATCTGCAGTCTCACCGGTGCTCTTTAATGTGTATACGAGCAAGATTGCAAACCTAGAAGCACCAGGGGTTGGAAGAATACTAACATTTGCAGATGATATTCTTGCATATAGGCAGGGGAGAGATAGGGAGCAAACAGCCCAGGAGTTACAGGCGACAGTAGATAAAGTGATTGACTGGTGCACAGAAATGAGTGCTGTCATCCACCTGGAAAAGGCGGCTGTTTTGTGGTGCTCTCTGGACAACAGGATTGTGAGAGCTGATGTCCCAAGCCTCGCGATAGATGGTAGAAATGTCAACAGAGAGAACAAACTGAAGTATCTGGGGATCACATTTGACAGGAGCCTATCCTTCAAGGAGCATGTGGAGACGGTCGTGACAAACTGCATGAGGCGCTGGACACAGTTAAGGGTCAGCGACTGATAAGAGGGAAATCATGGATGGCTCAGGCTGAGGATATGATCAGACAGGTGTGCCCCCTGGAGAACATTAGGCGTGGAGAGGAGTGGGTCAGAGTGCCAACGGAGCAGTCAGACTTGTGCAGAGTTATAATCACATTAAGCCGGGAGTGCAGGGAGTGGCCAGCAGGGGCCACTCAGGTGGAAATCCAGAAACTAATTCAGGACAATGCTCACTCGAGTGATGTGATTATCTACACAGATGGTTCGGTGTCAAGAGGTGAGAGAAGTGGCTGGGGTTTCATAGCCAAAGCTAATGGTCGATGTTTGGGGCATATGATACCACAACATCCAGCTTAAGAATGGAAGTGGAGGCAGTCACTGCGGCTCTCCGCTGGATGGAGAATACGACACACACACATATTGTGATTGTAACTGACTCAGAAAGCATGCTGACGAGGGTGAGGACGGGCAGACTTTGTGCGGAGTGGCTTGCTTTGCTTCAGAGGTCACGGTTGACAAGCATCGCCTGGATTTTTTCTCCGGCATGCCGGTGTGCTGGGAAATGAACAGGCGGACAGATTGGCTGGCTCTGCAGAACTTGGTGGAGTATTGATACATGACAAGGCAGACGTGGTTGCGGCCTTGTGGAAGCACGTGCACACCTCGGAGGAGCAAATGGATTACCATGGTCTGGCAAGAATGAGACGAGGAGTGACGAAGGGATCTGGCCGACGCTCAACGCTCAAAGGAAAGGCGAGACGGACTTATAATCAGATTGCTACTGGTACTATTAGTGTTGGAACTCTTCGCTGGCTGCTGAGGATGGGGACGGAGCACTTATGGGAATGCCCCGAATGCTGTGATGTTGATTCCTAAATCAATCAATCAATCAATCAGTACGAGTGTCAGCCAATCAGAATACAATGGCAAACTGCTGAAGATAAAATTGCTTAGAAAATCATAAACAGCCAATAAATGTTGGGGTTGACTGGCATGTGCTGTAAAGGACACGCAAGTAACTTTATGGATCAAAGACACGGAGAACAGATAACAAAACTACTAATATACCACAAGTCACAAATGGCTGTAGAAAAATAACTAAATATGACAACACCTTGAAACAAGTTTACTTTTATACATACATTGTCCCTTTATTTCTCAACATAAAGTCCACCAACATTGATGCACTTATCCCATCGTTTTATTAGTCCTCCAAAACTGGCTGCATAGAACTGTGTGCTCTGTTTTCTAAACCACGTTTTCACTTCACATTCAACTTTGGCATCATTCACAAAATGTCTTCCGCCAAGGTGGGTTTTCAGTGGACGAAAAAGGTGGAAATCGTTAAAGGCTAAGTCGGCGCTATAAGGTGGATGTTCCAGAACTTCCCATCTTGGTTAATTTTCTCCTGAGTTAATCGAGCCGTATGTGGTCTGGCATTGTCATGAAGAAGCAACACTCCTCTAGTCAGCAGTCGTGGACGTTTTCTTCGAATTGCATCATGAAGCATCAATAGAACTTCACAGTACGATTCACAATTCACTGTCATCTTTCTTCTTGAAATTGGTTAAAAGCACTCCTTGACAATCCCAGAACATTGTCAGCATAACCTTACCTGCTGATGGCGTAACCTTGAATTTTTGGACACACAATTGTGTGACATACTTATTGGCTCACCCTCATTCATCATTGGCACATTGCCGTCTTAACAGACGATAGTTTGTGCTTCAAAAAGGCATAATAACAACTATCCATGGCGGTAGCAATTGTGACTGATAAGGCCAATTCGTGCTGTAAATGTTTGTCCACAGTGGTTCCATGTGAACACATGGTCATATCCACCATCATGCACCATCTTACGTCTCACACACTCGGTGTGTGACTTATCTACAATAATTTTCTCCTTTGTCTTTATTCCATTTCTGGCCTTACAAGCCATCTTAGAACTCATGGCTCCATACTTTCAATCCCACTGAATGCAATGAATGGTCATAATCATTCTTGATGGACAAACGCCATCGCATGTGGTAAATCAAATGACAGCATAGTAAAATATGCAACACATTCATCACATTTGTAACTGTCCAGTATATAGCCTCTTGTTGGACTTCAGATAGTGAAATTGAGTAAAAAGATGCACCACAGCCATCACTTTTGTAAGATTTCAACAAGTGATTCAGCACATGGCCAGCTTGAGTACAAGATGTACCACAATCATCACATTTATAAGTTGTTCTCCTGTCTGTGTTCTCACAATGTACATCAATGGGGCAGCATGAACACAGAGAAGAGAACACATCATGTCAAGGTCTCACAAGTATGAGACAAGGGGACAATACAGGAAAAGACACAAAGCACAAAGAAGGGAGACAAGAATAACGACCCGAACGTTAAGGTCTCGAACGTTCGAGAATAGAGGGGTCGAATTGCCTACTGCGCAATAGACCCAGGCGGAACCCGCCAAAAGCGTGAAAGAGCAACACCCACGGGGTGCACAAGATCGCCAACACTCCGTTTCCGCCCAACGCAAGTCGAGAAGGCAGATGGCTACTGGACACTGGACAGGAAGGAGGGTCTAGCTTCTAGGGGGACAGACATATAGAGATTAGTTTAGAATCTATAGATTGTTTATGATAGACAGATGCTGTGATGTATCACTTGTGATGCTTTGTCGATGTGTATGTAATATGTTATGAAAGAAGTGCTAGATGACTTCGCCAGATCGACATTATATTAAAGAAGATTGATAATGTTCGAACTTGGAATTATGTTAGATCTTTGATCGCCTGTCTGAACCCGAGTCTTCTAACCCTAGTTCTGAGACGCTGACACACCACCATTTATAAGGTATTTCAGAAAGTAAAAGATACACTACAATCATCACTGTGAGGCTGTTCTCCTGTATGTGTTTACTTGCTGCACATCAGAAGTTCAACCTGAAAGATTGACATACCACAATCATCACATTTGTAAGGCTTCCTTCCTGTGTGTTTTCAGATGGTTTCTTGACACTGCCAGCTTGAGTAAAAGATGGACCATGATCATCACATTTCAAAGGTTTCACGAAAGTATATGCCTTCTTGTGGCACTTCATATAGTGAGCTTAAAGAAAAGGATGCACCAAAATCATCACATTTGTATCTGCCACGTAATCATTCTCCTGTGGTGCTTTTGCTTGACTGCACGAGTAAATGATGCATCACTCATAAAATTTGTAAGGTTTATACCCTGTATATATTCTCATGTGCCAAAACCAGATGGTAAACATTAGTAAGCGATGCACCTCAATCATTACACTTGTAAGGTTTCTTTCTTTTATGTGGTGTAAATACTCTGCCTTAGCTAACAAAATACCACAATCATCACATTTGTAAGGTTTCTCTCATGTATGTGTTCTCTTGTGGATCGTAAGATCGCCAAATTGAGTAAATAAAGCACCACAATCATCACATTTGTAAGGTTTCTTTCCAGTATATGTATTCTCTTGTGGTAAACAAAGCTAGAATAGTGAGTAAAAGTTGCACCACAATATTCACATTTGTAAGCCTTCTCTCCTGCATGTGTTCTCAAATGGCACACTAAATGGCCAATGTGAGTAAAAGTTACCCCACAATAATAACATGTGTAGGGTTTCTCTCCTGTATGTGTTCTCTTGTGGATCTTCAGATTCCCAGCTTGAGTAAAAGATGCACCACAAACATCACATTTATAAGGTTTCTCTCCTGAATGTGTTGTTGCTTTGTGAAGCATCAGATTGCCAAAGTAAGTTAATGAAGAACCACAATAAACACACTTGTAAGGTTTCTCTCCTGTATGTGTACTCTTGTGGAGCCTCAGATCGTCAGATTTAGTAAAAGTTGCACCAAAATTATCACATTTGAAAAAGTTTCTCTTCTGTATGTGTTCTCTTGTGGAGTTTCATATTGCCAACATAAATAAATGATGCAACACAATAATTACATATGTAAGGTTCATCTCTCGTATGTGATCTCTTTTGGAGCTTCTGACTGCCAGCGAGAGTAAACGTTGCACCACAATCACTACACTTGTAAGGTTTCTCTGCTGTATATGTTCTTTCAAAGACCTTGAAATATATGAAAGTATATCAAATATATGAAAATTTATTAAACATATGACAGAATGTATGAGAGGAAATAGAGAAGAAGGGCAGAATGTTAGACGGGCCTGCGTGCCCAATTCTTAACCCTTTGAAAATAAAGATTTTCGTTTGCTCGTTCCTTCACCCTTCAGATTGCCAGCTGTGGTTAAAGATTCACCACAATCATCTGATTTGTAAGGTTTCTTTCCTGTATGTGCTCTTAAAACAAACAAAATTTGACAGGGTCGACTTCATTGCACCGTGTTTTTATCCCAAATGGCTGTCTCTTTCCGCAGTGCGGAAAGCATCACACAAAGCACAAACTCCATAGCTCCAGCAATGACCCTCAAGAATCTCCGAAAAATGCACTCATGAAGAGAAGGATGCTGCCCAGAACTGAATACACAACCGTCGGAGCCCGAGTCAGACGACTTGACCACTTCGCCATGGAGCCACATTTGTGTTATCAAGTGCTACACTAAATGGCAAGTATGAGTAAAACATGACAAACAATTGATTGTCAGATCTAGTAAAAGATGCACCACAATCATCCCATTTGTAAGATTTCTATCCTGCGTGTGCTCTCTTGTGGCGCTTCAGACTGCCAGGCTTACTAAAAGATCCATTGCAAACATCACATTTGTAAAGTTTCTCTCTTGTGTGTTTTCTCAAGTGGTACACTAAATGGCCAGTATGTGTAAAAGTTGCACCACAATCATCACATTTGTAAGGTTTCTCTCCTGTATGTGTTCTCTTGTGGAGCTTCAGATCACCAGAATGAGTAATTGAAGAACCACAAGCATCAGATTTTTCAGGTTTATCTCCTGTATGTGTTCGTTTGTGGCTCTTCAGATTGCCAGATCGAGCAAATGAAGCACCACAATCATCACATTTGTAAGGTTTCTCTCCTGTATGTGTTCTCTTGTGGATCTTCAAATCGCCAGATTGAGCGAATGAAGCACCACAATGATAACATTTGTGAGGTTTCTCTCCTGTATGTGTTGTTTTGTGGTAAACAAAGCTAGTATAGTGAATAAAAGTTGCACCACAATATTCACATTCATAAGGTTTCTCTCCTGTATGTTTTCTTATGTGGCGCTTCAGTGTGTGAAAAAGAGTAAAAGTTGCACCACAATCATCACATTTGAAAGGTTTGTCTCCTGTATGTGTTCTCTTGTGGTTTGTCAATCTATCAGCTCGAGTAAAAGATGCACCACAATCATCACATTTGTAAGGTTTCTCTCCGGTATGTTTTCTCTTGTGGAGCTTCAGATTGCAAGATTGAGTAAATGAAGTACCACAATCATCACATTTGTAAGGTTTCTCTCCTATATGTTTTCTTTTGTGGAGCTTCAGACTGTTAGAATAAGTAAATGAAGCACCACAATAATCACATTTGTAAGCTTTCTCTCCTGTATGTTTCCTTTTGTGAAGCTTCAGACTGCTAGATTGAGTAAATGAAGCACCACAATCATCACATTTGAAAGGTTTCTCTCCTGTACGTGTTCTCTTGTGGTTTGTCAATCCATCAGCTCGAGTAAAAGATGCACCACAATCATCACATTTGTAAGGTTTCTCTCCTGTGTGTTTTCTTTTGTGGATCTTCAGACTGCTAGATTGAGTAAATGAAGCACCACAATCATCACATTTAAAAGGTTTCTCTCCTGTATGTGTTCTCTTGTGGTTTATCAATCCATTAGCTTGACTAAAAGATACACCACAATCATTACATTTGTAAGGTGTCTCTCCTGTATGTGTCCTTTGATGAGATTTCAGGCTGCTAAAGTGAGTAAAACAAGCACTACAATTATCACATTTGTAAGGTTTCTCTTTTGTATGTGTTCTCTTGTGGACCTTCAGATTGTCAGCTCTAGTAAAAGATGCACCACAATCATCACATTTGTAAGATTTCTCTCCTGTATGTATTCTCAAATGAGACACTAAAGACCCAATCTGAGTAAAAGACGCACCACAATCATCACATTTGTAAGGTTTCTCTCCTGTATGTGTTCTCTTGTGGGGCTTCAGACTGCCAGCTTTAGTAAAAGATGCACCACAATCATCACATTTGTAAGGTTTCTCTCTGGTATGTGTTCTCTTGTGGTCAATCAAACCAGAAGCTCGAGTAAAAGATGCACCACAATCATCATATTTGTAAGGTTTCTCTCCTGTATGTGTTCTCCTATGGAGCTTCAGATTGCCAGATTGGGTAAATGAAGCACCACAAACTTCACATTTGTAAGACTTCTCTCCTTTATGTGTTCTAAAGTGGCACACTAATTGGTCAGTGAGGAAAAGATGCGTCATAATCATCACACTTGCAAGATTTATCAACTGAATTTGTTCTTATTTTTCTGTTTAAGTATATATCATTACCAGCATTTGGACCATAAACTTCTGACATGTTAGTTATGGCTTCTTATTTTATTCTGTGATGAATACAACTGGTAAGACTATCATGATAATTAAGAGACTTCTCAGAGATCTGAGTACATGTCACTAGTTTTTCTACAGTTTGTAATTCACCAGTCTCATTAGCCACACACTCTGATATGGTATCTCATTCTGCATATTTTACTGAAGTTAGAGAACCATTCCAAATCCCACTATCATCATGTTATATTTGTTCATGGTGAACATGAGTTATTTTATTTTCAGTCACTCTTGATCCTTCGTCTGAGTGTCCTGCCATGTCTTCACAACTGCAGAAACCTTCCCTGCCTACCATATTACTGAATCTGGCATCAGTTGTGTAGTTTTTGTTTCACAAACTCCAATTTAATGTTATCAGATGCCATCTTCTCTATTTCTAACTGCACTTATGAGAAATAAGTTCACTTCCCAACAGTGGTGTATTTCTGAAACACACAAACAGTGAACATTTAGTTAAACATTAGCAACATATTCAGTTATTGTGAATGTACTATTGCAATTGATAGATCACTGCAGGTATCATGTATCTAAAGCACGCACGCACACGCGCGCGCACACACACACACACACACATATATATAGTTTCATGTCCTTCACAGGACGTAGCAATCAACCCCAGCTTTTTAGCTGTTCGTGATTCCTGGGCAAGTTTTACATTCAGTAGTTTGAATAACGAAGACACAAACAATAGATTGCACGATTTATTGCCTGGCATATTTCGCTGCATCTCGTCAGGTACATACTGCAGAATGCAGTATGTTTCTGCAGTATGTACCTGACGAGATGCAGCGAAATATGCCAGGCAATAAATCGTGCAATCTATTGTTTGTGTCTTCGTTATTCAAATTCACTACGGGAAAACATTGTTTTGAATTCAGTAGTTTGCCATTGCTTTCTGAACGACCGGCACCTATAACTTTTTCGCAAAAGCCATCACTGCTGGTATATGGGATTATGAATCACGTCCGTAACCTCTTCGCCAAGGATACCAGTATTATTTGACATACTTGGGAAATAACCATATATAATATATATATATAAAATTGTAACATACATGAACAATTACTGCATGTCACAGACATTGACATGCTTGATTGTTCTATTGTTTATAAATGAAATCAGTACTTGAGATGCTCCTGTCTAGGAAGTTGCTAGTACTATGGACACTACTTTCTGAACTTTGCAGTCAGCATAATGTCATCATACAGCTGATACAATCTCACTGTGTTGTACTCGGAAATGAGAGAGCTGACCGATTAGCGAAGGAAGGAGCAATAGAAGAACATCTTGATGAACCCGTTACATACTATTGTTTATCAGTGACACGCTAGGAAATTAAACCATACCCACACAGTCTGCCTTAAGAAGCTATCGAAGATTAAATAGCAAGACAAGATCCCAGACACTGAAGTCCTAGAAAGAGCATCCATGCCCAGCATCCACACTCCACTAACAAAGAATCAGATTCGCTGGGCTGGTCACTTGACTTGCATGCCAGATCACAGGCTCCCTAAACAAATTTTTGTAGGGCAAGCTGTGTTGTGGTAAATGCTCCCAAGGTGGCCAGAGGAAACACTTTAAAGATACTCTGAAGATCTCACTAAAAGCTTTTGGAATTTATCACTACACTTGAGAGGTTGCTGCCAAAGATCAAAATCTGTGGTGTACATCATTACGCAAGGGTGCAGTCACTTGTGAAGCAAACATGACTGCAAGAGCTGTGAACAAAAGACTGGACATAAAAACCAACGTCAATTGCTTAAACGTCAAGCATTCTTCGTCCACTTTGTCAAAGAACATTTCGAGCCAAAATAGGCTTTATCAGCCATCTTAGAACTCATGGCTCCATACTTGCAACCTCAATGGATGAAATGAACGGTCATCATCATTCTTGATGGACAAGCAACAACACATACCACCAACAGAAAAAATGATCAAATCAGTTAGAAAGCCATCAAAACCTGTTCAAGACGACTACCACCTTATGGACAGACCAGAACAAGTCATTATTCTGCGCATCAGAGCAGGACCCTGTGACGAGGTCGCCAGAATCCCACATCATTTTTATTAGATTGGGATAGACCTCAGCAACACCTTTTATGTATTTCTGTATTATTGTATACTAGTATCTATTAGAAGTGTCCATTTGAAATCTGTTCGTGCCGCATCGCGCGTAATTGCGTACGTTGAACATGATCATGTCATAGTCATGTGATAAGTACTGACCAATGAATAAAATAGCATGTGCTTATCGTCCCATGATGCATAGGTTCTGTTTATGGCCATTGAGAAAATGGCCGCGATGATCCAAAATCCACCCAAAGAGCGGTGATTCAGTTTCTTTCATTTGAAGGATGTGGACATTCATTGAAGAATGCAGGCAGCGTACGGGAACAAATGTTTGTCAAAGACAACAGTGACAGACTGGGCACGATTGTTTCGGAAAGGACGTCAGTTCACAACAGATCTTCGATGGCCCTGTCAAGCACATATAGTTGCAACAGAAAAAACCATCGCTAAAATTGATACAGCAGTACAGATGAACCGTTGTCACAGCATATGTTCGCTAGCGAAAGGATTTGATGTGTCAATTGGGACAATTCAAAAGGTCAATCGTAAGAAACTGCAATATTGGAAGTTGTTTCCACAGTGGGAACCACGGATGTTGACCGTCCACCAAAAAGAGGAGCACATGGGATGGTGTTTGAACCACTTGCTGCGTTACAGAGTGGAGGGTGATGGATTTCTCTTCCACATAGTGGCAGGCGATAAATCATGGTGTCATCACCTTGAGCCAAGCAGCAAAAGAGAGAGCATGCAATGGAAGCATGCTGGATCGCCAAAAGCCAAAAAATTCAAGTTACAGGTTTCCGCTGGTAAGGTTATGCTGAGTGCATTTTTTTTACCATAAAGGGCTATTGTTGGCCGACTTTAAAGAACCTGGTGTCAACATCAACTCTATCCACTACAGGGAAACATTAGACAAGCTGCAAAAAGCTATCAAGAATAAATGACCCGGTATGCCTTGCAGAACCAGGCAGCACAAGTCAACGGTCAAGACTTTCCAGTATGACAGTACAGGGCAAGATGTGGTGAGCAAAATAAGACGCTCCAAGCACAGAAAGCTTCATTGCAGGAAAAAAAGCTGGGAGCAGCCACCTTGGTGGAATTTCGAGGTGGAGAAGGCCTGGGTGGATAAGCGTAGTGCTGTAAGGAGATGGCAAAATGCCAAGAAGAACAGAGCTTACCATCCTAGTCCTTGCATGCACTTAGAAAGAGATTTGCACACAAAAGTAAGCTATTAAAAAAAAAAACACTGGTCAAGTTGGTTAAAAGTGAAAAATGGGCAGAGGTGTGTCAAAGGGTAAGCACAGACAAGTCACTGAAATTGTTCGGCAACTACATAAAAGCATGAGTGGGGTAGTCAAGAATAAGAGCATTTCTGACTTCCAAGGTGCTGACCTCATCTGGCAGAGGACTGACGAGGACAAGGGCAAAGCCCTCTTTGAACGCTATATAGAGCAGAGCAACCAGTCAGACATGAGAGGCCGAAATCTTGCCAAGGAGGTCACCTCAGACAAATGCAAGGCCCAGAACACTTCAGATGAAGACACAGTGACAGAGAAATAAATCAAGGCTGTGCTTCGGCGATCAAAAAAACAGCACTCCAGGGCCTGATGGCATAAGATACGACATCTATAGGTGTACCGACAACAAGCTAGAGAAACTAGCAGACATGTACAACAGTATAGGGATTGCTAGCATCAAGGAGGAGTGGTTACACAGCTATCTGATTCTCTTACCGAAGCCTGGCAAAGACCACACAAAAATTCAGGGATAATGAGTTATAACCATGCAGAATACAATAGACAAGCTGCTGGAGAAGTTAATTGCCAGGAAAATATCAAGTCAGCTAGAGGGGCAAGGTGTTTTCCCACCGAAGAGAATGGTTGCCGTCTCTGGAGCGGTCTCGGCTGGCAAAGATTAGTTTCATCTTCGTGCCAGGGCATGCGGGAGTACAAGGAAATGAGAGGGCTGACAAGCTCGCAGGTAAAGCTGTGGTGGAGGGAGGACACGCCTTGGACCAGGCTGACATTCTAAATGCTCTAAGAGAAGTAAGACTTTTGTGAGAACCAAGTGATGACTGTGAATCTAAAACCATGGCCAGATTGCAAGAACAGCAAATTAAAAGAGGGGTGACCAAACACTACGCTGGAAGCCAAAGAAGACTGATGAACCAACACAGAACTGGTGTAGTTAGCCGCTACACGCTGCAGGATTTTCTGAGGAGGGGATCTGAGCACTTATGGACTGAATGGTTTTGATGTGCAATGAGGATGATCTGTCGACTAACTAACTAACTAACTAACTAACTAACTAACTAACTAACATGATAAATCATTACTTAGAATATATCTGTTATTAGGACAGTAGTTTGTGAAGTAAAGCATCTGAGTGGTTGTATATATTCAATCTAAATATAAGGAGGAGGAATAGAATCTCATCTGTGCATTGTTTTTCATTAGATCAATGTGCTGTTATTGATCTCAGTATGGGGACGTATAATATGCAAAGACAGATAGCCCACATTATTTTAGGTTGCTGTACGAGACATGTGTAGGCCATCCAGGAATAGGACAAAAATAAAAGTTAGATTTATAACTTTGTCTTGAAGGATTATTCACCTATTCTCACCAATGTCATTCGAATAGGACAAAAATAAAAGTTAGATTTATAACTTTGTCTTGAAGGATTATTCACCCATTCTCACCAATGTCATTCGCAGTCAACACTCTAAGCAACAGGGACCATTGTCAAGACCCTTGACTGAGCTAACTCATGATTCATACTTCTACAGAGTGTGTGGTGTCCAGACCACTACCCAGACTCAGCACAATTCAGCTTTCCGTTTAAGAACCAGAAGATAAGTGGCCGACATCATGTTTGCCACACCACAGCTTTTCACCATCTATTTAATATTCCAGGCCTGGCTATGATTCAATATCCACTAGCTACACATAGCCAGTGAACACGATAGCGCTAGGAACACTCTTGTAGAAAGTTAGGCTAAACCGAGAACTGTTTATTCCGTGTCTGTATCCGTGAGTACCCCGTGGGTCTCACATGGTGTTTTAGAAATATACCTTTCTGTTGTACCATTTTACTACAACTAAACCACTTTTGTCATCATTACATTAGATATATTAGTAGCATTAGCTTGTGTGAATGATTGAAAGGATTGAGACTATACTATATCAATCTGTCTATCTTCTTGTTGTGAGAAAGAGATAGATTAGGAGGGGGGAGCGGGGCCTCATATTCATCCAGGCACAGTAGCAGGAATTCAATGATATACTGTCTTTTATTTTTTTTTATAGTTGGTTGACATAACTTTCTGCCTGGCACTGTTAGAAGTAGTGAACCATTCTGGGACCTTGGAAATCATCCGTCTAGAATTGCGAGCCTTTTGATTGCTTCTTCAGCAGTGGTTAGACTTTCTATTCTTAGAAGACTATTTTGGTATCTACTTTGATCTATTTTCCATTTTAGTAGTATACACTAAGCTACAGACACAATAGATTATGCAACATGTATACAAAATTCAAGAATGGCGAATCAGCCATGTGCACATGTGGACTGGCGACGCAGACAGAGATCACATACTCCAAGAATGACCAAAATATAACATATCTAGACAAACCTTCTGGCCTAGAGAAACAACAGTGGAAGATAAACTCTATGGACCACTCAATCAATCAATCAATCATGTGCCATGCCGGAAAGCGTGGGCGGTCATGACTCACCATTTCACTCGATCACCAGAGTCGTGGATCAGCTCTGTGTTCCTGTCTTGTCCATGCCATGTGGCCAAGCCATCCAGGTATTTTCCTCTCGGTCTTCCTCTTGGTCTGTTCCCTTCGATCTTGCCAGTTGTCACTAAGTTCTCCAATCCATTTCTTCTCATAACATGTCCAAAAAATTTGACTGTCTACATCTAATTTCTCTAATCAATTTACGACTGTCATTTGTCTCCTGTAGTACTTGGTCATTGGTTTTCTTGTCTGTCCATGGTATTCTTTCCATTTTCCTCAGAAACCATATTTCTGCAGCCATAAGATGATTTTCAGCTTGACTGCTCACTGTCCAAGTTTCACATCCATACAAAAGAACAAGTTCTATGTATCCCCTCAACACTCTTTGCCTCGTTTCAATTGACAACTTTTTATTGGTCGGAATGTTTTTCATCTTGCTAAAGGCTACTTTTGCCATGGCGATTCTTGTTCTAATCTCTTCAAGGCATCTTCCATCAGATGTTAAGACTGTTCTGAGATAATTGTACCGATTCACTTGTTGAAGAATAGTCCCATTTACTTGTATATTACATTGTGGTATTTCGTTCTTCCTAGTGACTACCATAACCTGTGTCTTTTTACAATTTAATTCCAACCCCAGTTGCTCGCTGTGTACAACAACCACATCTACTAATTGTTTCAGATCCTGCGCATTGTCCGCAATCAATACTGTATCATCTGCATATCTAATGTTATTGATGTTTCGCCCTCCAATGCTGATTCCATTTATATCTTCTACATTTCTGAAAATATTTTCGCTGTATAGGAAAAAAAGATCTGGAGACATTACACATCCCTGCCTAACACCTCAGGTCCCAGGTCAACCCAGCCTAAAGCAGACACAAGGTCCCAGGTCAACCCAGCCTAAAGCAGACACAAGGTCCCAGGTCAACCCAGCCTAAAGCAGACACAAGGTCCCAGCCTAAAGCAGACACAAGGTTCCAGGTCAACCCAGCCTAAAGCAGACACAAGGTCCCAGCCTAAAGCAGACACAAGGTCCCAGGACAACCCAGCCTAAAGCAGACACAAGGTCCCAGGACAACCCAGCCTAAAGCAGACACAAGGTCCCAGGACAACCCAGCCTAAAGCAGACACAAGGTCCCAGGTCAACCCAGCCTAAAGCAGACACAAGGTCCCAGGTCCACCCAGCCTAAAGCAGACACAAGGTCCCAGGTCAACCCAGCCTAAAGCAGACACAAGGTCCCAGGTCAACCCAGCCTAAAGCAGACACAAGGTCCTAGGTCAACCCAGCCTAAAGCAGACACAAGGTCCCAGGACAACCCAGCCTAAAGCAGACACAAGGTCCCAGGACAACCCAGCCTAAAGCAGACACAAGGTCATGTCTGGGAAGTAAAGGTGGCTGTGGTGATGATGAGCAGGTCACCCACCAAGTGCTGATTGGTTGAACCAAATATGGAAATAGCACCATATACCTGACATGTGGCATGGTGTGACCAGGATTCTGTACCTGTTTATATCAAGTCACATCTGAGGAGCTGATGATAATAAACAACACTTACAACAGTCATATCCATGTCTTGTACTACCGGCATCAGTGAGGGCCCTCTGGGCCCAGAAACATTTATTGCACCCATCGATCGGTCTAGCAGTCCACCACTCACTTATATGATTCTTTATTTCAATAAGTGATTATGCTTGTTCCGGGGGCGATATGTACAATGTTTTTCCTGCGGGATTTGATGCTAACGGACAGTCAGTGGTCGTTGAAGTTGACGAGAGCTACTTTTTCCACCGTAAGTACCATCGTGGTCACGTTCGTCGTGGTGAATGGGTAGTTGGGCTGGTTGAACGTGGTAGTGGTCGTTGCTGGTTGGAAGTTGTGGAAAGGCGAGATGCGACAACACTGGAACGCATTATAAGTGATGTCTTATCAGGAACGAATATTGTCACCGATGCCTGGCGAGGCTACAACAACTTCGGTCAACTAAACCATGGCATCTATGATCATACAGTTGTTGCTCATGCTAATAACTTTGTTGACCCTGTACACAGTGACATTAACACACAAACAACTGAAGGGTTAGGGATGCAACTGAAAAGGAAACAACAATACCAAGGCGGCACTAGCAATGCATTGTTTAATACATATTTAGCAGAGTTTCAGTGGCTGCACAGTCACAAAGAACATGTTTTCAGACAGTATTTACTTTTGTGCCATAATTTCCACATATTACTGTCAAATATTATGTATTATATTGGTATATATTTCAATTTTCTAGTTCTATATTTTAGTTCGTAATATTTCTTTATTATATTACGTAATGAGGCCTTTTAGGGATACTTTTTACACTAAATACTTTGGGACTGTCGTTCGGAAGAGTGCCAAAACCAAATTTTTATAATTTCAATACCACAATGAAGAAAGGAAAGGCACCCGGTCCAGGGAACATAACGTTGGAGGAAATTGAGCTGGGACACAAAGCAAACCTGCTCAATGAGTGAATTCTTGAGTATTTCTTTGTTCAAGATCCCGACACTCAAATATGAATATCTCCGCTTAGAAATTACATAGTCATCATTGATGTATCGTTGGATTTGGGTTTTCAATGCCTAACTATTTGTCATGGTCTCATTAGTATTAGTAAATACCACATTAGAAAAGCATTATCAAAATAACTATTAATACTTTATATATAATTAATATACGATTATTAGTATTCTGCTCACAACTATATGATGGATATAATCTCATTATACGTACAATCGTACATTATAAATACAAATTAAAATTATAAATTAAAAATAAATAATAAACGAAATCCGAGAAGGATATCTATGAAAAATTATACACAAAAATAATTGGTAAACAAAGAACAACGCATATTATATAATATATTTCAATTACACAGTATTGGTGGCGGATAATTCAACAGACCTACAACAATTATTAGACGTAGTAACAGAGAATGCAACGAAAGGACTCTCCTTGAATATCAAGAAAACAGTAACAATGGTAATATCAAAGAAAATGGTGACACCAAAATGTGACATAGAAATAGAAGGAAAAATCCTTAACCAAGTGGATAATTTTAGATACCTAGGGACATGTATAACATCAGATGGAAGATATACAACAGAGATTAGGAGCAGAATAGGGCAGGCAAAAGTCGCATTTCAGAAAATGAAGAGTATCTTATGCAATAAGTCACTATCACTGAATGTAAGAAAGAGAGTGCTGATATGCTATGTAGAACCAGTTTTGCTATATGGCAGTGAATCTTGGAATGTAAATGAACAAATTAAGAAGAAATTAGAAGCAACAGAGATGTGGTGCCTGCGACGAATGTTGCGAATTCCTTGGACTGCCAGAGTAACTAATGATGACTGCCTGAAACAGGCTAATGAAATTAGAACACTATATACAACAATAAGACAGAGACAAACATCTTTCTTCGGTCACGTGGTGAGAAGAGAGGCATTGGAGAACATCGTAACAACTGGAAAGATTGAGGGGAAGAGAGGCAGACCAAGAGAAGTGAGGCTGGATGGACTGAGACGGTGGCATGGAGGAATATCAGCAGCAGAGTTGATCCAGAAAACCAAAGACCGAGATCTATGGAGAGCCATGAACACCTATGCCAGCCGGCACTTGATGATGATGATGATATTTCAATTGGGAGAGTTTATACAGAGCTGGGTCTGAATAAACAGAGTAGTTTATACGGAGCTGGAGTCTGAATAAACGAAGCTGTTTAAATATCAAGAATAATTTTCCAGATTGGTATCCCCAATAAAAATAATTGTGTCCCCATGCGAGTTAAAGAATTGTTAACTTGCGTTTCTGTACTCTTACTGTTTACAGGCTTCCATCTTTGTTTACATTACCGACCTACTATTTCCTGCTATTGATGTCCTCATCATAGTTGCGATTCTAGATATTTTATATTCAGATCTAGAGGTTTTTGCCGGCATCTGGATACCGTTTTCTGACGTTTGGATGCTGGATGCAATTCTAGATACTTTTCATTTGGAGTCGGATATTTTGAATACTTTCTAGATTTTACTTCTCTTTCTGTGTCATTTACCCATTTTATGTTCGGTCTGGACGCGCGTAAATTATGGTAACTCCCATTATTTAAACTTTGAACTGACTTGGGTCAACGCTCAACAATCTGGCAAACTTAAACTTAAAGAATTTGGCTGCAATTGGAACCGATAATGCATCGGTATCAACCATGGCGTGTATGCAAAATTGAAGGAAGATATCCCATCTTTAATCCTCATAAAATGTGCGTGTCATTCCTTGCCGCTAGCATTATCACATGCCTCATCAGTCAGAATGTTTACCAAGGAATTTGGAATTCATTATTGCTGAAACACATAACTGGTTCTCCAAATCATCTGTCAGACAACAGCAATATAATAATTTATATAAAGCATTAAATGATAGTTCCTCACCACTGAAAATTCTGTCATATTGCAAAACTAGATGGTTATCAATTCAACCAGCTGTTGAAGTAATTGTGAACCGATGGTTGGAGTTGAAGACACACTTCGAAATTGATTGATTGATTGATTTAGGAATCAACATTACAGCATTCGGGGCATTCCCATAAGTGCTCCGTCCCCATCCTCAGCAGCCAGCGAAGAGTTCCAACACTAATAGTACCAGTAGCAATCTGATTATAAGTCCGTCTCGTCTTTCCTCTGAGCGTTGAGTGTCGGCCAGATCCCTTCGTCACTCCTCGTTGTCTCATTCTTGCCAGACCATGCTAATCCATTTGCTCCTCCGAGGTGTGCACGTGCTCCCACAAGGCCGCAACCACGTCTGCCTTGTCATGTATCAATACTCCAACCATCTGTGTAGATAATCACATCACTCGAGTGAGCATTGTCCTGAATTAGTTGCTGGATTTCCACTTCCATGGCCCCTGCTGGCCACTCCCTGAACTCCCGGCTTAATGTGATTATAACTCTGCACAAGTCTGACTGCTCTGCTGGCACTCTGACCCACTCCTCTCCACGCCTAATGTTCTCCAAGGGGCACACCTGTCTGATCGTATCCTCCGCCTGAGCCATCCATGATTTCCCTCTTATCAGTCGCTGACCCTTAACTGCGTCCAGCGCCTCATGCAGTGGGTGGTCTGTGTCTGCAGCTACTCTGAGGTATGCTTTCGCCTGCATCACATTGAGCCTACCAGCAACAGTCAGCAGACCAAGGATGTGACGCATACACACTACTGGGGTGTCTCTAGTGCATCCCAGAATGACCCGCATAGCTTCGTTCTGTATGCGCTCTAACTTCACCAGCTGACTCTCTGAGACAGTGAGCAGACCTAATTCATAATCAATTACTGAGAGGATCAAGTGCTGGTATAGTGTGAAAAGCATTCCCTGCTCTATGTCCATTGCAGCCATAGTTTTAAGTGCATTGAGTCCCTTTTGAGATCTTGTCACGACCGTCTCCACATGGTCCTTGAAGGATAGGCTCCTGTCAAATGTGATCCCCAGTTACTTCAGTTTGTTCTCTCTGCTGACATTTCTACCATTTATCGCGAGGCTTGGGACATCAGCTCTTACAATCCTGTTGTCCAGAGAGCACCACAAAACAGCCGCTTTTTCCAGGTGGATGACAGCACTCATTTCTGTGCACCAGTCAATCACTTTATCTACTGTCGCCTGTAACTCCTGGGCTGTTTGCTCCCTATCTCTCCCCTGCCTATATGCAAGAATATCATCTGCAAATGTTAGTATTCTTCCAACCCCTGGTGCTTCTAGGTTTGCAATCTTGCTCGTATACACATTAAAGAGCACCGGTGAGAGTGCAGATCCCTGTGGCAGTCCCGGGGTTAACATATGTGGCTCTGAGGTCCATGCGCCCAGACGGAGAGCAACCCGATGAGAGTGCAGGATGGCTGCTATCCAGTTCACCAACCAGGGATTGACCCCCTTCTCCATCAGTGCGGTCATCAAAATATCATATCGAACTCTATTGTACGCATCCTCGAGATCAAGCACAACGCCATCGTTTCCTGTCTGCTCTGGAACCCCTCATAAACATCAAAGGCAAAAGTGGCTGCATTTGACCAGGTATCTTTTCCTGGCCTGTAGCTCCCCAGGGGTTTATATAACTGGCGTTCCCAGGGCAATGGTATTTGTCTGTATTTAGCTCCTGGAGCATGAGGAATAACAAGACAAAATGAAAAGTGCTACACAGCTGAAATACTATATGGAATGTAAAGTGATGAAAAAAATTTGGCATTCCTTCTCTTTTCACAACCCATTTTAAGTGAAGTGCAAAAAGTTAATAAACTATTTGAATCTCAAAATGATAAAGTTAAATTACTTGACGACCTCACTTTGCTATTTCACTCAATTGGTAAAAGACTTATATTGCCAACTTGTAAAGCGGACTTGTTCACTTGCACTATAGAGAGCTATTTGGCTCCCAAGCCGTACCTGGGATACCAAATCGAATCCAAAATTGATGGTTTAAAAACAAAAGGACTGTTAACAGAAAATGAAGAGAACAACTTAAGAAAGCGCTGTCAAGATTTTCTTGTCTCATTATTCGATCAACTGAAGCAGAGATTTCCTGAAAATTTAAATGTATTGAGTTTTCAGTACTGTGAATTATACAAAATGTAAACTATGAAACAGGATGAAACTTGATCTCTTAAATGCTATATTGACAATAAGATTTGGCCTGATGAGAGTAGGAAAATTCTGTTCAATTTATCAGCTCCCTGATCATATAACAAAAGAAATTGGAACAGCTAAAGTACCATCCATCCATCATGTGCCATGCCGGTAAGCGTGGGCGGTCATGTTCTGCCATCTCACTCGATCAACAGAGTCGTGGATCAGTTCCGTGTTTCTGTCTCGACCATGCCACAAGGCCAAGCCATCCAGATACTTGTTTCTAGGTCTTCCCCTTGGTCTGTTCCCCTCGATCTTACCAGTTGTCACCAAGTTCTCCAAATCATTTCTTCTCATAACATGCCCAAAAAATTGTGACTGTCTACGTCTAATGTCTCTGACCAGTTTACGATCTTCATTTGTTTCTTGAAGGACTTGTTCATTGGTCTTTCTGGCTGTCCATGGTATTCTTTGCATTTTCCTCAGAAACCACATTTCTACAGCCATCAGATGTTTTTCAGCCTGGCTGCTCATTGTCCAAGCTTCACATCCATATAAAAGTACAGGTTCTATGTAGCATCTCAACACTCTTTTTCTCGTTTCAATTGACATCTTTTTATTGGTCAGTATGTTTTTCATCTTGCTAAAGGCTACTTTTGCCATGGCGATTCTTGTTCTAATCTCTTCAAGGCATCTCCCATCAGATGTTATTACTGTTCCGAGGTAATTGTACCTATTCACTTGTTGAAGAATATTCCCATTTACTTGTATATTACACTGTGGTATTTCGTTCTTCTTAGTGACGACCATAATCTGTGTCTTTTTACAATTTAATTCTAACCCTAGTTGTTCACTGTGTGTAACAACCGCATCTACTAAATTTTGCAGGTCCTGTTCATTGTCTGCAATCAAGACTGTATCATCTGCATATCTAATGTTATTGATGCATCGTCCCCCAATGTTGATTCCTTCCATATTTTCAATATTTCTGAAAATATTTTCACTGTACAGGGAAAACAGATCTGGAGACATTACACATCCCTGTCTCACACCTCTCTTAATAGGCTGATATTGGCTTACTTCATTATCAACTCTTATGGCAGCTTGTTGTTTCCAATATATGTTTTTTACAAGTCTAAGGTCTTTCCCATCAATTTGTAGATCTTCAAGCATCCTTATCATGTTGACATGTCTCACTTTATCAAAAGCCTTTGTGTAGTCAATGAAGCAAAGGTGTAGATCTTTGTTTACTTCTATAGAACGTTCGATTATGTTTCTCAGTATATACACAGCATTTACTGTACCCTTGCCTTCCACAAACCCACATTGTTCTTCTCCTATTTCAGGTTGTATTTTCCTCCTAACTCTTTGCATGATAATTCTTAGCAAAATCTTCGTGATGTGACTCATTATACTAATTGTTCGATGTTGATCACATTCCAAGGCTCCTGATTTCTTTGGGATTGCAATAAATACAGAATTACATAACTCATGAGGTATATTTCCAGTATCATATATTGTATTAAGCAGACTGGTAACTTTATCTATTCCATATTCTTCTAAAGCATTAATCATTTCTGTTGTGACGCTGTCTGGACCGGGGGTTTTGCCAGATTTCATATGATTAAGAGCATTCTGAACCTCCATCTTCAAAATTGCTGGCCCTTCATTGTTATTTTGAACAATATATTGTTCGTCTCTGCTATCGTCATAAAGGTTTTTCACGTAATCTGACCATACATGTAAAATCTGATCTTTTTCTATTATGACTCTTCCATCTTTTGTCTTTAGGCAGCCTGCTGATGTACGTGTTCTTTGATTAGTAATCTCCTGAATTCTTTTGTGCATTAGTTTCGCATTTTTACTGTTGTGTTGTTTTTCAATTTCTCTGCAATTTTTCTCAAGCCATGTTTCTTTAGCCTCCTTACATAAGGTTCTGACTTTTCTGTGAATTTCTTCATATTTGGCAGGATTATTTTTGTTCTGTCTTCTTGTTTCCATTAGTTGTAAAATTTCTTCAGTCATCCATGTCTTACGGCCAACTTTCTTTACTTTTGGAATAGTTTTTTCTGCTGCACAACTGATTGAATTCTTCAGCATTTCCCATTGATCATCTACATCTTGAAATAGGATCTCTAGATCAGACAATAAATCAAATTTGTTCTTTACTTCTATGTTAAAATTATCTTGTATTTCTTTGTCAGTTTTCAATTTGCACAAGTCATATTTAGGGTTTCCTGCTGTATACTTGACTTTCTTTAACTTTACCCTCAATGTGCCAGTAATTAATCTGTGATCACTGTAACAGTCTGCATTTGGAACTGTTTTTACAACTGTTAATGCATTTCAAAACCTTTTGCTTATCAGGATGTAATCTATCTGGTTTTTAATCCTGCTGTCTGGACTCCTCCATGTCCATAATCTTCTAGGATGTTGTTTAAACCAGGTGTTTCCTACAATCAATTCTTGTTCTTTTGCCCATTCTACAAGTCTGTAACCTCTTTCATTTCTCTCTCCCAAACCATGGTTGCCTACACTGTATCCATCGCTTTGCTTTCCTATTTTTGCGTTGAAATCACCCATTATGATATTTATTTCTGATTTTTTACAGTTCTTCAAAGCAGACTCCATGTCATTATAAAATTCCTCTATACTTTCTTCACTGCTTTCACTTGTTGGGGCATACACTTGAATTACATTTATTTTAAAAGGTCTTCCGTTTAATTTTACTAATAGAACTCTGTCTGACACAGCCCAATATCCTTTGACAGAATTTGATGTTTGCTTATCTAATATAATGGCTACACCTCTTTGCTGTTCTTCTCCTCCCGAGTAAATAATCTTACAATCCTCTCCTGTCCTTATCCCTGCTCCTCTCCATCTCGTTTCCGATATTCCTAATATGCTAAAGTACACCAGAGTCATTTTGAATGTGAAGCTTCAACTTCATCATCCAAGCTAAGTGCATCTTGTGAGACAGACATCAGTGAAGATGAGGACATGATTCTATAGGTAAGTTACATCAATTTTCTTTTTAATGTTGCATATCCCTTACAGGATGGTGCAGTCAACATCAGAATTTTTCAGCTGCTGTTGATGTACAAGGCAAGATTACACTCAGTAGTTTGCCATTGCTTTCTGAGCGACCGGCTCACATACCCCTGTAAGTTACCAGCGCGGCTCGAACCGCTGTCGGTTCGGGCACAGCTGCGTTACTCACGAGAATATACGGGATAGCGGCGACAGCCGTAAACTTTTCGCCAGGGAGAGCGGCAGTCACATCAATACATATGTAATTTCTTATTTTCTCAATCTGGATATTTTTCCTAGATACTTTGCAATGAAATCTAGATATTTATGGATTTGTTTGGGCCGTTTCTAGATACTTTTGGTAAAAAAAAAAGTGGCAACCCTGGGCCCTCATAATTCCGGTCCAAGCTGACAGTAATATGCGTCGCCTCAGAAAGACATGATTAGGCAATTCAAACACCAGGCTTCCGACTTACTGGCCTCAAATAAACAAGGAAATGCTCCGCACATAAAGTGCAGGAAAACCTGGTATATGTGAAGCAGGTTGAAAAGAGAGAGGAGATAGATAACGAAGCTAGTGTGAGAGACAGAGATATGAGAAAGATGTGTTGATAAAAAAGTGATAACTTTTATATAATATAAATAAGATAATATAAGTGACAAAACATCTGTTCATAATCATAGTTCCTAATATTTTTTTTATTAAAAAGTCGGGCACTCTTCCGATTGACGGGTCTAAATAGTTCCGCAGTGAATAAGTTAGGGTTAAGGGTTAGGGTCAGTGTTAGTTTAACACTAACCCTAACCCTTAACCCCTGACTTATTCACTGCGGAACTATTTAGACCCGTCAATCGGAAGAGTGCCAAAAGTCGCTTGCACCCAATTAATTGCTGAAAAATAAAAAAAAAAATAAAAAAATAAGTGTCCAGCAGGGAATCGAACAAACAGCTCCCGCTTATCAGGCAGAGACACTTACCACTGTGCTACTGAGGATACGATTTTGAATCAACAAAAGTATATAACATAGCCACGCTCATGTCCCGATGACGTCACATACGTTAAGTCACGTGACTAGGCAAATCAAGTGACCAGGACCACCCAGGGTTTCCGGGACCGGGAAAAATCACGTGATAGTTTAGCTCTGAATAAACGGAGTAGTTTATACTTTATACGGAGCTGGGTCTGAATAGACACTTCCATTTCAATTATAACTCAGGAGGTTTGAGCAGGATATTATTGTCAAAAACAATAAAAAACGTATTGATTGGAAGATGATCTTCGGTCGCATTTCTATTAGTACTATTACTAAATTCTATCATTCTTATCTAAACACTTATCTTAGAGCTTAGACTTAGAATTATTCTAAAGCCCACGCCCACGGTTTCTTTGTGGCAGAGCTGACAAATGTACTCACCTTCTACTGTAAATCCTATGTCATCTTGAAATTTAGTCAATATATCGATTCCAAAATTTAGGGGCTCAATTTTCTCTAACGTTATGTTGTCTGAACCGGGTGCCTTTGCTTTCTTCTCGAGGTGTTGTGTATCTTCAACTACCGTCACACGCCATATTGGGCCGCCGCCATTGTCTGCGAGACTACATCCGGGCAGGGTTGCCACTTATTTTTGGACCAAAAGTATCTAGAAACGGCCCAAACAACATCCATAAATATCTAGGTTTCGTTGGAAAGTATCTAGGAAAAATATCCAGATTGAGAAAGTAAGAAATTACATATGTATTGATGTGACTGCCGCTCTCCCTGGCGAAAAGTTTACGGCTATCGCCGTAATCCCGTATATTCTCGTGAGTACCGCAGCTGCGCCCGAACCGACAGCGGTTCGAGCCGCGCTGGTAACTTACAGGGGTATGTGAGCCGGTCGCTCAGAAAGCAATGGCAAACTACCGAGCATAATCTTGCCTTGTACATCAACAGCAGCTGAAAAATTCTGATGTTGACTGCACCATCCTGTAAGGGATATGCAACATTAAAAAGAAAATTGATGTGACTTACCTATAGAATCATATCCTCATCTTCACTGATGCCTGTCTCACAAGATGCACTTAGCTTGGATGATGAAGTTGAAGCTTCAGATTCAAAATGACTCGAGCTGATAAGTTGAACAGCATTTTCCTGCTCTCATCAGGCCAAATCTTATTGTCAATATGGCATTTAAGAGATCAAGTTTCATCCTGTTTCTTAGTTTACATTTTGTATAATTCACAGTACTGAAAACTCTTTCCGCATCAGCATTTGAATGGGGTAGTATCATGACAGACATCGCACATTCAAAGAGCTCACAGAATGGACTGTTACCTTAGACATCTTTAAATTGTCTTACTTCACTCCAAAAAGCTTTAGTTTCTGTTTTGTTTGTCCAGTCAACCAAATTTATTTTGGTTAACTAATATTCTGCTTCCGCCACACTATTATCAGTAGCCCCTAAAAATTTAATAACTTGACAATATTTAGGTATGTCCTTTACTGGCTGAGGTATTGTCGTGTCCTCCTTTACAGTGTCGTCCCTGGAGTGAAGAGAGTCGACACCCACATTATAATATTTTTTTCCTCTCAATATTCTGGAGAATCCACCAGCTTCCGTCCAACACACTCCATCAGCCTATGGACACCTTTTCCTATCACTCTCTCACTGTCGTACTATGCCCCCTTCTCATACTTCCCCAACGCAACATACTCAACAACTCTTGCTTCTAAAAATTAATAAAGATTAATTTATTAAAAGAAAAGTGTAACGTATATGAGACGTGTATGTGAAGAAAATGTGTGACGTGTTCTATAAAGTGTGTAGAATCGGACTCTCAGACAACAACCCAGTCAGCTGATCCCAGCAAGGATAGACCACAGCACGTTACGTCAGAACATGTACTTCTCACCCAGTGCCGAAACCATCTTGCTGGATACTGATTTGCCTCTGTAGACCTCTGGTAATCCCATTTCATGAACATCCGAAATAGACACCGGTGGTATAAACAGTTAATCATGGACCGGTTGCACTCTACACAATGTCCGTTCCTATCGTTCATAAAAAAATGCACAAGTCCTTTGTAGTGTGTACACAGTTACTAATGTTAATTGTTACTGTACTGGATCCTCACTCGTGTCTATCTAGCCTCAAGTATCAAGTCTTGTGTTCTATTACACGAGATTATATCACACTATGTAATTATTAGACTTAATGTTTTCAGTTCGTTACTACTGTCTGATGCTGTGTGGTGCATCAGTACGCATCACTCTCTTTGGTGAATCAACTTCCTTCTAGCTTTAGTTACGTTCTGTATGCAACTTTATTGATTGTTGAACTGGTGTTCTTCCGAATGGGATTGGATTCTTTCCCAAAAACTTGTTGAGTTTCCTTGGATCTGGTAGGGAACCTAGGATAGAAACAACACATCTGGTGATAGTACTAGTCACTGATCCTTTCGGCTGAGTGTAAGCCTATCACCTTGCTTAATGATCTTTAGCTAACTAGACTTAGTCATAGAGCAGATTAGCTACCCACCTAGAGCCGAATCAGGCTATGACAAAGAAAAAATCAGCAAACAGAATGCGGAACCCCGCCCACCAGGGACACCTACGGGAAGATCCCAATTATCCCTCATTACTCAATTCTCAACTAGTAAAGCTTATCAACACTTCATTAATCTATTCTTAACTAGCAGAGTTAATATCACTATTCTACTCTAACTAGTTTCCACTAACAGTGCTAATCATCACACTATAGTTTAACAAGGCCACAGTCTATATTAATTAGAACTAATATTATAATAGGTTATACCTTAAATGGCACTACTGCAGTCCTATCAATCATATCTACATCTGCCATTATAGGCACGTGTAAAATTAAGTCACTAATTAACACACGGTAGATATTATTTCCACTAAGCACTGCAGTGCCTTGGCACTCCGACTAGAGCATTTTCAAGTCCCCCTAGTTGGCCCCAACTCGGGTTTATATGGCAAACTACCAAAGTTGGCCACGTGACGTTATCCTTTATGCCCCCACACAGGTGCCAATAACCCCGTCAATCTTCTCGATGTTCCGGAAACCCAGAATTGACATATGTACTGTTACTTCCGTGCTAAGTACTTCCGTTTTCCCTCTGATATGTTTATGACTTGTCAAAGTGATATATGATTCAGCGCACTCACTTCCTCCTCACTCACCACCAAATGTGTATATGGGCTGACCTGATGTATCCCGTGCAGCTGTGTTTACTCTGGTAGTACGACTGTTGTGGCCTAGAAAATATACGCCAAGCAAACGTCGGTATTATTATCTGGTTAACTCATGGCGAGCTCGTGACATAGGCCCCCTCTTAAGAGAGTAGTCCATCTCACTCTTCTCCACCATGAGTTAAATCCAGATGATTCATTCCTCTTCTTCAGGAGCTGGGTGTCTTGACAAGAAGTCCGCTCCAACATTTTCCTTCCCAGGAATGTACTCTACTGTGAAATTATACGGTTGAAGTAACAACGACCACCGCATCAAACGTGCGTTGAGCTTCTGAGAAGTAGCCAGGAACATCAGGGGCTGATGATCCGACTGGACCCGAAACTTAACTCCATACAAATATGGCTGAAATTTTTGCACTGCCCATACAAGGGACACGCACTCTCTCTCGACGGTTGAATAATTCCTCTCCGCCTGTAGAAGTTTCTTACTTGCGTATGCCACAGGTTTCAAAACCGAAGCATCGTCTTTTCCTTCTTGTAACAAAGCGGCTCTAATTCCAATCGCACTCGCATCTGTTCTCAGCACAAATTGTTTGGAAAGGTCAGGGAGCTGTAATACAGGTTTGCTGACTAAGGCCTCCTTTAACTGACTATAGGCATTCTCACATTCTGGTGTCCAAATGATTTGGTCCGGGAATCCCTTTTTCAAGGTTTCCGTCAACGGAGCTCCCAGTTCAGTGAAATGTGGGATAAATTTATGGTAGAACCCACACAACGAGAGAAAAGATCGCACATCCTTCTTCGTTTTTGGTCTAGGTGCATTTCTGATTTTCTCCAGGTTCTTCTCTTCTGGAACAATGTGTCCTGGAGTGATGGTGTGACCTAGAAATTCCAGAGTCTGGTAACCAATCATGCACTTGGTTGGACGAGCAGTAAGCCCTGCTTCCTTGAGCCTATTAAACACTCTCTCCAAGGATTGTAAGTGGTCATCCAAGCTGTCACTGGAAATCAGAATATCATCCATGAATGAGATGATGGATGGATCCTGTAACGGATCTAGTAAAGTCCTCATCATGCGTGTAAACACACTGGGTGCATTGCTGAGTCCAAAGGGCATGACTTTGAATTCGTAGTGTCCACTGGGTGTACTGAAAGCTAACAGTGGTCGAATCTCCGGTTTGACTGGTATCTGATAGTACCCCCGACTCAGATCCACCTTTGAAAAGTACCGAGCCTTATGGAGCCTAGCGAATAACTGAGTTGGATTCGGCAAAGGTTCCACCTGAAACTGTGTATGACTGTTCAGAAGTCGGTAATCTATACACAACCTGTGTTCTCCACTTGGTTTGTGTAACAAAACTACCCCCGCATTGTATGGGGATGTGGATGGTGCAATCACGTCATCCTCCAACAGTTTTTGTATTTCCTCCTCCAGGGCCTTTTCTTTAGAGAATGGCACTGGGTAAACCTTTTGGCGAACAGGCTCCTGTGTGGTCAAAGTCATCTCGAACTCCACCAACCTCGTTCGTCCTGGTTTATCCGTCAGTATCTCCTTATGAGACTTGAGAACCTGGGTTATCTTTTCCCTCTCCTGTGAGGTCAGATCAGGGTTCACTTGTACATCCCTATAGGTTTCCTGGTGTACCAAGGGATATTCCCTGCCCTCGTTGGTTCCCACTTCTGTCTCCACTGCAACTGCCATTGCCATGAGGTGAGCTGCCTTGTCTCCGGGTCTCTCTTCATATTTCCGCAAGAGATTGATATGGAAAATCTTCGACTTTCCCCGGATCCGGATCTGATAGTTGGTTCTGGATATCACCCTTTCCACGGGAAATGGTCCTTGCCAACCTATCTCCAGTTTGTTGTTTCCCGTTGGGAGTAGCAACAAGACTTTATCTCCCACCTCTAGAGATCTTTCTTTAGACCTACGGTTGTAGTAAGCCGCATGTCTTTTCCTGGCCTTGTTCAAGTTTTGATTTGCCAGAGTCCATCCCTTGTGGAGTTTTTCTTTCAGTTCCTCCACGTATTGATAGGATGAGATCACTTCTTCTGACGTCCCCTCTTCAGTCCAACTCCTCAACATGGCTTCCAACGGTCCTTTGATTGGACGACCAAACAGCAACGTAGCGGGTGGTAGTCCTGTTGAGCCATGAGGAACTTCCCGATAGGCAAAGAGTGCTGCTGGGATATATTCATCCCACCTATCAGGTTTTTCCTGCGCTAGTTTCCTGAGCATTGTCATCAACGTGCCGTTGAAACGCTCTACTTGTCCATTGGCTTGAGGGTGGTAAGGGCTGGTATGTATGTGGTTAGAGTGAAACACCCTAAATACCTCCTCCATGAGTTTTCCACAAAACTGAGATCCATTGTCCGTCAGAATTTGATCCGGAAAGCCTAATCTGGTAAAGGCCTCCATCAGTGCGTCCGCCACTCTTTTCGAGTCAATCGTGGTCAACGGTATAGCCTCACCCCACATTGTACAGCAATCCACCATTGTGAGTATATACATGTTCCTCTTCCTAGTCCTGGGAAGTGGACCCACGATATCGATGGCTACCCTCTCGAAAGGAGAGTTCATGATGGGCATCTCACCCAACACCACCGGTGCTGTCCAGTGTTTCGGTGCCACCCTCTGGCACTCAGGGCATGACTTCACATACCGACGCACATCATCTGTCATTCCCGGCCAATAGTACTGGCAGGAAATCCGCTGCATGGTGGCGGCAATACCCATGTGTCCACTAAAGGAGATGGTATGCCCCATATGAAGAATCTGGGACCGGTGAGCTTTCGGGACGACCAACTGACCGTATAGGTTGTCTCCCCTTCCTGCTCTCCTGTAGAGTATCCTATTCTTCATGTAGTACTGCCCCCGTCCTGGTGGATCAGCACTTTTCTGCAGCTTTTTGTAGCAAGGACGTAAAGTATCATCCTCACTCTGGGCAGTTCGTAGCTCCCCCGGCATTGGGTTAGTCACAATTGCGTCTGCCTCTTCCGTTTTCGTCTGAGAGCGAGTCTGCATTGCTCCCATGTGGATTGGCTCCCTGGGCATTCCCAGAAAGACATACCGGCAACCTAGGATGACTGGGAACATGGGATCGGTCAATACAGCGGCCTTGATGGTGCCGGTGACGTACCTTGACCGAATCTCCACATTAGCAATAGGCAACTTCATGACTACAGCACTCTTCTGTGCAGGCTGTATATCCAATGTCTCACCTGTGAATTGTTCTGGATGTACCAGATCCGCAGAAATCACGGCCTCCCCGTCCAGTCCTGTGTCGTATAAACACTCCACTTGACGACCGTTAACCTCTACCAATTCCACTACAGGTGGTTTTTCCTGGTCTGGAGTCTCTTCCTCGGCCTCGACCTGTTCGGTGGGCTCCACCTTAGGTTTTCCTGAGCACACGACGAATTGAGTGTCTCCTGACATTCCCTTGCAGTCAATAGCCTTGTGCGTATTCGACTGGCATTGGTTGCACCATTTCCCTGTCCAGATTTTCTATTGCCAGACTTGAGTGAGCTCTCCTGGTGGCGAGCTTCCTTGTTGACCTTGGCATTTTCTGTGACAACCTCCTTGGAAGTCACTTGACATGCTGCGAAGTGAGGGTTCTTACTTAGCCTTCGATTTGCAGTCCCTCATATTGTGAGAGGGTGACTTACAAATTGAACACCACTTCTCCGACCACGGTCGTTTTGGTGTAGAGCTTGAAGTGCTCTTGCTTCCCTCCTTCTTCTTCTCTGAACTATCCTCTGATTTTTGCACATAAGGTTCCCACTTTTTTGTTCCTGAGTTTTTGGTTTTCTTCTTGTCATGTTTCTCTTGACTTTTGGAGTTGGTGGAAAGGTTTTCCCCTGCCTCCCCATGTACTTCGACGAACCGTTCTGCTAATTTAGTCACGAGGTCAATACGTTCCGCTCCTTGTTCTCCCAGGAACGTCCTGAGAGGTTTAGACATTTGCTTCTTCAGCTGGTCGACCACCATTAGCTCTTCCAGACTCTCATAGTCATGTGCGAACCCAGCCAAATCCATCCACTTGTGGAGATAATATTTTAGACGCAAACTGTAGGCGGCAAACAACTCCCCCGGTTCTCGTTTCGCTGCTCGAAATTTTTTCCGGTAGGTATGTGACGTAACCTCGAATCGTTTCAGCAGAGCCGTCTTTAACTCGTCATAATTGTTCTCATGTCCTGGTGGCAGGCGAGAATAAACCTCGTATCCGGTCCCGCGTAAACCCTGGGATAGCTTAAGATTCCATTTGTTACGCTCCAGACCCATAGCAACTGACATAGCCTCGAAGCGTTGAAGGTATTGGTCAATCTTCTCTTTGTCCTCCTCGTAGACCGCCAAAGGAAACTTCATGGCATGGTACCCATGTCCACCTACTGGTGTTGACCCTGGGATGGAGGAACCTCCAACTGCTCCCTCAGTTTCTCCATTAGATTGACTCTTCAACTCGAGTTCCCTCATCCGGTACTCGTGCTCCCTTTTCTGTGCTTCCTGTTCAGCTTCTAATTTCCTAGTTGCTTGCTCAGCTTCAAATTTCCTAGCTGCTTGCTCAGCTTCAAATTTCTTAGCTGCTTGCTCAGCTTCCAATTTCTTAGCTGCTTGCTCAGCTTCCAATTCCATCCTTCTCAATTCCAACTCGGCCTTTCGATCTTCCCTTTCTGCTTGACGATACTCTCTCTCCACTTCCTGTATGTAATCCGTTAGAGCAGACCCCGACAGTCCCATGTCTTCCCCCTTTGCCCTTAATTCTAACGTGGTAAGTTTAGGGGTGGCCATTATACAGAGAGGTAAGCTAGCAGGTCGAGTACAATATAACTGCAAATTACTATATGAACAAGTACTATAAATCTAGATATTACTACAAACCGCACATTCACTCAGTGACAAGAGTAGAATCAGGACCACAGACCTATGCAGACGTGTGAAGTGTGAACAGGTAAGATATTAGTCCTAACCCCTATCCACATTCACTCTAGCTGGATTCTCCAATATGATATCACCCTCTTATAACTAAGGATCCCGTGTCAAAAGACCCCGTTGTCAGAAGATCCCACTGTCAAAGGTTCCTGCTTGCAGGAGATCTCGCTGTCCAAGGATTCCGTTTACGAGAGATCCCGCTGTCCAAAGATTCCGTTTACGAGAGATCCCGCTGTCCAAAGATCCCGTTATCGAGAGATCCCGCTGTCCAAAGATCCCGGACGAGCCCCCAATAATGTCGTGTCCTCCTTTACAGTGTCGCTGACCCTTAACTGCGTCCAGCGCCTCATGCAGTGGGTGGTCTGTGTCTGCAGCTACTCTGAGGTATGCTTTCGCCTGCATCACATTGAGCCTACCAGCAACAGTCAGCAGACCAAGGATGTGACGCATACACACTACTGGGGTGTCTCTAGTGCATCCCAGAATGACCCGCATAGCTTCGTTCTGTATGCGCTCTAACTTCACCAGCTGACTCTCTGAGACAGTGAGCAGACCTAATTCATAATCAATTACTGAGAGGATCAAGTGCTGGTATAGTGTGAAAAGCATTCCCTGCTCTATGTCCATTGCAGCCATAGTTTTAAGTGCATTGAGTCCCTTTTGAGATCTTGTCACGACCGTCTCCACATGGTCCTTGAAGGATAGGCTCCTGTCAAATGTGATCCCCAGTTACTTCAGTTTGTTCTCTCTGCTGACATTTCTACCATTTATCGCGAGGCTTGGGACATCAGCTCTTACAATCCTGTTGTCCAGAGAGCACCACAAAACAGCCGCTTTTTCCAGGTGGATGACAGCACTCATTTCTGTGCACCAGTCAATCACTTTATCTACTGTCGCCTGTAACTCCTGGGCTGTTTGCTCCCTATCTCTCCCCTGCCTATATGCAAGAATATCATCTGCAAATGTTAGTATTCTTCCAACCCCTGGTGCTTCTAGGTTTGCAATCTTGCTCGTATACACATTAAAGAGCACCGGTGAGAGTGCAGATCCCTGTGGCAGTCCCGGGGTTAACATATGTGGCTCTGAGGTCCATGCGCCCAGACGGAGAGCAACCCGATGAGAGTGCAGGATGGCTGCTATCCAGTTCACCAACCAGGGATTGACCCCCTTCTCCATCAGTGCGGTCATCAAAATATCATATCGAACTCTATTGTACGCATCCTCGAGATCAAGCACAACGCCATCGTTTCCTGTCTGCTCTGGAACCCCTCATAAACATCAAAGGCAAAAGTGGCTGCATTTGACCAGGTATCTTTTCCTGGCCTGTAGCTCCCCAGGGGTTTATATAACTGGCGTTCCCAGGGCAATGGTATTTGTCTGTATTTAGCTCCTGGAGCATGAGGAATAACAAGACAAAATGAAAAGTGCTACACAGCTGAAATACTATATGGAATGTAAAGTGATGAAAAAAATTTGGCATTCCTTCTCTTTTCACAACCCATTTTAAGTGAAGTGCAAAAAGTTAATAAACTATTTGAATCTCAAAATGTTGATAAAGTTAAATTACTTGACGACCTCACTTTGCTATTTCACTCAATTGGTAAAAGACTTATATTGCCAACTTGTAAAGCGGACTTGTTCACTTGCACTATAGAGAGCTATTTGGCTCCCAAGCCGTACCTGGGATACCAAATCGAATCAAAAATTGATGGTTTAAAAACAAAAGGACTGTTAACAGAAAATGAAGAGAACAACTTAAGAAAGCGCTGTCAAGATTTTCTTGTCTCATTATTCGATCAACTGAAGCAGAGATTTCCTGAAAATTTAAATGTATTGAGTTTTCAGTACTGTGAATTATACAAAATGTAAACTATGAAACAGGATGAAACTTGATCTCTTAAATGCTATATTGATAATAAGATTTGGCCTGATGAGAGTAGGAAAATTCTGTTCAATTTATCAGCTCCCTGATCATATAACAAAAGAAATTGGAACCGCTAAAGTACACCAGAGTCATTTTGAATGTGAAGCTTCAACTTCATCATCCAAGCTAAGTGCATCTTGTGAGACAGACATCAGTGAAGATGAGGACATGATTCTATAGGTAAGTTACATCAATTTTCTTTTTAATGTTGCATATCCCTTACAGGATGGTGCAGTCAACATCAGAATTTTTCAGCTGCTGTTGATGTACAAGGCAAGATTACGCTCAGTAGTTTGCCATTGCTTTCTGAGCGACCGGCTCACATACCCCTGTAAGTTACCAGCGCGGCTCGAACCGCTGTCGGTTCGGGCACAGCTGCGTTACTCACGAGAATATACGGGATAGCGGCGACAGCCGTAAACTTTTCGCCAGGGAGAGCGGCAGTCACATCAATACATATGTAATTTCTTATTTTCTCAATCTGGATATTTTTCCTAGATACTTTGCAATGAAATCTAGATATTTATGGATTTGTTTGGGCCGTTTCTAGATACTTTTGGTAAAAAAAAAAGTGGCAACCCTGGGCCCTCATAATTCCGGTCCAAGCTGACAGTAATATGCGTCGCCTCAGAAAGACATGATTAGGCAATTCAAACACCAGGCTTCCGACTTACTGGCCTCAAATAAACAAGGAAATGCTCCGCACATAAAGTGCAGGAAAACCTGGTATATGTGAAGCAGGTTGAAAAGAGAGAGGAGATAGATAACGAAGCTAGTGTGAGAGACAGAGATATGAGAAAGATGTGTTGATAAAAAAGTGATAACTTTTATATAATATAAATAAGATAATATAAGTGACAAAACATCTGTTCATAATCATAGTTCCTAATATTTTTTTTATTAAAAAGTCGGGCACTCTTCCGATTGACGGGTCTAAATAGTTCCGCAGTGAATAAGTTAGGGTTAAGGGTTAGGGTCAGTGTTAGTTTAACACTAACCCTAACCCTTAACCCCTGACTTATTCACTGCGGAACTATTTAGACCCGTCAATCGGAAGAGTGCCAAAAGTCGCTTGCACCCAATTAATTGCTGAAAAATAAAAAAAAAAATAAAAAAATAAGTGTCCAGCAGGGAATCGAACAAACAGCTCCCGCTTATCAGGCAGAGACACTTACCACTGTGCTACTGAGGATACGATTTTGAATCAACAAAAGTATATAACATAGCCACGCTCATGTCCCGATGACGTCACATACGTTAAGTCACGTGACTAGGCAAATCAAGTGACCAGGACCACCCAGGGTTTCCGGGACCGGGAAAAATCACGTGATAGTTTAGCTCTGAATAAACGGAGTAGTTTATACTTTATACGGAGCTGGGTCTGAATAGACACTTCCATTTCAATTATAACTCAGGAGGTTTGAGCAGGATATTATTGTCAAAAACAATAAAAAACGTATTGATTGGAAGATGATCTTCGGTCGCATTTCTATTAGTACTATTACTAAATTCTATCATTCTTATCTAAACACTTATCTTAGAGCTTAGACTTAGAATTATTCTAAAGCCCACGCCCACGGTTTCTTTGTGGCAGAGCTGACAAATGTACTCACCTTCTACTGTAAATCCTATGTCATCTTGAAATTTAGTCAATATATCGATTCCAAAATTTAGGGGCTCAATTTTCTCTAACGTTATGTTGTCTGAACCGGGTGCCTTTGCTTTCTTCTCGAGGTGTTGTGTATCTTCAACTACCGTCACACGCCATATTGGGCCGCCGCCATTGTCTGCGAGACTACATCCGGGCAGGGTTGCCACTTATTTTTGGACCAAAAGTATCTAGAAACGGCCCAAACAACATCCATAAATATCTAGGTTTCGTTGGAAAGTATCTAGGAAAAATATCCAGATTGAGAAAGTAAGAAATTACATATGTATTGATGTGACTGCCGCTCTCCCTGGCGAAAAGTTTACGGCTATCGCCGTAATCCCGTATATTCTCGTGAGTACCGCAGCTGCGCCCGAACCGACAGCGGTTCGAGCCGCGCTGGTAACTTACAGGGGTATGTGAGCCGGTCGCTCAGAAAGCAATGGCAAACTACCGAGCATAATCTTGCCTTGTACATCAACAGCAGCTGAAAAATTCTGATGTTGACTGCACCATCCTGTAAGGGATATGCAACATTAAAAAGAAAATTGATGTGACTTACCTATAGAATCATATCCTCATCTTCACTGATGCCTGTCTCACAAGATGCACTTAGCTTGGATGATGAAGTTGAAGCTTCAGATTCAAAATGACTCGAGCTGATAAGTTGAACAGCATTTTCCTGCTCTCATCAGGCCAAATCTTATTGTCAATATGGCATTTAAGAGATCAAGTTTCATCCTGTTTCTTAGTTTACATTTTGTATAATTCACAGTACTGAAAACTCTTTCCGCATCAGCATTTGAATGGGGTAGTATCATGACAGACATCGCACATTCAAAGAGCTCACAGAATGGACTGTTACCTTAGACATCTTTAAATTGTCTTACTTCACTCCAAAAAGCTTTAGTTTCTGTTTTGTTTGTCCAGTCAACCAAATTTATTTTGGTTAACTAATATTCTGCTTCCGCCACACTATTATCAGTAGCCCCTAAAAATTTAATAACTTGACAATATTTAGGTATGTCCTTTACTGGCTGAGGTATTGTCGTGTCCTCCTTTACAGTGTCGTCCCTGGAGTGAAGAGAGTCGACACCCACATTATAATATTTTTTTCCTCTCAATATTCTGGAGAATCCACCAGCTTCCGTCCAACACACTCCATCAGCCTATGGACACCTTTTCCTATCACTCTCTCACTGTCGTACTATGCCCCCTTCTCATACTTCCCCAACGCAACATACTCAACAACTCTTGCTTCTAAAAATTAATAAAGATTAATTTATTAAAAGAAAAGTGTAACGTATATGAGACGTGTATGTGAAGAAAATGTGTGACGTGTTCTATAAAGTGTGTAGAATCGGACTCTCAGACAACAACCCAGTCAGCTGATCCCAGCAAGGATAGACCACAGCACGTTACGTCAGAACATGTACTTCTCACCCAGTGCCGAAACCATCTTGCTGGATACTGATTTGCCTCTGTAGACCTCTGGTAATCCCATTTCATGAACATCCGAAATAGACACCGGTGGTATAAACAGTTAATCATGGACCGGTTGCACTCTACACAATGTCCGTTCCTATCGTTCATAAAAAAATGCACAAGTCCTTTGTAGTGTGTACACAGTTACTAATGTTAATTGTTACTGTACTGGATCCTCACTCGTGTCTATCTAGCCTCAAGTATCAAGTCTTGTGTTCTATTACACGAGATTATATCACACTATGTAATTATTAGACTTAATGTTTTCAGTTCGTTACTACTGTCTGATGCTGTGTGGTGCATCAGTACGCATCACTCTCTTTGGTGAATCAACTTCCTTCTAGCTTTAGTTACGTTCTGTATGCAACTTTATTGATTGTTGAACTGGTGTTCTTCCGAATGGGATTGGATTCTTTCCCAAAAACTTGTTGAGTTTCCTTGGATCTGGTAGGGAACCTAGGATAGAAACAACACATCTGGTGATAGTACTAGTCACTGATCCTTTCGGCTGAGTGTAAGCCTATCACCTTGCTTAATGATCTTTAGCTAACTAGACTTAGTCATAGAGCAGATTAGCTACCCACCTAGAGCCGAATCAGGCTATGACAAAGAAAAAATCAGCAAACAGAATGCGGAACCCCGCCCACCAGGGACACCTACGGGAAGATCCCAATTATCCCTCATTACTCAATTCTCAACTAGTAAAGCTTATCAACACTTCATTAATCTATTCTTAACTAGCAGAGTTAATATCACTATTCTACTCTAACTAGTTTCCACTAACAGTGCTAATCATCACACTATAGTTTAACAAGGCCACAGTCTATATTAATTAGAACTAATATTATAATAGGTTATACCTTAAATGGCACTACTGCAGTCCTATCAATCATATCTACATCTGCCATTATAGGCACGTGTAAAATTAAGTCACTAATTAACACACGGTAGATATTATTTCCACTAAGCACTGCAGTGCCTTGGCACTCCGACTAGAGCATTTTCAAGTCCCCCTAGTTGGCCCCAACTCGGGTTTATATGGCAAACTACCAAAGTTGGCCACGTGACGTTATCCTTTATGCCCCCACACAGGTGCCAATAACCCCGTCAATCTTCTCGATGTTCCGGAAACCCAGAATTGACATATGTACTGTTACTTCCGTGCTAAGTACTTCCGTTTTCCCTCTGATATGTTTATGACTTGTCAAAGTGATATATGATTCAGCGCACTCACTTCCTCCTCACTCACCACCAAATGTGTATATGGGCTGACCTGATGTATCCCGTGCAGCTGTGTTTACTCTGGTAGTACGACTGTTGTGGCCTAGAAAATATACGCCAAGCAAACGTCGGTATTATTATCTGGTTAACTCATGGCGAGCTCGTGACATAGGCCCCCTCTTAAGAGAGTAGTCCATCTCACTCTTCTCCACCATGAGTTAAATCCAGATGATTCATTCCTCTTCTTCAGGAGCTGGGTGTCTTGACAAGAAGTCCGCTCCAACATTTTCCTTCCCAGGAATGTACTCTACTGTGAAATTATACGGTTGAAGTAACAACGACCACCGCATCAAACGTGCGTTGAGCTTCTGAGAAGTAGCCAGGAACATCAGGGGCTGATGATCCGACTGGACCCGAAACTTAACTCCATACAAATATGGCTGAAATTTTTGCACTGCCCATACAAGGGACACGCACTCTCTCTCGACGGTTGAATAATTCCTCTCCGCCTGTAGAAGTTTCTTACTTGCGTATGCCACAGGTTTCAAAACCGAAGCATCGTCTTTTCCTTCTTGTAACAAAGCGGCTCTAATTCCAATCGCACTCGCATCTGTTCTCAGCACAAATTGTTTGGAAAGGTCAGGGAGCTGTAATACAGGTTTGCTGACTAAGGCCTCCTTTAACTGACTATAGGCATTCTCACATTCTGGTGTCCAAATGATTTGGTCCGGGAATCCCTTTTTCAAGGTTTCCGTCAACGGAGCTCCCAGTTCAGTGAAATGTGGGATAAATTTATGGTAGAACCCACACAACGAGAGAAAAGATCGCACATCCTTCTTCGTTTTTGGTCTAGGTGCATTTCTGATTTTCTCCAGGTTCTTCTCTTCTGGAACAATGTGTCCTGGAGTGATGGTGTGACCTAGAAATTCCAGAGTCTGGTAACCAATCATGCACTTGGTTGGACGAGCAGTAAGCCCTGCTTCCTTGAGCCTATTAAACACTCTCTCCAAGGATTGTAAGTGGTCATCCAAGCTGTCACTGGAAATCAGAATATCATCCATGAATGAGATGATGGATGGATCCTGTAACGGATCTAGTAAAGTCCTCATCATGCGTGTAAACACACTGGGTGCATTGCTGAGTCCAAAGGGCATGACTTTGAATTCGTAGTGTCCACTGGGTGTACTGAAAGCTAACAGTGGTCGAATCTCCGGTTTGACTGGTATCTGATAGTACCCCCGACTCAGATCCACCTTTGAAAAGTACCGAGCCTTATGGAGCCTAGCGAATAACTGAGTTGGATTCGGCAAAGGTTCCACCTGAAACTGTGTATGACTGTTCAGAAGTCGGTAATCTATACACAACCTGTGTTCTCCACTTGGTTTGTGTAACAAAACTACCCCCGCATTGTATGGGGATGTGGATGGTGCAATCACGTCATCCTCCAACAGTTTTTGTATTTCCTCCTCCAGGGCCTTTTCTTTAGAGAATGGCACTGGGTAAACCTTTTGGCGAACAGGCTCCTGTGTGGTCAAAGTCATCTCGAACTCCACCAACCTCGTTCGTCCTGGTTTATCCGTCAGTATCTCCTTATGAGACTTGAGAACCTGGGTTATCTTTTCCCTCTCCTGTGAGGTCAGATCAGGGTTCACTTGTACATCCCTATAGGTTTCCTGGTGTACCAAGGGATATTCCCTGCCCTCGTTGGTTCCCACTTCTGTCTCCACTGCAACTGCCATTGCCATGAGGTGAGCTGCCTTGTCTCCGGGTCTCTCTTCATATTTCCGCAAGAGATTGATATGGAAAATCTTCGACTTTCCCCGGATCCGGATCTGATAGTTGGTTCTGGATATCACCCTTTCCACGGGAAATGGTCCTTGCCAACCTATCTCCAGTTTGTTGTTTCCCGTTGGGAGTAGCAACAAGACTTTATCTCCCACCTCTAGAGATCTTTCTTTAGACCTACGGTTGTAGTAAGCCGCATGTCTTTTCCTGGCCTTGTTCAAGTTTTGATTTGCCAGAGTCCATCCCTTGTGGAGTTTTTCTTTCAGTTCCTCCACGTATTGATAGGATGAGATCACTTCTTCTGACGTCCCCTCTTCAGTCCAACTCCTCAACATGGCTTCCAACGGTCCTTTGATTGGACGACCAAACAGCAACGTAGCGGGTGGTAGTCCTGTTGAGCCATGAGGAACTTCCCGATAGGCAAAGAGTGCTGCTGGGATATATTCATCCCACCTATCAGGTTTTTCCTGCGCTAGTTTCCTGAGCATTGTCATCAACGTGCCGTTGAAACGCTCTACTTGTCCATTGGCTTGAGGGTGGTAAGGGCTGGTATGTATGTGGTTAGAGTGAAACACCCTAAATACCTCCTCCATGAGTTTTCCACAAAACTGAGATCCATTGTCCGTCAGAATTTGATCCGGAAAGCCTAATCTGGTAAAGGCCTCCATCAGTGCGTCCGCCACTCTTTTCGAGTCAATCGTGGTCAACGGTATAGCCTCACCCCACATTGTACAGCAATCCACCATTGTGAGTATATACATGTTCCTCTTCCTAGTCCTGGGAAGTGGACCCACGATATCGATGGCTACCCTCTCGAAAGGAGAGTTCATGATGGGCATCTCACCCAACACCACCGGTGCTGTCCAGTGTTTCGGTGCCACCCTCTGGCACTCAGGGCATGACTTCACATACCGACGCACATCATCTGTCATTCCCGGCCAATAGTACTGGCAGGAAATCCGCTGCATGGTGGCGGCAATACCCATGTGTCCACTAAAGGAGATGGTATGCCCCATATGAAGAATCTGGGACCGGTGAGCTTTCGGGACGACCAACTGACCGTATAGGTTGTCTCCCCTTCCTGCTCTCCTGTAGAGTATCCTATTCTTCATGTAGTACTGCCCCCGTCCTGGTGGATCAGCACTTTTCTGCAGCTTTTTGTAGCAAGGACGTAAAGTATCATCCTCACTCTGGGCAGTTCGTAGCTCCCCCGGCATTGGGTTAGTCACAATTGCGTCTGCCTCTTCCGTTTTCGTCTGAGAGCGAGTCTGCATTGCTCCCATGTGGATTGGCTCCCTGGGCATTCCCAGAAAGACATACCGGCAACCTAGGATGACTGGGAACATGGGATCGGTCAATACAGCGGCCTTGATGGTGCCGGTGACGTACCTTGACCGAATCTCCACATTAGCAATAGGCAACTTCATGACTACAGCACTCTTCTGTGCAGGCTGTATATCCAATGTCTCACCTGTGAATTGTTCTGGATGTACCAGATCCGCAGAAATCACGGCCTCCCCGTCCAGTCCTGTGTCGTATAAACACTCCACTTGACGACCGTTAACCTCTACCAATTCCACTACAGGTGGTTTTTCCTGGTCTGGAGTCTCTTCCTCGGCCTCGACCTGTTCGGTGGGCTCCACCTTAGGTTTTCCTGAGCACACGACGAATTGAGTGTCTCCTGACATTCCCTTGCAGTCAATAGCCTTGTGCGTATTCGACTGGCATTGGTTGCACCATTTCCCTGTCCAGATTTTCTATTGCCAGACTTGAGTGAGCTCTCCTGGTGGCGAGCTTCCTTGTTGACCTTGGCATTTTCTGTGACAACCTCCTTGGAAGTCACTTGACATGCTGCGAAGTGAGGGTTCTTACTTAGCCTTCGATTTGCAGTCCCTCATATTGTGAGAGGGTGACTTACAAATTGAACACCACTTCTCCGACCACGGTCGTTTTGGTGTAGAGCTTGAAGTGCTCTTGCTTCCCTCCTTCTTCTTCTCTGAACTATCCTCTGATTTTTGCACATAAGGTTCCCACTTTTTTGTTCCTGAGTTTTTGGTTTTCTTCTTGTCATGTTTCTCTTGACTTTTGGAGTTGGTGGAAAGGTTTTCCCCTGCCTCCCCATGTACTTCGACGAACCGTTCTGCTAATTTAGTCACGAGGTCAATACGTTCCGCTCCTTGTTCTCCCAGGAACGTCCTGAGAGGTTTAGACATTTGCTTCTTCAGCTGGTCGACCACCATTAGCTCTTCCAGACTCTCATAGTCATGTGCGAACCCAGCCAAATCCATCCACTTGTGGAGATAATATTTTAGACGCAAACTGTAGGCGGCAAACAACTCCCCCGGTTCTCGTTTCGCTGCTCGAAATTTTTTCCGGTAGGTATGTGACGTAACCTCGAATCGTTTCAGCAGAGCCGTCTTTAACTCGTCATAATTGTTCTCATGTCCTGGTGGCAGGCGAGAATAAACCTCGTATCCGGTCCCGCGTAAACCCTGGGATAGCTTAAGATTCCATTTGTTACGCTCCAGACCCATAGCAACTGACATAGCCTCGAAGCGTTGAAGGTATTGGTCAATCTTCTCTTTGTCCTCCTCGTAGACCGCCAAAGGAAACTTCATGGCATGGTACCCATGTCCACCTACTGGTGTTGACCCTGGGATGGAGGAACCTCCAACTGCTCCCTCAGTTTCTCCATTAGATTGACTCTTCAACTCGAGTTCCCTCATCCGGTACTCGTGCTCCCTTTTCTGTGCTTCCTGTTCAGCTTCTAATTTCCTAGTTGCTTGCTCAGCTTCAAATTTCCTAGCTGCTTGCTCAGCTTCAAATTTCTTAGCTGCTTGCTCAGCTTCCAATTTCTTAGCTGCTTGCTCAGCTTCCAATTCCATCCTTCTCAATTCCAACTCGGCCTTTCGATCTTCCCTTTCTGCTTGACGATACTCTCTCTCCACTTCCTGTATGTAATCCGTTAGAGCAGACCCCGACAGTCCCATGTCTTCCCCCTTTGCCCTTAATTCTAACGTGGTAAGTTTAGGGGTGGCCATTATACAGAGAGGTAAGCTAGCAGGTCGAGTACAATATAACTGCAAATTACTATATGAACAAGTACTATAAATCTAGATATTACTACAAACCGCACATTCACTCAGTGACAAGAGTAGAATCAGGACCACAGACCTATGCAGACGTGTGAAGTGTGAACAGGTAAGATATTAGTCCTAACCCCTATCCACATTCACTCTAGCTGGATTCTCCAATATGATATCACCCTCTTATAACTAAGGATCCCGTGTCAAAAGACCCCGTTGTCAGAAGATCCCACTGTCAAAGGTTCCTGCTTGCAGGAGATCTCGCTGTCCAAGGATTCCGTTTACGAGAGATCCCGCTGTCCAAAGATTCCGTTTACGAGAGATCCCGCTGTCCAAAGATCCCGTTATCGAGAGATCCCGCTGTCCAAAGATCCCGGACGAGCCCCCAATAATGTCGTGTCCTCCTTTACAGTGTCGCTGACCCTTAACTGCGTCCAGCGCCTCATGCAGTGGGTGGTCTGTGTCTGCAGCTACTCTGAGGTATGCTTTCGCCTGCATCACATTGAGCCTACCAGCAACAGTCAGCAGACCAAGGATGTGACGCATACACACTACTGGGGTGTCTCTAGTGCATCCCAGAATGACCCGCATAGCTTCGTTCTGTATGCGCTCTAACTTCACCAGCTGACTCTCTGAGACAGTGAGCAGACCTAATTCATAATCAATTACTGAGAGGATCAAGTGCTGGTATAGTGTGAAAAGCATTCCCTGCTCTATGTCCATTGCAGCCATAGTTTTAAGTGCATTGAGTCCCTTTTGAGATCTTGTCACGACCGTCTCCACATGGTCCTTGAAGGATAGGCTCCTGTCAAATGTGATCCCCAGTTACTTCAGTTTGTTCTCTCTGCTGACATTTCTACCATTTATCGCGAGGCTTGGGACATCAGCTCTTACAATCCTGTTGTCCAGAGAGCACCACAAAACAGCCGCTTTTTCCAGGTGGATGACAGCACTCATTTCTGTGCACCAGTCAATCACTTTATCTACTGTCGCCTGTAACTCCTGGGCTGTTTGCTCCCTATCTCTCCCCTGCCTATATGCAAGAATATCATCTGCAAATGTTAGTATTCTTCCAACCCCTGGTGCTTCTAGGTTTGCAATCTTGCTCGTATACACATTAAAGAGCACCGGTGAGAGTGCAGATCCCTGTGGCAGTCCCGGGGTTAACATATGTGGCTCTGAGGTCCATGCGCCCAGACGGAGAGCAACCCGATGAGAGTGCAGGATGGCTGCTATCCAGTTCACCAACCAGGGATTGACCCCCTTCTCCATCAGTGCGGTCATCAAAATATCATATCGAACTCTATTGTACGCATCCTCGAGATCAAGCACAACGCCATCGTTTCCTGTCTGCTCTGGAACCCCTCATAAACATCAAAGGCAAAAGTGGCTGCATTTGACCAGGTATCTTTTCCTGGCCTGTAGCTCCCCAGGGGTTTATATAACTGGCGTTCCCAGGGCAATGGTATTTGTCTGTATTTAGCTCCTGGAGCATGAGGAATAACAAGACAAAATGAAAAGTGCTACACAGCTGAAATACTATATGGAATGTAAAGTGATGAAAAAAATTTGGCATTCCTTCTCTTTTCACAACCCATTTTAAGTGAAGTGCAAAAAGTTAATAAACTATTTGAATCTCAAAATGTTGATAAAGTTAAATTACTTGACGACCTCACTTTGCTATTTCACTCAATTGGTAAAAGACTTATATTGCCAACTTGTAAAGCGGACTTGTTCACTTGCACTATAGAGAGCTATTTGGCTCCCAAGCCGTACCTGGGATACCAAATCGAATCAAAAATTGATGGTTTAAAAACAAAAGGACTGTTAACAGAAAATGAAGAGAACAACTTAAGAAAGCGCTGTCAAGATTTTCTTGTCTCATTATTCGATCAACTGAAGCAGAGATTTCCTGAAAATTTAAATGTATTGAGTTTTCAGTACTGTGAATTATACAAAATGTAAACTATGAAACAGGATGAAACTTGATCTCTTAAATGCTATATTGATAATAAGATTTGGCCTGATGAGAGTAGGAAAATTCTGTTCAATTTATCAGCTCCCTGATCATATAACAAAAGAAATTGGAACCGCTAAAGTACACCAGAGTCATTTTGAATGTGAAGCTTCAACTTCATCATCCAAGCTAAGTGCATCTTGTGAGACAGACATCAGTGAAGATGAGGACATGATTCTATAGGTAAGTTACATCAATTTTCTTTTTAATGTTGCATATCCCTTACAGGATGGTGCAGTCAACATCAGAATTTTTCAGCTGCTGTTGATGTACAAGGCAAGATTACGCTCAGTAGTTTGCCATTGCTTTCTGAGCGACCGGCTCACATACCCCTGTAAGTTACCAGCGCGGCTCGAACCGCTGTCGGTTCGGGCACAGCTGCGTTACTCACGAGAATATACGGGATAGCGGCGACAGCCGTAAACTTTTCGCCAGGGAGAGCGGCAGTCACATCAATACATATGTAATTTCTTATTTTCTCAATCTGGATATTTTTCCTAGATACTTTGCAATGAAATCTAGATATTTATGGATTTGTTTGGGCCGTTTCTAGATACTTTTGGTAAAAAAAAAGTGGCAACCCTGGGCCCTCATAATTCCGGTCCAAGCTGACAGTAATATGCGTCGCCTCAGAAAGACATGATTAGGCAATTCAAACACCAGGCTTCCGACTTACTGGCCTCAAATAAACAAGGAAATGCTCCGCACATAAAGTGCAGGAAAACCTGGTATATGTGAAGCAGGTTGAAAAGAGAGAGGAGATAGATAACGAAGCTAGTGTGAGAGACAGAGATATGAGAAAGATGTGTTGATAAAAAAGTGATAACTTTTATATAATATAAATAAGATAATATAAGTGACAAAACATCTGTTCATAATCATAGTTCCTAATATTTTTTTTATTAAAAAGTCGGGCACTCTTCCGATTGACGGGTCTAAATAGTTCCGCAGTGAATAAGTTAGGGTTAAGGGTTAGGGTCAGTGTTAGTTTAACACTAACCCTAACCCTTAACCCCTGACTTATTCACTGCGGAACTATTTAGACCCGTCAATCGGAAGAGTGCCAAAAGTCGCTTGCACCCAATTAATTGCTGAAAAATAAAAAAAAAAAATAAAAAATAAGTGTCCAGCAGTGAATCGAACCAACAGCTCCCGCTTATCAGGCAGAGACACTTACCACTGTGCTACTGAGGATACGATTTTGAATCAACAAAAGTATATAACATAGCCACGCTCATGTCCCGATGACGTCACATACGTTAAGTCACGTGACTAGGCAAATCAAGTGACCAGGACCATCCAGGGTTTCCGGGACCGGGAAAAATCACGTGATAGTTTAGCTCTGAATAAACGGAGTAGTTTATACTTTATACGGAGCTGGGTCTGAATAGACACTTCCATTTCAATTATAACTCAGGAGGTTTGAGCAGGATATTATTGTCAAAAACAATAAAAAACGTATTGATTGGAAGATGATCTTCGGTCGCATTTCTATTAGTACTATTACTAAATTCTATCATTCTTATCTAAACACTTATCTTAGAGCTTAGACTTAGAATTATTCTAAAGCCCATGCCCACGGTTTCTTTGTGGCAGAGCTGACAAATGTACTCACCTTCTACTGTAAATCCTATGTCATCTTGAAATTTAGTCAATATATCGATTCCAAAATTTAGGGGCTCAATTTTCTCTAACGTTATGTTGTCTGAACCGGGTGCCTTTGCTCTCTTCTCGAGGTGTTGTGTATCTTCAACTACCGTCACACGCCATATTGGGCCGCCGCCATTGTCTGCGAGACTACATCCGGGCAGGGTTGCCACTTTTTTTTGGACCAAAAGTATCTAGAAACGGCCCAAACAACATCCATAAATATCTAGGTTTCGTTGGAAAGTATCTAGGAAAAATATCCAGATTGAGAAAGTAAGAAATTACATATGTATTGATGTGACTGCCGCTCTCCCTGGCGAAATGTTTACGGCTATCGCCGTAATCCCGTATATTCTCGTGAGTACCGCAGCTGCGCCCGAACCGACAGCGGTTCGAGCCGCGCTGGTAACTTACAGGGGTATGTGAGCCGGTCGCTCAGAAAGCAATGGCAAACTACCGAGCATAATCTTGCCTTGTACATCAACAGCAGCTGAAAAATTCTGATGTTGACTGCACCATCCTGTAAGGGATATGCAACATTAAAAAGAAAATTGATGTGACTTACCTATAGAATCATATCCTCATCTTCACTGATGCCTGTCTCACAAGATGCACTTAGCTTGGATGATGAAGTTGAAGCTTCAGATTCAAAATGACTCGAGCTGATAAGTTGAACAGCATTTTCCTGCTCTCATCAGGCCAAATCTTATTGTCAATATGGCATTTAAGAGATCAAGTTTCATCCTGTTTCTTAGTTTACATTTTGTATAATTCACAGTACTGAAAACTCTTTCCGCATCAGCATTTGAATGGGGTAGTATCATGACAGACATCGCACATTCAAAGAGCTCACAGAATGGACTGTTACCTTAGACATCTTTAAATTGTCTTACTTCACTCCAAAAAGCTTTAGTTTCTGTTTTGTTTGTCCAGTCAACCAAATTTATTTTGGTTAACTAATATTCTGCTTCCGCCACACTATTATCAGTAGCCCCTAAAAATTTAATAACTTGACAATATTTAGGTATGTCCTTTACTGGCTGAGGTATTGTCGTGTCCTCCTTTACAGTGTCGTCCCTGGAGTGAAGAGAGTCGACACCCACATTATAATATTTTTTTCCTCTCAATATTCTGGAGAATCCACCAGCTTCCGTCCAACACACTCCATCAGCCTATGGACACCTTTTCCTATCACTCTCTCACTGTCGTACTATGCCCCCTTCTCATACTTCCCCAACGCAACATACTCAACAACTCTTGCTTCTAAAAATTAATAAAGATTAATTTATTAAAAGAAAAGTGTAACGTATATGAGACGTGTATGTGAAGAAAATGTGTGACGTGTTCTATAAAGTGTGTAGAATCGGACTCTCAGACAACAACCCAGTCAGCTGATCCCAGCAAGGATAGACCACAGCACGTTACGTCAGAACATGTACTTCTCACCCAGTGCCGAAACCATCTTGCTGGATACTGATTTGCCTCTGTAGACCTCTGGTAATCCCATTTCATGAACATCCGAAATAGACACCGGTGGTATAAACAGTTAATCATGGACCGGTTGCACTCTACACAATGTCCGTTCCTATCGTTCATAAAAAAATGCACAAGTCCTTTGTAGTGTGTACACAGTTACTAATGTTAATTGTTACTGTACTGGATCCTCACTCGTGTCTATCTAGCCTCAAGTATCAAGTCTTGTGTTCTATTACACGAGATTATATCATCATTGGCACCTTGCCGTCTTGACAGACGATAGTTTGTGCTTTAAAAAGGCATAATAACTTTTAACTATGGCGGTAGCGAGTGTGACTGATAAGGCCAATTTGCGCTGTAAATGTCCGTTCACAGTGGGTGCATGTGAACACGTGGTCATTTCCACCATCATGCACCATCTTACGTCTCAAACGCTTGGTGTGTGACTTTTCTGCAATAGTTTTCTCCTTTGACTTTATTCCATTTCTGATATTTGCCCTCCATGCAACACGTTCAGCGGCGACTTGCTCCCAATGTGCATTATCAATGCCTGTATCAATCATGTCCCGCTTACACACATCTTTGTATCGTAGTAGAGGCCGACCCTGAGATCTCTTACCCATCTGTAATTCACCAAAAAAGATATCCTTTGGTATTCTACCATCATCCATCCTCCTAAGATGTCCTATCCATCTAAGTCTACGAAGACTGAGCATGGAATAAACTGTCACACAACCTGATCTTTCCAATACTTCAGTATTTGTGATTTTGTCTTGCCATTTAATACCAAGAATTCTTCGCAGACACCGCACATGAAAGCTGTTTAAATTGTTCTCTTGGTGTGAGTAAGTTGTCCAGGTTTCACTGCCATAGAGAAGAGTACTAAGGACACAGGCTTGATAGACAAGGACTTTTGTTTTGGCAGTAAGCTTCCTGTTCTCCCAGACTCTTTTTCTTAACCTGTTCATTGTTGTTGCTGCCTTACCAATCCGGATGTTGATTTCCTGATCTAGGGATAATTTGCTATTTACCACCGATCCTAGATATGTAAAATGGTCTACTATCTCTAGTTCGGCGTCGTCAATAAAGATTGATGGTACCCCATGTGCACCTTGTGACATAATCTGTGTCTTCTTTTTGCTAATTGTTAAACCAAATTCAGAACAAGCATTGGAGAATGCAGATAGTAGACATTGCAATTCTTCCTCAGAGTGGGTCGTAACTGCAGCATCATCTGCAAAAAGCAACTCTCTGATCAGTACCCTCCTAATTTTGGTCTTAGCCTTCAATCTCTGAGCATTGTAGAGGCCGCCATCTGAGCGTGAGTGAATGTATATACCACCATCCTGATCACGAAATGCATATTTCAGTAGAAGTGAAAAGTATATTCCAAAGAGGGTGGGAGCTAGTACACAACCTTGCTTAACTCCACTCTTGATTTCAAATTCTTCAGAAGTTGCACCATCAAACTTGATTATACCCTTCATGCCTGTGTGGAACGATTCCACAATGGACAGAAGAGTTGGTGGGCAGCCAATCTTCTTTAGTGCCTTGAACAGACCCTCACGACTGACCAAATCAAATGCCTTTGTGAGGTCTCTCCATAGCACAAAGCCTGGGCTAAAATATAGAGATCATGTGTTGCCCATGCAACATGATCCCTCTCTCGGCCTGCCTAGTTCACTCCAGAGGAAAGGTAACACCCCTACATCTGGAACAAGACAAGCTGCAGAAGCTGCCAGATCAGCAAAGCAATGCTCTAACTGTCCGCCTGTCGGAGCTTCGATCCTAGACCAGTCGCCAACCAAGGCTTAGGGCCTGGTCTGCCCTGCCATGACAATTTTGTCTTTAGCTTGCATTTCCTCGCACCAGGGTAAGGCTTGTACCCTCCCAATTGCGCTCTTCCGCCCGAAGCCGTTGGCACAATGTGGGGTGTCGGGTTTGGTAAGCGCCGCCCAACGTTCGGCGCTAACAGAAACCAGGTAGTACCGTCTACTGTTATACGGTAGCTCAGTCATATCTGACTAAGACCTGACTAACTGATTATATCACACTATGTAATTATTAGACTTAATGTTTTCAGTTCGTTACTACTGTCTGATGCTGTGTGGTGCATCAGTACGCATCACTCTCTTTGGTGAATCAACTTCCTTCTAGCTTTAGTTACGTTCTGTATGCAACTTTATTGATTGTTGAACTGGTGTTCTTCCGAATGGGATTGGATTCTTTCCCAAAAACTTGTTGAGTTTCCTTGGATCTGGTAGGGAACCTAGGATAGAAACAACACATCTGGTGATAGTACTAGTCACTGATCCTTTCGGCTGAGTGTAAGCCTATCACCTTGCTTAATGATCTTTAGCTAACTAGACTTAGTCATAGAGCAGATTAGCTACCCACCTAGAGCCGAATCAGGCTATGACAAAGAAAAAATCAGCAAACAGAATGCGGAACCCCGCCCACCAGGGACACCTACGGGAAGATCCCAATTATCCCTCATTACTCAATTCTCAACTAGTAAAGCTTATCAACACTTCATTAATCTATTCTTAACTAGCAGAGTTAATATCACTATTCTACTCTAACTAGTTTCCACTAACAGTGCTAATCATCACACTATAGTTTAACAAGGCCACAGTCTATATTAATTAGAACTAATATTATAATAGGTTATACCTTAAATGGCACTACTGCAGTCCTATCAATCATATCTACATCTGCCATTATAGGCACGTGTAAAATTAAGTCACTAATTAACACACGGTAGATATTATTTCCACTAAGCACTGCAGTGCCTTGGCACTCCGACTAGAGCATTTTCAAGTCCCCCTAGTTGGCCCCAACTCGGGTTTATATGGCAAACTACCAAAGTTGGCCACGTGACGTTATCCTTTATGCCCCCACACAGGTGCCAATAACCCCGTCAATCTTCTCGATGTTCCGGAAACCCAGAATTGACATATGTACTGTTACTTCCGTGCTAAGTACTTCCGTTTTCCCTCTGATATGTTTATGACTTGTCAAAGTGATATATGATTCAGCGCACTCACTTCCTCCTCACTCACCACCAAATGTGTATATGGGCTGACCTGATGTATCCCGTGCAGTTGTGTTTACTCTGGTAGTACGACTGTTGTGGCCTAGAAAATATACGCCAAGCAAACGTCGGTATTATTATCTGGTTAACTCATGGCGAGCTCGTGACATAGGCCCCCTCTTAAGAGAGTAGTCCATCTCACTCTTCTCCACCATGAGTTAAATCCAGATGATTCATTCCTCTTCTTCAGGAGCTGGGTGTCTTGACAAGAAGTCCGCTCCAACATTTTCCTTCCCAGGAATGTACTCTACTGTGAAATTATACGGTTGAAGTAACAACGACCACCGCATCAAACGTGCGTTGAGCTTCTGAGAAGTAGCCAGGAACATCAGGGGCTGATGATCCGACTGGACCCGAAACTTAACTCCATACAAATATGGCTGAAATTTTTGCACTGCCCATACAAGGGACAAGCACTCTCTCTCGACGGTTGAATAATTCCTCTCCGCCTGTAGAAGTTTCTTACTTGCGTATGCCACAGGTTTCAAAACTGAAGCATCGTCTTTTCCTTCCTGTAACAAAGCGGCTCCAATTCCAATCGCACTCGCATCTGTTCTCAGCACAAATTGTTTGGAAAGGTCAGGGAGCTGTAATACAGGTTTGCTGACTAAGGCCTCCTTTAACTGACTATAGGCATTCTCACATTCTGGTGTCCAAATGATTTGGTCCGGGAATCCCTTTTTCAAGGTTTCCGTCAACGGAGCTCCCAGTTCAGTGAAATGTGGGATAAATTTATGGTAGAACCCACACAACGAGAGAAAAGATCGCACATCCTTCTTCGTTTTTGGTCTAGGTGCATTTCTGATTTTCTCCAGGTTCTTCTCTTCTGGAACAATGTGTCCTGGAGTGATAGTGTGACCTAGAAATTTCAGAGTCTGGTAACCAATCATGCACTTGGTTGGACGAGCAGTAAGCCCTGCTTCCTTGAGCCTATTAAACACTCTCTCCAAGGATTGTAAGTGGTCATCCAAGCTGTCACTGGAAATCAGAATATCATCCATGAATGAGATGATGGATGGATCCTGTAACGGATCTAGTAAAGTCCTCATCATGCGTGTAAACACACTGGGTGCATTGCTGAGTCCAAAGGGCATGACTTTGAATTCGTAGTGTCCACTGGGTGTACTGAAAGCTAACAGTGGTCGAATCTCCGGTTTGACTGGTATCTGATAGTACCCCCGACTCAGATCCACCTTTGAAAAGTACCGAGCCTTATGAAGCCTAGCGAATAACTGAGTTGGATTCGGCAAAGGTTCCACCTGAAACTGTGTATGACTGTTCAGAAGTCGGTAATCTATACACAACCTGTGTTCTCCACTTGGTTTGTGTAACAAAACTACCCCCGCATTGTATGGGGATGTGGATGGTGCAATCACGTCATCCTCCAACAGTTTTTGTATTTCCTCCTCCAGGGCCTTTTCTTTAGAGAATGGCACTGGGTAAACCTTTTGGCGAACAGGCTCCTGTGTGGTCAAAGTCATCTCGAACTCCACCAACCTCGTTCGTCCTGGTTTATCCGTCAGTATCTCCTTATGAGACTTGAGAACCTGGGTTATCTTTTCCCTCTCCTGTGAGGTCAGATCAGGGTTCACTTGTACATCCCTATAGGTTTCCTGGTGTACCAAGGGATATTCCCTGCCCTCGTTGGTTCCCACTTCTGTCTCCACTGCAACTGCCATTGCCATGAGGTGAGCTGCCTTGTCTCCGGGTCTCTCTTCATATTTCCGCAAGAGATTGATATGGAAAATCTTCGACTTTCCCCGGATCCGGATCTGATAGTTGGTTCTGGATATCACCCTTTCCACGGGAAATGGTCCTTGCCAACCTATCTCCAGTTTGTTGTTTCCCGTTGGGAGTAGCAACAAGACTTTATCTCCCACCTCTAGAGATCTTTCTTTAGACCTACGGTTGTAGTAAGCCGCATGTCTTTTCCTGGCCTTTTTCAAGTTTTGATTTGCCAGAGTCCATCCCTTGTGGAGTTTTTCTTTCAGTTCCTCCACGTATTGATAGGATGAGATCACTTCTTCTGACGTCCCCTCTTCAGTCCAACTCCTCAACATGGCTTCCAACGGTCCTTTGATTGGACGACCAAACAGCAACGTAGCGGGTGGTAGTCCTGTTGAGCCATGAGGAACTTCCCGATAGGCAAAGAGTGCTGCTGGGATATATTCATCCCACCTATCAGGTTTTTCCTGCGCTAGTTTCCTGAGCATTGTCATCAACGTGCCGTTGAAACGCTCTACTTGTCCATTGGCTTGAGGGTGGTAAGGGCTGGTATGTATGTGGTTAGAGTGAAACACCCTAAATACCTCCTCCATGAGTTTTCCACAAAACTGAGATCCATTGTCCGTCAGAATTTGATCCGGAAAGCCTAATCTGGTAAAGGCCTCCATCAGTGCGTCCGCCACTCTTTTCGAGTCAATCGTGGTCAACGGTATAGCCTCACCCCACATTGTACCATTGTGAGTATATACATGTTCCTCTTCCTAGTCCTGGGAAGTGGACCCACGATATCGATGGCTACCCTCTCGAAAGGAGAGTTCATGATGGGCATCTCACCCAACACCACCGGTGCTGTCCAGTGTTTCGGTGCCACCCTCTGGCACTCAGGGCATGACTTCACATACCGACGCACATCATCTGTCATTCCCGGCCAATAGTACTGGCAGGAAATCCGCTGCATGGTGGCGGCAATACCCATGTGTCCACTAAAGGAGATGGTATGCCCCATATGAAGAATCTGGGACCGGTGAGCTTTCGGGACGACCAACTGACCGTATAGGTTGTCTCCCCTTCCTGCTCTCCTGTAGAGTATCCTATTCTTCATGTAGTACTGCCCCCGTCCTGGTGGATCAGCACTTTTCTGCAGCTTTTTGTAGCAAGGACGTAAAGTATCATCCTCACTCTGGGCAGTTCGTAGCTCCCCCGGCATTGGGTTAGTCACAATTGCGTCTGCCTCTTCCGTTTTCGTCTGAGAGCGAGTCTGCATTGCTCCCATATGGATTGGCTCCCTGGGCATTCCCAGAAAGACATACCGGCAACCTAGGATGACTGGGAACATGGGATCGGTCAATACAGCGGCCTTGATGGTGCCGGTGACGTACCTTGACCGAATCTCCACATTAGCAATAGGCAACTTCATGACTACAGCACTCTTCTGTGCAGGCTGTATATCCAATGTCTCACCTGTGAATTGTTCTGGATGTACCAGATCCGCAGAAATCACGGCCTCCCCGTCCAGTCCTGTGTCGTATAAACACTCCACTTGACGACCGTTAACCTCTACCAATTCCACTACAGGTGGTTTTTCCTGGTCTGGAGTCTCTTCCTCGGCCTCGACCTGTTCGGTGGGCTCCACCTTAGGTTTTCCTGAGCACACGACGAATTGAGTGTCTCCTGACATTCCCTTGCAGTCAATAGCCTTGTGCGTATTCGACTGGCATTGGTTGCACCATTTCCCTGTCCTAGATTTTCTATTGCCAGACTTGAGTGAGCTCTCCTGGTGGCGAGCTTCCTTGTTGACCTTGGCATTTTCTGTGACAACCTCCTTGGAAGTCACTTGACATGCTGCGAAGTGAGGGTTCTTAGCCTTCGATTTGCAGTCCCTCGTATTGTGAGAGGGTGACTTACAAATTGAACACCACTTCTCCGACCACGGTCGTTTTGGTGTAGAGCTTGGAGTGCTCTTGCTTCCCTCCTTCTTCTTCTCTGAACTATCCTCTGATTTTTGCACATAAGGTTCCCACTTTTTTGTTCCTGAGTTTTTGGTTTTCTTCTTGTCATGTTTCTCTTGACTTTTGGAGTTGGTGGAAAGGTTTTCCCCTGCCTCCCCATGTACTTCGACGAACCGTTCTGCTAATTTAGTCACGAGGTCAATACGTTCCGCTCCTTGTTCTCCCAGGAACGTCCTGAGAGGTTTAGACATTTGCTTCTTCAGCTGGTCGACCACCATTAGCTCTTCCAGACTCTCATAGTCATGTGCGAACCCAGCCAAATCCATCCACTTGTGGAGATAATATTTTAGACGCAAACTGTAGGCGGCAAACAACTCCCCCGGTTCTCGTTTCGCTGCTCGAAATTTTTTCCGGTAGGTATGTGACGTAACCTCGAATCGTTTCAGCAGAGCCGTCTTTAACTCGTCATAATTGTTCTCATGTCCTGGTGGCAGGCGAGAATAAACCTCGTATCCGGTCCCGCGTAAACCCTGGGATAGCTTAAGATTCCATTTGTTACGCTCCAGACCCATAGCAACTGACATAGCCTCGAAGCGTTGAAGGTATTGGTCAATCTTCTCTTTGTCCTCCTCGTAGACCGCCAAAGGAAACTTCATGGCATGGTACCCATGTCCACCTACTGGTGTTGACCCTGGGATGGAGGAACCTCCAACTGCTCCCTCAGTTTCTCCATTAGATTGACTCTTCAACTCGAGTTCCCTCATCCGGTACTCGTGCTCCCTTTTCTGTGCTTCCTGTTCAGCTTCTAATTTCCTAGTTGCTTGCTCAGCTTCAAATTTCCTAGCTGCTTGCTCAGCTTCAAATTTCTTAGCTGCTTGCTCAGCTTCCAATTTCTTAGCTGCTTGCTCAGCTTCCAATTCCATCCTTCTCAATTCCAACTCGGCCTTTCGATCTTCCCTTTCTGCTTGACGATACTCTCTCTCCACTTCCTGTATGTAATCCGTTAGAGCAGACCCCGACAGTCCCATGTCTTCCCCCTTTGCCCTTAATTCTAACGTGGTAAGTTTAGGGGTGGCCATTATACAGAGAGGTAAGCTAGCAGGTCGAGTACAATATAACTGCAAATTACTATATGAACAAGTACTATAAATCTAGATATTACTACAAACCGCACATTCACTCAGTGACAAGAGTAGAATCAGGACCACAGACCTATGCAGACGTGTGAAGTGTGAACAGGTACGATATTAGTCCTAACCCCTATCCACATTCACTCTAGCTGGATTCTCCAATATGATATCACCCTCTTATAACTAAGGATCCCGTGTCAAAAGACTCCGTTGTCAGAAGATCCCACTGTCAAAGGTTCCTGCTTGCAGGAGATCTCGCTGTCCAAGGATTCCGTTTACGAGAGATCCCGCTGTCCAAAGATTCCGTTTACGAGAGATCCCGCTGTCCAAAGATCCCGTTGTCCAAAGATCCCGGACGAGCCCCCAATAATGTCGTGTCCTCCTTTACAGTGTCGCTGACCCTTAACTGCGTCCAGCGCCTCATGCAGTGGGTGGTCTGTGTCTGCAGCTACTCTGAGGTATGCTTTCGCCTGCATCACATTGAGCCTACCAGCAACAGTCAGCAGACCAAGGATGTGACGCATACACACTACTGGGGTGTCTCTAGTGCATCCCAGAATGACCCGCATAGCTTCGTTCTGTATGCGCTCTAACTTCACCAGCTGACTCTCTGAGACAGTGAGCAGACCTAATTCATAATCAATTACTGAGAGGATCAAGTGCTGGTATAGTGTGAAAAGCATTCCCTGCTCTATGTCCATTGCAGCCATAGTTTTAAGTGCATTGAGTCCCTTTTGAGATCTTGTCACGACCGTCTCCACATGGTCCTTGAAGGATAGGCTCCTGTCAAATGTGATCCCCAGTTACTTCAGTTTGTTCTCTCTGCTGACATTTCTACCATTTATCGCGAGGCTTGGGACATCAGCTCTTACAATCCTGTTGTCCAGAGAGCACCACAAAACAGCCGCTTTTTCCAGGTGGATGACAGCACTCATTTCTGTGCACCAGTCAATCACTTTATCTACTGTCGCCTGTAACTCCTGGGCTGTTTGCTCCCTATCTCTCCCCTGCCTATATGCAAGAATATCATCTGCAAATGTTAGTATTCTTCCAACCCCTGGTGCTTCTAGGTTTGCAATCTTGCTCGTATACACATTAAAGAGCACCGGTGAGAGTGCAGATCCCTGTGGCAGTCCCGGGGTTAACATATGTGGCTCTGAGGTCCATGCGCCCAGACGGAGAGCAACCCGATGAGAGTGCAGGATGGCTGCTATCCAGTTCACCAACCAGGGATTGACCCCCTTCTCCATCAGTGCGGTCATCAAAATATCATATCGAACTCTATTGTACGCATCCTCGAGATCAAGCACAACGCCATCGTTTCCTGTCTGCTCTGGAACCCCTCATAAACATCAAAGGCAAAAGTGGCTGCATTTGACCAGGTATCTTTTCCTGGCCTGTAGCTCCCCAGGGGTTTATATAACTGGCGTTCCCAGGGCAATGGTATTTGTCTGTATTTAGCTCCTGGAGCATGAGGAATAACAAGACAAAATGAAAAGTGCTACACAGCTGAAATACTATATGGAATGTAAAGTGATGAAAAAAATTTGGCATTCCTTCTCTTTTCACAACCCATTTTAAGTGAAGTGCAAAAAGTTAATAAACTATTTGAATCTCAAAATGTTGATAAAGTTAAATTACTTGACGACCTCACTTTGCTATTTCACTCAATTGGTAAAAGACTTATATTGCCAACTTGTAAAGCGGACTTGTTCACTTGCACTATAGAGAGCTATTTGGCTCCCAAGCCGTACCTGGGATACCAAATCGAATCAAAAATTGATGGTTTAAAAACAAAAGGACTGTTAACAGAAAATGAAGAGAACAACTTAAGAAAGCGCTGTCAAGATTTTCTTGTCTCATTATTCGATCAACTGAAGCAGAGATTTCCTGAAAATTTAAATGTATTGAGTTTTCAGTACTGTGAATTATACAAAATGTAAACTATGAAACAGGATGAAACTTGATCTCTTAAATGCTATATTGACAATAAGATTTGGCCTGATGAGAGTAGGAAAATTCTGTTCAATTTATCAGCTCCCTGATCATATAACAAAAGAAATTGGAACAGCTAAAGTACACCAGAGTCATTTTGAATGTGAAGCTTCAACTTCATCATCCAAGCTAAGTGCATCTTGTGAGACAGACATCAGTGAAGATGAGGACATGATTCTATAGGTAAGTTACATCAATTTTCTTTTTAATGTTGCATATCCCTTACAGGATGGTGCAGTCAACATCAGAATTTTTCAGCTGCTGTTGATGTACAAGGCAAGATTACGCTCAGTAGTTTGCCATTGCTTTCTGAGCGACCGGCTCACATACCCCTGTAAGTTACCAGCGCGGCTCGAACCGCTGTCGGTTCGGGCACAGCTGCGTTACTCACGAGAATATACGGGATAGCGGCGACAGCCGTAAACTTTTCGCCAGGGAGAGCGGCAGTCACATCAATACATATGTAATTTCTTATTTTCTCAATCTGGATATTTTTCCTAGATACTTTGCAATGAAATCTAGATATTTATGGATTTGTTTGGGCCGTTTCTAGATACTTTTGGTAAAAAAAAAGTGGCAACCCTGGGCCCTCATAATTCCGGTCCAAGCTGACAGTAATATGCGTCGCCTCAGAAAGACATGATTAGGCAATTCAAACACCAGGCTTCCGACTTACTGGCCTCAAATAAACAAGGAAATGCTCCGCACATAAAGTGCAGGAAAACCTGGTATATGTGAAGCAGGTTGAAAAGAGAGAGGAGATAGATAACGAAGCTAGTGTGAGAGACAGAGATATGAGAAAGATGTGTTGATAAAAAAGTGATAACTTTTATATAATATAAATAAGATAATATAAGTGACAAAACATCTGTTCATAATCATAGTTCCTAATATTTTTTTTATTAAAAAGTCGGGCACTCTTCCGATTGACGGGTCTAAATAGTTCCGCAGTGAATAAGTTAGGGTTAAGGGTTAGGGTCAGTGTTAGTTTAACACTAACCCTAACCCTTAACCCCTGACTTATTCACTGCGGAACTATTTAGACCCGTCAATCGGAAGAGTGCCAAAAGTCGCTTGCACCCAATTAATTGCTGAAAAATAAAAAAAAAAATAAAAAATAAGTGTCCAGCAGTGAATCGAACCAACAGCTCCCGCTTATCAGGCAGAGACACTTACCACTGTGCTACTGAGGATACGATTTTGAATCAACAAAAGTATATAACATAGCCACGCTCATGTCCCGATGACGTCACATACGTTAAGTCACGTGACTAGGCAAATCAAGTGACCAGGACCACCCAGGGTTTCCGGGACCGGGAAAAATCACGTGATAGTTTAGCTCTGAATAAACGGAGTAGTTTATACTTTATACGGAGCTGGGTCTGAATAGACACTTCCATTTCAATTATAACTCAGGAGGTTTGAGCAGGATATTATTGTCAAAAACAATAAAAAACGTATTGATTGGAAGATGATCTTCGGTCGCATTTCTATTAGTACTATTACTAAATTCTATCATTCTTATCTAAACACTTATCTTAGAGCTTAGACTTAGAATTATTCTAAAGCCCATGCCCACGGTTTCTTTGTGGCAGAGCTGACAAATGTACTCACCTTCTACTGTAAATCCTATGTCATCTTGAAATTTAGTCAATATATCGATTCCAAAATTTAGGGGCTCAATTTTCTCTAACGTTATGTTGTCTGAACCGGGTGCCTTTGCTCTCTTCTCGAGGTGTTGTGTATCTTCAACTACCGTCACACGCCATATTGGGCCGCCGCCATTGTCTGCGAGACTACATCCGGGCAGGGTTGCCACTTTTTTTTGGACCAAAAGTATCTAGAAACGGCCCAAACAACATCCATAAATATCTAGGTTTCGTTGGAAAGTATCTAGGAAAAATATCCAGATTGAGAAAGTAAGAAATTACATATGTATTGATGTGACTGCCGCTCTCCCTGGCGAAATGTTTACGGCTATCGCCGTAATCCCGTATATTCTCGTGAGTACCGCAGCTGCGCCCGAACCGACAGCGGTTCGAGCCGCGCTGGTAACTTACAGGGGTATGTGAGCCGGTCGCTCAGAAAGCAATGGCAAACTACCGAGCATAATCTTGCCTTGTACATCAACAGCAGCTGAAAAATTCTGATGTTGACTGCACCATCCTGTAAGGGATATGCAACATTAAAAAGAAAATTGATGTGACTTACCTATAGAATCATATCCTCATCTTCACTGATGCCTGTCTCACAAGATGCACTTAGCTTGGATGATGAAGTTGAAGCTTCAGATTCAAAATGACTCGAGCTGATAAGTTGAACAGCATTTTCCTGCTCTCATCAGGCCAAATCTTATTGTCAATATGGCATTTAAGAGATCAAGTTTCATCCTGTTTCTTAGTTTACATTTTGTATAATTCACAGTACTGAAAACTCTTTCCGCATCAGCATTTGAATGGGGTAGTATCATGACAGACATCGCACATTCAAAGAGCTCACAGAATGGACTGTTACCTTAGACATCTTTAAATTGTCTTACTTCACTCCAAAAAGCTTTAGTTTCTGTTTTGTTTGTCCAGTCAACCAAATTTATTTTGGTTAACTAATATTCTGCTTCCGCCACACTATTATCAGTAGCCCCTAAAAATTTAATAACTTAACAATATTTAGGTATGTCCTTTACTGGCTGAGGTATTGTCGTGTCCTCCTTTACAGTGTCGTCCCTGGAGTGAAGAGAGTCGACACCCACATTATAATATTTTTTTCCTCTCAATATTCTGGAGAATCCACCAGCTTCCGTCCAACACACTCCATCAGCCTATGGACACCTTTTCCTATCACTCTCTCACTGTCGTACTATGCCCCCTTCTCATACTTCCCCAACGCAACATACTCAACAACTCTTGCTTCTAAAAATTAATAAAGATTAATTTATTAAAAGAAAAGTGTAACGTATATGAGACGTGTATGTGAAGAAAATGTGTGACGTGTTCTATAAAGTGTGTAGAATCGGACTCTCAGACAACAACCCAGTCAGCTGATCCCAGCAAGGATAGACCACAGCACGTTACGTCAGAACATGTACTTCTCACCCAGTGCCGAAACCATCTTGCTGGATACTGATTTGCCTCTGTAGACCTCTGGTAATCCCATTTCATGAACATCCGAAATAGACACCGGTGGTATAAACAGTTAATCATGGACCGGTTGCACTCTACACAATGTCCGTTCCTATCGTTCATAAAAAAATGCACAAGTCCTTTGTAGTGTGTACACAGTTACTAATGTTAATTGTTACTGTACTGGATCCTCACTCGTGTCTATCTAGCCTCAAGTATCAAGTCTTGTGTTCTATTACACGAGATTATATCACACTATGTAATTATTAGACTTAATGTTTTCAGTTCGTTACTACTGTCTGATGCTGTGTGGTGCATCAGTACGCATCACTCTCTTTGGTGAATCAACTTCCTTCTAGCTTTAGTTACGTTCTGTATGCAACTTTATTGATTGTTGAACTGGTGTTCTTCCGAATGGGATTGGATTCTTTCCCAAAAACTTGTTGAGTTTCCTTGGATCTGGTAGGGAACCTAGGATAGAAACAACACATCTGGTGATAGTACTAGTCACTGATCCTTTCGGCTGAGTGTAAGCCTATCACCTTGCTTAATGATCTTTAGCTAACTAGACTTAGTCATAGAGCAGATTAGCTACCCACCTAGAGCCGAATCAGGCTATGACAAAGAAAAAATCAGCAAACAGAATGCGGAACCCCGCCCACCAGGGACACCTACGGGAAGATCCCAATTATCCCTCATTACTCAATTCTCAACTAGTAAAGCTTATCAACACTTCATTAATCTATTCTTAACTAGCAGAGTTAATATCACTATTCTACTCTAACTAGTTTCCACTAACAGTGCTAATCATCACACTATAGTTTAACAAGGCCACAGTCTATATTAATTAGAACTAATATTATAATAGGTTATACCTTAAATGGCACTACTGCAGTCCTATCAATCATATCTACATCTGCCATTATAGGCACGTGTAAAATTAAGTCACTAATTAACACACGGTAGATATTATTTCCACTAAGCACTGCAGTGCCTTGGCACTCCGACTAGAGCATTTTCAAGTCCCCCTAGTTGGCCCCAACTCGGGTTTATATGGCAAACTACCAAAGTTGGCCACGTGACGTTATCCTTTATGCCCCCACACAGGTGCCAATAACCCCGTCAATCTTCTCGATGTTCCGGAAACCCAGAATTGACATATGTACTGTTACTTGAATATCAAGAAAACAGTAACAATGGTAATATCAAAGAAAATGGTGACACCAAAATGTGACATAGAAATAGAAGGGAAAATCCTTAACCAAGTTGATAATTTTAGATACCTAGGGGCATTTATAACATCAGATGGAAGATGTACAACAGAGATTAGGAGCAGAATAGGGCAGGCAAAAGCCGCATTTCATAAAATGAAGAGTATCTTATGCAATAAGTCACTGTCACTGAATGTAAGAAAGAGAGTGCTGAAATGCTATGTAGAACCAGTTTTGCTGTATGGCAGTGAATCTTGGAATGTAAATGAACAAATTAAGAAGAAATTAGAAGCAACAGAGATGTGGTTCCTGAGACGAATGTTGCGAATTCCTTGGACTGCCAGAGTAACTAACGACGACTGCCTGAAACAGGCTAATGAAACTAGAACATTATATACAACAATAAGACAGAGACAAACAGCTTTCCTCGGTCATGTGATGAGAAGAGAGGCATTGGAGAACATCGTAACAACTGGAAAGATCGAGGGGAAGAGAGGCAGAGGTAGACCAAGAGAAGTGATGCTGGATGGATTGAGACGGTGGCATGGAGGAATATCAGCAGCAGAGTTGATCCAGAGAACCAAAGACCGAGATCTATGGAGAGCCATGAACGCCTACGCCAGCCGGCACGGCACTTGATGATGATGATGATGACTGTTACTTCCGTGCTAAGTACTTCCGTTTTCCCTCTGATATGTTTATGACTTGTCAAAGTGATATATGATTCAGCGCACTCACTTCCTCCTCACTCACCACCAAATGTGTATATGGGCTGACCTGATGTATCCCGTGCAGCTGTGTTTACTCTGGTAGTACGACTGTTGTGGCCTAGAAAATATACGCCAAGCAAACGTCGGTATTATTATCTGGTTAACTCATGGCGAGCTCGTGACATAGGCCCCCTCTTAAGAGAGTAGTCCATCTCACTCTTCTCCACCATGAGTTAAATCCAGATGATTCATTCCTCTTCTTCAGGAGCTGGGTGTCTTGACAAGAAGTCCGCTCCAACATTTTCCTTCCCAGGAATGTACTCTACTGTGAAATTATACGGTTGAAGTAACAACGACCACCGCATCAAACGTGCGTTGAGCTTCTGAGAAGTAGCCAGGAACATCAGGGGCTGATGATCCGACTGGACCCGAAACTTAACTCCATACAAATATGGCTGAAATTTTTGCACTGCCCATACAAGGGACAAGCACTCTCTCTCGACGGTTGAATAATTCCTCTCCGCCTGTAGAAGTTTCTTACTTGCGTATGCCACAGGTTTCAAAACTGAAGCATCGTCTTTTCCTTCCTGTAACAAAGCGGCTCCAATTCCAATCGCACTCGCATCTGTTCTCAGCACAAATTGTTTGGAAAGGTCAGGGAGCTGTAATACAGGTTTGCTGACTAAGGCCTCCTTTAACTGACTATAGGCATTCTCACATTCTGGTGTCCAAATGATTTGGTCCGGGAATCCCTTTTTCAAGGTTTCCGTCAACGGAGCTCCCAGTTCAGTGAAATGTGGGATAAATTTATGGTAGAACCCACACAACGAGAGAAAAGATCGCACATCCTTCTTCGTTTTTGGTCTAGGTGCATTTCTGATTTTCTCCAGGTTCTTCTCTTCTGGAACAATGTGTCCTGGAGTGATAGTGTGACCTAGAAATTCCAGAGTCTGGTAACCAATCATGCACTTGGTTGGACGAGCAGTAAGCCCTGCTTCCTTGAGCCTATTAAACACTCTCTCCAAGGATTGTAAGTGGTCATCCAAGCTGTCACTGGAAATCAGAATATCATCCATGAATGAGATGATGGATGGATCCTGTAACGGATCTAGTAAAGTCCTCATCATGCGTGTAAACACACTGGGTGCATTGCTGAGTCCAAAGGGCATGACTTTGAATTCGTAGTGTCCACTGGGTGTACTGAAAGCTAACAGTGGTCGAATCTCCGGTTTGACTGGTATCTGATAGTACCCCCGACTCAGATCCACCTTTGAAAAGTACCGAGCCTTATGGAGCCTAGCGAATAACTGAGTTGGATTCGGCAAAGGTTCCACCTGAAACTGTGTATGACTGTTCAGAAGTCGGTAATCTATACACAACCTGTGTTCTCCACTTGGTTTGTGTAACAAAACTACCCCCGCATTGTATGGGGATGTGGATGGTGCAATCACGTCATCCTCCAACAGTTTTTGTATTTCCTCCTCCAGGGCCTTTTCTTTAGAGAATGGCACTGGGTAAACCTTTTGGCGAACAGGCTCCTGTGTGGTCAAAGTCATCTCGAACTCCACCAACCTCGTTCGTCCTGGTTTATCCGTCAGTATCTCCTTATGAGACTTGAGAACCTGGGTTATCTTTTCCCTCTCCTGTGAGGTCAGATCAGGGTTCACTTGTACATCCCTATAGGTTTCCTGGTGTACCAAGGGATATTCCCTGCCCTCGTTGGTTCCCACTTCTGTCTCCACTGCAACTGCCATTGCCATGAGGTGAGCTGCCTTGTCTCCGGGTCTCTCTTCATATTTCCGCAAGAGATTGATATGGAAAATCTTCGACTTTCCCCGGATCCGGATCTGATAGTTGGTTCTGGATATCACCCTTTCCACGGGAAATGGTCCTTGCCAACCTATCTCCAGTTTGTTGTTTCCCGTTGGGAGTAGCAACAAGACTTTATCTCCCACCTCTAGAGATCTTTCTTTAGACCTACGGTTGTAGTAAGCCGCATGTCTTTTCCTGGCCTTTTTCAAGTTTTGATTTGCCAGAGTCCATCCCTTGTGGAGTTTTTCTTTCAGTTCCTCCACGTATTGATAGGATGAGATCACTTCTTCTGACGTCCCCTCTTCAGTCCAACTCCTCAACATGGCTTCCAACGGTCCTTTGATTGGACGACCAAACAGCAACGTAGCGGGTGGTAGTCCTGTTGAGCCATGAGGAACTTCCCGATAGGCAAAGAGTGCTGCTGGGATATATTCATCCCACCTATCAGGTTTTTCCTGCGCTAGTTTCCTGAGCATTGTCATCAACGTGCCGTTGAAACGCTCTACTTGTCCATTGGCTTGAGGGTGGTAAGGGCTGGTATGTATGTGGTTAGAGTGAAACACCCTAAATACCTCCTCCATGAGTTTTCCACAAAACTGAGATCCATTGTCCGTCAGAATTTGATCCGGAAAGCCTAATCTGGTAAAGGCCTCCATCAGTGCGTCCGCCACTCTTTTCGAGTCAATCGTGGTCAACGGTATAGCCTCACCCCACATTGTACAGCAATCCACCATTGTGAGTATATACATGTTCCTCTTCCTAGTCCTGGGAAGTGGACCCACGATATCGATGGCTACCCTCTCGAAAGGAGAGTTCATGATGGGCATCTCACCCAACACCACCGGTGCTGTCCAGTGTTTCGGTGCCACCCTCTGGCACTCAGGGCATGACTTCACATACCGACGCACATCATCTGTCATTCCCGGCCAATAGTACTGGCAGGAAATCCGCTGCATGGTGGCGGCAATACCCATGTGTCCACTAAAGGAGATGGTATGCCCCATATGAAGAATTTGGGACCGGTGAGCTTTCGGGACGACCAACTGACCGTATAGGTTGTCTCCCCTTCCTGCTCTCCTGTAGAGTATCCTATTCTTCATGTAGTACTGCCCCCGTCCTGGTGGATCAGCACTTTTCTGCAGCTTTTTGTAGCAAGGACGTAAAGTATCATCCTCACTCTGGGCAGTTCGTAGCTCCCCCGGCATTGGGTTAGTCACAATTGCGTCTGCCTCTTCCGTTTTCGTCTGAGAGCGAGTCTGCATTGCTCCCATATGGATTGGCTCCCTGGGCATTCCCAGAAAGACATACCGGCAACCTAGGATGACTGGGAACATGGGATCGGTCAATACAGCGGCCTTGATGGTGCCGGTGACGTACCTTGACCGAATCTCCACATTAGCAATAGGCAACTTCATGACTACAGCACTCTTCTGTGCAGGCTGTATATCCAATGTCTCACCTGTGAATTGTTCTGGATGTACCAGATCCGCAGAAATCACGGCCTCCCCGTCCAGTCCTGTGTCGTATAAACACTCCACTTGACGACCGTTAACCTCTACCAATTCCACTACAGGTGGTTTTTCCTGGTCTGGAGTCTCTTCCTCGGCCTCGACCTGTTCGGTGGGCTCCACCTTAGGTTTTCCTGAGCACACGACGAATTGAGTGTCTCCTGACATTCCCTTGCAGTCAATAGCCTTGTGCGTATTCGACTGGCATTGGTTGCACCATTTCCCTGTCCTAGATTTTCTATTGCCAGACTTGAGTGAGCTCTCCTGGTGGCGAGCTTCCTTGTTGACCTTGGCATTTTCTGTGACAACCTCCTTGGAAGTCACTTGACATGCTGCGAAGTGAGGGTTCTTAGCCTTCGATTTGCAGTCCCTCGTATTGTGAGAGGGTGACTTACAAATTGAACACCACTTCTCCGACCACGGTCGTTTTGGTGTAGAGCTTGAAGTGCTCTTGCTTCCCTCCTTCTTCTTCTCTGAACTATCCTCTGATTTTTGCACATAAGGTTCCCACTTTTTTGTTCCTGAGTTTTTGGTTTTCTTCTTGTCATGTTTCTCTTGACTTTTGGAGTTGGTGGAAAGGTTTTCCCCTGCCTCCCCATGTACTTCGACGAACCGTTCTGCTAATTTAGTCACGAGGTCAATACGTTCCGCTCCTTGTTCTCCCAGGAACGTCCTGAGAGGTTTAGACATTTGCTTCTTCAGCTGGTCGACCACCATTAGCTCTTCCAGACTCTCATAGTCATGTGCGAACCCAGCCAAATCCATCCACTTGTGGAGATAATATTTTAGACGCAAACTGTAGGCGGCAAACAACTCCCCCGGTTCTCGTTTCGCTGCTCGAAATTTTTTCCGGTAGGTATGTGACGTAACCTCGAATCGTTTCAGCAGAGCCGTCTTTAACTCGTCATAATTGTTCTCATGTCCTGGTGGCAGGCGAGAATAAACCTCGTATCCGGTCCCGCGTAAACCCTGGGATAGCTTAAGATTCCATTTGTTACGCTCCAGACCCATAGCAACTGACATAGCCTCGAAGCGTTGAAGGTATTGGTCAATCTTCTCTTTGTCCTCCTCGTAGACCGCCAAAGGAAACTTCATGGCATGGTACCCATGTCCACCTACTGGTGTTGACCCTGGGATGGAGGAACCTCCAACTGCTCCCTCAGTTTCTCCATTAGATTGACTCTTCAACTCGAGTTCCCTCATCCGGTACTCGTGCTCCCTTTTCTGTGCTTCCTGTTCAGCTTCTAATTTCCTAGTTGCTTGCTCAGCTTCAAATTTCCTAGCTGCTTGCTCAGCTTCAAATTTCTTAGCTGCTTGCTCAGCTTCCAATTTCTTAGCTGCTTGCTCAGCTTCCAATTCCATCCTTCTCAATTCCAACTCGGCCTTTCGATCTTCCCTTTCTGCTTGACGATACTCTCTCTCCACTTCCTGTATGTAATCCGTTAGAGCAGACCCCGACAGTCCCATGTCTTCCCCCTTTGCCCTTAATTCTAACGTGGTAAGTTTAGGGGTGGCCATTATACAGAGAGGTAAGCTAGCAGGTCGAGTACAATATAACTGCAAATTACTATATGAACAAGTACTATAAATCTAGATATTACTACAAACCGCACATTCACTCAGTGACAAGAGTAGAATCAGGACCACAGACCTATGCAGACGTGTGAAGTGTGAACAGGTAAGATATTAGTCCTAACCCCTATCCACATTCACTCTAGCTGGATTCTCCAATATGATATCACCCTCTTATAACTAAGGATCCCGTGTCAAAAGACCCCGTTGTCAGAAGATCCCACTGTCAAAGGTTCCTGCTTGCAGGAGATCTCGCTGTCCAAGGATTCCGTTTACGAGAGATCCCGCTGTCCAAAGATTCCGTTTACGAGAGATCCCGCTGTCCAAAGATCCCGTTATCGAGAGATCCCGCTGTCCAAAGATCCCGGACGAGCCCCCAATAATGTCGTGTCCTCCTTTACAGTGTCGCTGACCCTTAACTGCGTCCAGCGCCTCATGCAGTGGGTGGTCTGTGTCTGCAGCTACTCTGAGGTATGCTTTCGCCTGCATCACATTGAGCCTACCAGCAACAGTCAGCAGACCAAGGATGTGACGCATACACACTACTGGGGTGTCTCTAGTGCATCCCAGAATGACCCGCATAGCTTCGTTCTGTATGCGCTCTAACTTCACCAGCTGACTCTCTGAGACAGTGAGCAGACCTAATTCATAATCAATTACTGAGAGGATCAAGTGCTGGTATAGTGTGAAAAGCATTCCCTGCTCTATGTCCATTGCAGCCATAGTTTTAAGTGCATTGAGTCCCTTTTGAGATCTTGTCACGACCGTCTCCACATGGTCCTTGAAGGATAGGCTCCTGTCAAATGTGATCCCCAGTTACTTCAGTTTGTTCTCTCTGCTGACATTTCTACCATTTATCGCGAGGCTTGGGACATCAGCTCTTACAATCCTGTTGTCCAGAGAGCACCACAAAACAGCCGCTTTTTCCAGGTGGATGACAGCACTCATTTCTGTGCACCAGTCAATCACTTTATCTACTGTCGCCTGTAACTCCTGGGCTGTTTGCTCCCTATCTCTCCCCTGCCTATATGCAAGAATATCATCTGCAAATGTTAGTATTCTTCCAACCCCTGGTGCTTCTAGGTTTGCAATCTTGCTCGTATACACATTAAAGAGCACCGGTGAGAGTGCAGATCCCTGTGGCAGTCCCGGGGTTAACATATGTGGCTCTGAGGTCCATGCGCCCAGACGGAGAGCAACCCGATGAGAGTGCAGGATGGCTGCTATCCAGTTCACCAACCAGGGATTGACCCCCTTCTCCATCAGTGCGGTCATCAAAATATCATATCGAACTCTATTGTACGCATCCTCGAGATCAAGCACAACGCCATCGTTTCCTGTCTGCTCTGGAACCCCTCATAAACATCAAAGGCAAAAGTGGCTGCATTTGACCAGGTATCTTTTCCTGGCCTGTAGCTCCCCAGGGGTTTATATAACTGGCGTTCCCAGGGCAATGGTATTTGTCTGTATTTAGCTCCTGGAGCATGAGGAATAACAAGACAAAATGAAAAGTGCTACACAGCTGAAATACTATATGGAATGTAAAGTGATGAAAAAAATTTGGCATTCCTTCTCTTTTCACAACCCATTTTAAGTGAAGTGCAAAAAGTTAATAAACTATTTTAATCTCAAAATGTTGATAAAGTTAAATTACTTGACGACTTCACTTTGCTATTTCACTCAATTGGTAAAAGACTTATATTGCCAACTTGTAAAGCGGACTTGTTCACTTGCACTATAGAGAGCTATTTGGCTCCCAAGCCGTACCTGGGATACCAAATCGAATCAAAAATTGATGGTTTAAAAACAAAAGGACTGTTAACAGAAAATGAAGAGAACAACTTAAGAAAGCGCTGTCAAGATTTTCTTGTCTCATTATTCGATCAACTGAAGCAGAGATTTCCTGAAAATTTAAATGTATTGAGTTTTCAGTACTGTGAATTATACAAAATGTAAACTATGAAACAGGATGAAACTTGATCTCTTAAATGCTATATTGACAATAAGATTTGCCGGATGAGAGTAGGAAAATTCTGTTCAATTTATCAGCTCCCTGATCATATAACAAAAGAAATTGGAACAGCTAAAGTACACCAGAGTCATTTTGAATGTGAAGCTTCAACTTCATCATCCAAGCTAAGTGCATCTTGTGAGACAGACATCAGTGAAGATGAGGACATGATTCTATAGGTAAGTTACATCAATTTTCTTTTTAATGTTGCATATCCCTTACAGGATGGTGCAGTCAACATCAGAATTTTTCAGCTGCTGTTGATGTACAAGGCAAGATTACGCTCAGTAGTTTGCCATTGCTTTCTGAGCGACCGGCTCACATACCCCTGTAAGTTACCAGCGCGGCTCGAACCGCTGTCGGTTCGGGCACAGCTGCGTTACTCACGAGAATATACGGGATAGCGGCGACAGCCGTAAACTTTTCGCCAGGGAGAGCGGCAGTCACATCAATACATATGTAATTTCTTATTTTCTCAATCTGGATATTTTTCCTAGATACTTTGCAATGAAATCTAGATATTTATGGATTTGTTTGGGTCGTTTCTAGATACTTTTGGTAAAAAAAAAAGTGACAACCCTGGGCCCTCATAATTCCGGTCCAAGCTGACAGTAATATGCGTCGCCTCAGAAAGACATGATTAGGCAATTCAAACACCAGGCTTCCGACTTACTGGCCTCAAATAAACAAGGAAATGCTACGCACATAAAGTGCAGGAAAACCTGGTATATGTGAAGCAGGTTGAAAAGAGAGAGGAGATAGATAACGAAGCTAGTGTGAGAGACAGAGATATGAGAAAGATGTGTTGATAAAAAAGTGATAACTTTTATATAATATAAATAAGATAATATAAGTGACAAAACATCTGTTCATAATCATAGTTCCTAATATTTTTTTTATTAAAAAGTCGGGCACTCTTCCGATTGACGGGTCTAAATAGTTCCGCAGTGAATAAGTTAGGGTTAAGGGTTAGGGTCAGTGTTAGTTTAACACTAACCCTAACCCTTAACCCCTGACTTATTCACTGCGGAACTATTTAGACCCGTCAATCGGAAGAGTGCCAAAAGTCGCTTGCACCCAATTAATTGCTGAAAAAAAAATAAATAAATAAAAAATAAGTGTCCAGCGGTGAATCGAACCAACAGCTCCCGCTTATCAGGCAGAGACACTTACCACTGTGCTACTGAGGATACGATTTTGAATCAACAAAAGTATATAACATAGCCACGCTCATGTCCCGATGACGTCACATACGTTAAGTCACGTGACTAGGCAAATCAAGTGACCAGGACCACCCAGGGTTTCCGGGACCGGGAAAAATCACGTGATAGTTTAGCTCTGAATAAACGGAGTAGTTTATACTTTATACGGAGCTGGGTCTGAATAGACACTTCCATTTCAATTATAACTCAGGAGGTTTGAGCAGGATATTATTGTCAAAAACAATAAAAAACGTATTGATTGGAAGATGATCTTCGGTCGCATTTCTATTAGTACTATTACTAAATTCTATCATTCTTATCTAAACACTTATCTTAGAGCTTAGACTTAGAATTATTCTAAAGCCCACGCCCACGGTTTCTTTGTGGCAGAGCTGACAAATGTACTCACCTTCTACTGTAAATCCTATGTCATCTTGAAATTTAGTCAATATATCGATTCCAAAATTTAGGGGCTCAATTTTCTCTAACGTTATGTTGTCTGAACCGGGTGCCTTTGCTTTCTTCTCGAGGTGTTGTGTATCTTCAACTACCGTCACACGCCATATTGGGCCGCCGCCATTGTCTGCGAGACTACATCCGGGCAGGGTTGCCACTTTTTTTTGGACCAAAAGTATCTAGAAACGGCCCAAACAACATCCATAAATATCTAGGTTTCGTTGGAAAGTATCTAGGAAAAATATCCAGATTGAGAAAGTAAGAAATTACATATGTATTGATGTGACTGCCGCTCTCCCTGGCGAAAAGTTTACGGCTATCGCCGTAATCCCGTATATTCTCGTGAGTACCGCAGCTGCGCCCGAACCGACAGCGGTTCGAGCCGCGCTGGTAACTTACAGGGGTATGTGAGCCGGTCGCTCAGAAAGCAATGGCAAACTACCGAGCATAATCTTGCCTTGTACATCAACAGCAGCTGAAAAATTCTGATGTTGACTGCACCATCCTGTAAGGGATATGCAACATTAAAAAGAAAATTGATGTGACTTACCTATAGAATCATATCCTCATCTTCACTGATGCCTGTCTCACAAGATGCACTTAGCTTGGATGATGAAGTTGAAGCTTCAGATTCAAAATGACTCGAGCTGATAAGTTGAACAGCATTTTCCTGCTCTCATCAGGCCAAATCTTATTGTCAATATGGCATTTAAGAGATCAAGTTTCATCCTGTTTCTTAGTTTACATTTTGTATAATTCACAGTACTGAAAACTCTTTCCGCATCAGCATTTGAATGGGGTAGTATCATGACAGACATCGCACATTCAAAGAGCTCACAGAATGGACTGTTACCTTAGACATCTTTAAATTGTCTTACTTCACTCCAAAAAGCTTTAGTTTCTGTTTTGTTTGTCCAGTCAACCAAATTTATTTTGGTTAACTAATATTCTGCTTCCGCAACACTATTATCAGTAGCCCCTAAAAATTTAATAACTTGACAATATTTAGGTATGTCCTTTACTGGCTGAGGTATTGTCGTGTCCTCCTTTACAGTGTCGTCCCTGGAGTGAAGAGAGTCGACACCCACATTATAATATTTTTTTCCTCTCAATATTCTGGAGAATCCACCAGCTTCCGTCCAACACACTCCATCAGCCTATGGACACCTTTTCCTATCACTCTCTCACTGTCGTACTATGCCCCCTTCTCATACTTCCCCAACGCAACATACTCAACAACTCTTGCTTCTAAAAATTAATAAAGATTAATTTATTAAAAGAAAAGTGTAACGTATATGAGACGTGTATGTGAAGAAAATGTGTGACGTGTTCTATAAAGTGTGTAGAATCGGACTCTCAGACAACAACCCAGTCAGCTGATCCCAGCAAGGATAGACCACAGCACGTTACGTCAGAACATGTACTTCTCACCCAGTGCCGAAACCATCTTGCTGGATACTGATTTGCCTCTGTAGACCTCTGGTAATCCCATTTCATGAACATCCGAAATAGACACCGGTGGTATAAACAGTTAATCATGGACCGGTTGCACTCTACACAATGTCCGTTCCTATCGTTCATAAAAAAAATGCACAAGTCCTTTGTAGTGTGTACACAGTTACTAATGTTAATTGTTACTGTACTGGATCCTCACTCGTGTCTATCTAGCCTCAAGTATCAAGTCTTGTGTTCTATTACACGAGATTATATCACACTATGTAATTATTAGACTTAATGTTTTCAGTTCGTTACTACTGTCTGATGCTGTGTGGTGCATCAGTACGCATCACTCTCTTTGGTGAATCAACTTCCTTCTAGCTTTAGTTACGTTCTGTATGCAACTTTATTGATTGTTGAACTGGTGTTCTTCCGAATGGGATTGGATTCTTTCCCAAAAACTTGTTGAGTTTCCTTGGATCTGGTAGGGAACCTAGGATAGAAACAACACATCTGGTGATAGTACTAGTCACTGATCCTTTCGGCTGAGTGTAAGCCTATCACCTTGCTTAATGATCTTTAGCTAACTAGACTTAGTCATAGAGCAGATTAGCTACCCACCTAGAGCCGAATCAGGCTATGACAAAGAAAAAATCAGCAAACAGAATGCGGAACCCCGCCCACCAGGGACACCTACGGGAAGATCCCAATTATCCCTCATTACTCAATTCTCAACTAGTAAAGCTTATCAACACTTCATTAATCTATTCTTAACTAGCAGAGTTAATATCACTATTCTACTCTAACTAGTTTCCACTAACAGTGCTAATCATCACACTATAGTTTAACAAGGCCACAGTCTATATTAATTAGAACTAATATTATAATAGGTTATACCTTAAATGGCACTACTGCAGTCCTATCAATCATATCTACATCTGCCATTATAGGCACGTGTAAAATTAAGTCACTAATTAACACACGGTAGATATTATTTCCACTAAGCACTGCAGTGCCTTGGCACTCCGACTAGAGCATTTTCAAGTCCCCGTAGTTGGCCCAAACTCGGGTTTATATGGCAAACTACCAAAGTTGGCCACGTGACGTTATCCTTTATGCCCCCACACAGGTGCCAATAACCCCGTCAATCTTCTCGATGTTCCGGAAACCCAGAATTGACATATGTACTGTTACTTGAATATCAAGAAAACAGTAACAATGGTAATATCAAAGAAAATGGTGACACCAAAATGTGACATAGAAATAGAAGGGAAAATCCTTAACCAAGTTGATAATTTTAGATACCTAGGGGCATTTATAACATCAGATGGAAGATGTACAACAGAGATTAGGAGCAGAATAGGGCAGGCAAAAGCCGCATTTCATAAAATGAAGAGTATCTTATGCAATAAGTCACTGTCACTGAATGTAAGAAAGAGAGTGCTGAAATGCTATGTAGAACCAGTTTTGCTGTATGGCAGTGAATCTTGGAATGTAAATGAACAAATTAAGAAGAAATTAGAAGCAACAGAGATGTGGTTCCTGAGACGAATGTTGCGAATTCCTTGGACTGCCAGAGTAACTAACGACGACTGCCTGAAACAGGCTAATGAAACTAGAACATTATATACAACAATAAGACAGAGACAAACAGCTTTCCTCGGTCATGTGATGAGAAGAGAGGCATTGGAGAACATCGTAACAACTGGAAAGATCGAGGGGAAGAGAGGCAGAGGTAGACCAAGAGAAGTGATGCTGGATGGATTGAGACGGTGGCATGGAGGAATATCAGCAGCAGAGTTGATCCAGAGAACCAAAGACCGAGATCTATGGAGAGCCATGAACGCCTACGCCAGCCGGCACGGCACTTGATGATGATGATGATGACTGTTACTTCCGTGCTAAGTACTTCCGTTTTCCCTCTGATATGTTTATGACTTGTCAAAGTGATATATGATTCAGCGCACTCACTTCCTCCTCACTCACCACCAAATGTGTATATGGGCTGACCTGATGTATCCCGTGCAGCTGTGTTTACTCTGGTAGTACGACTGTTGTGGCCTAGAAAATATACGCCAAGCAAACGTCGGTATTATTATCTGGTTAACTCATGGCGAGCTCGTGACAGGTATGTTGTTAATAGAAAAGAGTGAAATATTTTTCAATACATCTAAATTTTCAGGAAGTCTCTGCTTCAGTTGATCGAATAATGAGACAAGAAAATCTTGACAGCGCTTTCTTAAGTTGTTCTCTTCATTTTCTGTTAACAGTTCTTTTGTTTTTAAACCATCAATTTTTGATTCGATTTGGTATCCCAGCTATGGCTTAGGAGCCAAATAGCTCTCTATAGTGCAAGTGAACAAGTCCGCTTTACAAGTTGGCAATATAAGTCTTTTACCAATTGAGTGAAATAGCAAAGTGAGGTCGTCAAGTAATTTAACTTTATCAACATTTTGAGATTCAAATAGTTTATTAACTTTTTGCACTTCACTTAAAATGGGTTGTGAAAAGAGAAGGAATGCCAAATTTTTTTCATCACTTTACATTCCATATAGTATTTCAGCTGTGTAGCACTTTTCATTTTGTCTTGTTATTTCGAAGTGTCTTCAACTCCAACCATCGGTTCACAATTACTTCAACAGCTGGTTGAATTGATAACCATCTAGTTTTGCAATATGACAGAATTTTCAGTGTTGAGGAACTATCATTTAATGCTTTATATAAATTACTAGCTGACCCTGCCCGGCTTCGCCCAGACCCTGGTGGGGAGCATCTCATTTAATTCATATAAGTAGTCATATAAGTTCTCGTTCCCGTTACCGACTATCTGTCTGTCTGACTGTCTGTCTGTCTGTCTGTCTGACCCAGCCCGTCTTCGCCCAGACCCTGATGGGGAGCATGTCATTTAATTCATATAAGTAGTCATATAAGTTCCCGTTCCCGACTGTCTGTCTGTCTGTCTATCTATCTATCTGTCTGTCTGTCTGACCCAGTCCAGCCCATGGTGGAGAGCATCTCATTTAAATCATATAAGTAGTCATATAAGATCCCGTTCCCGACTATCTGTCTGACTGTCTGTCTGTCTTGGGTAAATGGAGGAGGGAGGAGGAAGAGGGAGGTGGAGGAGGGAGGAGGAGGGCGGAGACAGGAGGAGGAGGGAGGAATAGGAGGGAGGAGGAGGGATTAGGAGGAGGAGGGGGAGGAGGAGGGAGGAGGAGGAGGGAGGAGAAGGAGGGAGGATGAGGGAGGAGGAGGGAGCAGGAGGGAGGAGAAGGAGGGAGGAGGAGAAAGAGGGAGGAGGAGGAATGTGAAGGGAGGAGGAGGTAGAGGGAGGAGGAGGGAGGAGGAGGAGGGAGGAGGAGGGGGAGGAGGAGGGAGCAGGAGGAGGAGAGGGAGGAGGAGAAAGAGGGAGGAGGAGGAATGTGAAGGGAGGAGGAGGTAGAGGGAGGAGGAGGGAGGAGGAGGAGGGAGGAGGAGGGGGAGGAGGAGGAGGTAGAGGGAGGAGGAGGAGGGAGAAGGAGGGAGGAGGAGAGAAGAAGAGGAGGGAGGAGGAGGAGGGAGGAGGAGGGAGGAGGAGAGGGAGAAGGGAGGAGGAGGGAGGAGGAGGGAGGAGGAGGAGGGAGGAGGCAGAGGGAGAAGGAGGAAGGAGGAGGAGGGAGGAAGAGGGAGCAGGAAGAGGGAGGAGGAAGAGGGAGGAGGAGGAGGAAGAGGGAGGAGGAAGAGGAGGAAGAGGAGGGAGAGGGAGGAGGGGAAGAGGAAGAGGGTAGGAGGAGGAAGAGGGGAGAGGAGGAGAAGAATCGAGAAGGAGGGAGGAGGAGAAGGAGGAGTGAGGAGGAGAAGGAGGAGGCAGAGGGAGAAGAAGGAAGGAGGAGGAGGAAGGAGGGAGAGGAAGGAGGGAGAATGAGGAGGGGAGGAAGGAAAGGGAGGTGGAGGAGGAGGAGGTAGAGGGAGGAGGAGGAGGAGGGAGGAAAAGGGAGGAGGAGGGAGGAGAAGGAAGAAGGAGGAGGAAGAGGGAGGAGGAGGATGAAGAAGGAGGAGGAAGAGGGAGGAGGAGGAGGTAGAGGAGGAGGAGGGAAGAGGGAGGAGGAGGAAGGAGGAGGAAGAGGGAGGAGGAGGGAGGAGGAGGAGGAGGATGGAGGAGGGAGAGGGAGGAGAGGGAGGAGGAGGAAGGAGGAGGAAGAGGGAGGAGGAGGATGGAGGAGGGAGAGGGAGGAGGGAAGAGGAAGAGGGTAGGAGGAGGAGGAGGGGAGAGGAGGAGAAGAATGGAGAAGGAGGGAGGAGGAGGGAGGAAGAGGAAGAGGGAGGAGGAGGAAGGAGGAGGGGGAGGGAAGAGGAGGAGAGAGGAGGAGGGATAGGAGGAGGAAGAAGGAGGAGGAGGGAGGATGAGAAAGCAGGAGGAGGAGGAGGAGGGAGGAAGAGGGAGGAGGAGGAAGGAGGAGGGGAGGGAAGAGGAGGAGAGAGGAGGAGGGAGGGGGAGGAGGAGGGAGGAGCAAGAAGGAGGAGGAGGAGGGAGGATGAGAACGCAGGAGGAGGGAGAGGAAGGAGGATGAGGAGGAGAGAGGAGGTGGAGAGAGGAAGAGGTAGAAGGAGGAGGAGAAGGAGGGGGAGGAGGAGGAGAAATGATGAGGAGGGAGGAGGAGGAAGAGGGAAGAGGAGGGATGTGGAGGACGGAGGAGGAGGGAGGAGGTAGGAGGGAGGAGTAGGAGAAAGGAAAAGGGAGGAGGAGAGAGGAGGAGAAGTGAGGAGGTAGGAGGAGGAGGAAGAGGGAGGAAGAGGAAGAGGAAGAGGGAGGAGGAGAAAAGGGAGGAGGAGGATGGAAGAAGGAGGAGGTAGAGGAGGAGGGGGAGGGGAAGAGGAAGAGGGTAGGAGGAGGAGGAAGAGGGAGGAGGAGGATGGAGGAGGAAGAGGAGGGAGAGGGAGGAGGGGAAGAGGAAGAGGGTAGGAGGAGGAGGGGGAGAGGAGGAGGAGGAGAAGGGAGGAGGAGGGAGGAGGTAGTAGGATGATTGATTGCCATCCCACCAGGTTAATATGTTATCGCGGACCTCAGAGAGAAGTGTCTATGTAGAAGACCATTTCCTGGACGTATGTATTTTGGGAGGGGGAGGAGGGAGGAGGGAGGAGGAGGAAGAAGAAAAAAAAATATGACAGTTGGCTGCTCTGGAATGAAAGGAAGGCGTGTAGAAAATTTCATCTCAATCGGATGGGCCGTTCGCGAGCGCATAAAGGACAGACGGACATACAGACATACGGACAGACAGACAGACAGACAGACAGACAGACAGACGGACGGAGATTCTTTTTTATATATAAGATTATATTGATGTTGTCTGATTGTCTGACAGATGATTTGGAGAACCACTTATGTGTTTCAGCAATAAGGAATTCCAAATTCCTTGGTAAACATTCTGACTGATGAGGCATGTGATAATGCTAGCTGCAAGGAATGACACGCACATTTTATGAGGATTAAAGAAGGATATCTTCCTTCACTTTTGTATACACGCCATGGTTGATACCGACCATTACCGATGCATTATCGGTTCTAATTGCAGCCAAATTCTTTAAGTTTAAATGTTTACTGACCAAAAGTTTCTTCAGTGCCCTTATGCGCCCTTTTACTCATTACCGGGGGGAGGGGGGGGGGGGGGTTGCCAGATTGTTGAGCGTTGACTCAAGTCAGTTCAAAGTTTAAATAATGGCAGTTACCATAATTTACGCGCATCCAGACCAAACATAAAATGGGTAAATGACACCGAAAGAAAAGTAAAATCTAGAAAGTATTCAAAATATCCGACTCCAAATGAAAAGTATCTAGAATTGCATCCAGCATCCAAACGTCAGAAAACGGTATCCAGACGCCGGCTAAAAACCTCTAGATCTGGATATAAAATATCTAGAATGGCAACTATGCATCCGGGCTCCCTTACAGTGAGGAAACATGGTCGACTTCATTGCACCGGGTATGATCCCATTTCTCAATTGATCTATGTACATTGAGAAATGACATGGAAATACAAAACAAATTCAACATAGAAATGCAGGACAGATTTGATATGTTGTCTGATCTAGAGATCCTTTGTCAAGATGTGGATGATCAATGGGAAATGTTGAAGAAGTCAATCAGTTTTAAAAACTATTCCAAAATTAATTAAAGAAGGTGGGTCGTAAGAAATGGATGGCTGAAGAAATTTTACAACTATTGGAAACAAGAAGACTAAGCAAACATAATCCTGCCAAATATGAAGAAATACACATACATGTCAGAATATTATGTAAGGAGGCAAAAGAAGCATGGCTTGAGGAAAAATGCATAGAAATTGAAAAACACCACAACGGACAAAATACCAAATCAGTGCACACACGATTTCAGGAATTTACTAATAAAAGAACAAGTACATGAGCAGGCTGTCTAAAAACAAAAGATGGCGAAATCATAATAGAAAAAGATCAGATTCTACATGTATGGTCAGATTATGTGAAACACCTTTATGATGATAACAGACATGAACAGTATGATATTCGAATTAATAATGAAGGACTGCCAATTTTGAAGATGGAGGTTCGGAATGTTCTTAAACATATAAAAACTGGCAAGAGCCCCGGTTCAGATAACGTCACATCAGAGATGATTAATGCTTTTCAAGAATATGGAAAAGATCAAGTCACCAGACTGCTGAACACAATACATGATACCAGGGGCGTCACTAGGGGGGTGCGGGGGGTGCGGGCCGCACCGGGTGACACCATCAAGGGGTGACACCAAAATAAAAAAATTGCAAATTTGACAAAGCAGACATAGCAATTAACAAAAATTTAACTTTGTCCGAGTTGTCGAAATTCTTTATTTATGTTTTACCTGAAGTATTGAAGTTATATTGTTCAATTTGTTTTCTTTCTTATGTCCTTATTAACTTTTTGACTTATTTTACAAACATTACTATATGCGATTATATATGGTACAGGAACACTCGGAAGAAGACCATGGTGAAAGTCTAGAGGGGTGACACCAAGAGTTTACCGCACTGGGTGACACCAACCCCAGTGACGCCACTGCATGATACGGAGACTGGCACCTTGCCGTCTTGACAGACGATAGTTTGTAAAATGGAGTTATAACTCTCCATAACACAAAGCCTGGGCTGAGTTTAGAGACCATGTGTTGCTCATGCAGCATGATCCCTCTCTCGGCCTGTCTAGTTTACTTCAGAGGAAAGGGAACACCAATACGTCTGGAACAAGACAAGCTGCAGAGGCTGCCGGATCAGCAAGCAATGCTCTAACTGTCAGCCTGTCGGAGCTTCAATCCTAGACCAGTTGCAAACCAAGGCTTAGGGCCTGGTCTGCCCTGCCATGACATTTAGTCTTTAGGTTGCATTTCCTCACACTAGGATAAGGCATGTACCCTTCCAATTGCGCTCCTCCGCCCGAAGCCGTTGGCACAATGTGGGGTGTCGGGTTTGGTAAGCGTCGCCCATCATTCGGCGCTAACAGAAGCAGGTAGTACCGTCTAATGTCATACGGTAGCTCAGACTATCTGACTAAGATAGTTGGTTAGTTAGTTAGTTAGTTAGTTAGTTAGTTAGTTAGTTAGTTAGTTAGTTAGTCGACAGATCATCCTCATTGCACATCGAACCATTCAGTCCATAAGTGCTCGGATCCCCTCCTTAGCAAATCCCGCAACGTGTAGCGGCTAACGACACCAGTTCTGTGTTGGTTTATCAATCTTATTTGGCTTCCTGTATATTGTTCTTGTTGGCCACACTTCTTTTCATTTGCTGTTCTCGCAGTCTGATCATGGTTGCAGATCCACGGTCGCAAAAGTCTTACTTCTTGTAGAGCATTCAGAATGTCAGTCCGGTCCATGGCGCGTCCGCCCTCTACATTAGCCATACCTGCGAGCTTGTCAGCCCGCTCATTTCCTTGTACTCCCGCATGCCCTGGCACAAAGATGAAACTAATCTTTGTCAGCCGAGACCGCTCCAGGGACAGCAACCACTCTCTTCGGGTCCACCACATCTCTATCCTCTTGAGCATGCTCATTGAGTCGTCAAGGAAACGTGCCCTAATGAATGTCTGTGTCGTGACCATGTTATTGCTTTACTTACTGCCATGACTTCCATAGTCAGGCTACTTGTGGTCTCAACAAAAGCACGAGAGTCATCGTTCAAAATTCTCCCTCCGGCCTGAGCCGTAAAGGCCCATGAGCTTCTCACATGTTGGACGACCGACCCATCTGTGTAAATGACAGCATCACTGTATAGCGAATTCTTGAAAATCAACGCTTGTACTTCAGCCTCCACAGCAGCCGGATTTTCTTGTCTGCATCGTCTGTCTAGTTGGATGCAAACTGAAAAGGATGTACAGAACTCTGTTGGCACTTGCACCCACTCCTCGCCAGGTTCTAAGTCCTCAAGTGAACACACCAGTTGAAGAATGTCTTCGGCTTGAGTCATCCACGACCTTCGTCTTTTTAACCTACTGCCCTTCAACTTCCTAATTTCACTATGCAGTGGATGTTGTGTGTTTGCGTTAACTCTGAATTAGGCACTTGCTCTGCAAATTTGTATTCTGTCTTCAATGGTTGGAAAATCAAGAAGGTAGCGCATCGCCCTGCATGCTGTATCTCTTGTACATCCAAGAATAATGCGCATAGCATCATTCTGTATCCTTTCCATCCTCTCTATCTGCTTACGGCTGAGAGTCAGGATCGCCACCACATACTCAAGAACAGACATAACCAGCCCCTCATATATAAGACATAGATGGCGCTGCTCACAGTTTGCTGCCGCCATCACCCACATCGCAACCAAACCCCGTTTGACCTTTGTTATCACCTAGTCTATGTGCTAATTATAAGCAAAACATATCCCCAGGTAATTCTTTGCCTGCGTTCTTTCCACAATCTCTGAACAAAGATTTACAGTTGGTGTTGGAGCGTTGACAATATGATTATTCAACGAGAACCAAGTCAATGTTGCTTTGTTTGGTTGACCATTGCCCCAGCTTCAACACACCAAGTACTTATGCGATTGAGTTCAGTTTGAAGTTCCACAGCAACCTGATATCTATCCTTACCCTGACGATACACTAAAACATCGTCGAAATATGACAAAGTCCTCCCCGGTTCAATGATCTGCTCGCTGGTGATTCTCACAGTGTAGGCGTTGAACAGCACCGGAGATAATGGTGATCCCTATGGTAGGCCAGGATTTATTGTTGTTGTTTCCGAAGTCCAGTTGCTACATGTAAAAACTACTTTCCGTTGGAAGAGGGCTGCCGCGATCCAGCTAAGGAGGAAAGGACTTATCTTGAGTTCAAGAAGCTGAAGCATTAAAAAATCCAATGGTACTCTTTTGTACGCGTCCTCAAGATCAATCGCTGCAGCAAAGGTTTCAAAGACTGCGTGGAAACCTTCATAGACATTGTGATATAATAAAACGTCCTCACCCTTTCCGAAGCATTGACTCCCTTAAAAATAAACAAATCCTTACAATTACTGTTTAAGTATCTTGCTTAATGCAGGAGTAGGAATTAAAACAGCGATAGACTGAACGTGGCACAGATTAATTTATTTGGCTTTGTTTTTTTTCACGTACCTGGCAAGACCGGGACTGGTTGAAAACAAAGACTAAAGTAGCCATTTTAGTTCAGACAAAGGAAAGGAAACAGACGTGCTTTCCCCGTGTGGGGAAAGGTATTTTTGCCCTTTAAAACCATCACTCTCTTCAGATATTGGTATGTTATATCTACATTATTAAGATGTATTTATGTATTACATAGACCAGTATGTTTAATTAAAAATTAGTTAGAATAATAAGTCAACAATTCTCTTAAACTAGGCTCAATGATGTTTATCAATGAAACACATGTGGGCGCCACGCTGTAATTTTTCCTATGTTTTACAATTTCAAATCCATATGTTAAAATCTTTTATAGGCATTATGAACTTATATCTAACTAGTAGTGCTTATAACCTAGAAATATTATGTGTACCGTAGAGTATCAAACTCAGGTTAAAAACACTTTCTAGGCATTTTCTCAATGTGGGACTCTTGATTCATACTTCAGTAGAGAACTTGTGTCTGTCAATTTCATATTCCTATGTTAAAACTTCTATGCACTGTGAACAATATCTCACTATTTATGCTTAGAAATCTGCTAATAATCTATGTACTGTAGAGATTGAACTCTAAAGTACAGTTTCAAAGGAGTTTTATCCATGTGGAGACATACACATGAGTACGCATATCATGGACTCAGTTCATTTTGGATAAAATGCTTGCCACATCATAATCTGTAACTTGGAAATATAGTGCTAAATTTTAGTACTATCCTTTTGTTAACAGATTAGTAACCACTCCATATGAGGAGGGACATGTAATCATTTCATAAAATATTGCGAGGGAATTTCCGTGTTTGAGAATATAAATTCTAGAACAATTAAAGTAAACGCGTGATATAAATGAATGTTCGGATAGGATTCAATCTGCCTCACCTCACTGTAGTAGGAACAGAAGCGAAGATTGATGTGAATAAATTGCTTGCCATATTCAGAATACTGGACCATGTGCCATAAGTTATTCTAATAAATACCCTCCGAATAATAGCAGTCATTGGCAAAATATATCACAGCGGCTACTATCCTCATGTGCTGTACGCAGTGGGGAAAACAATGTATGTTTTAGTTTATGGATTAACCCCTGAAGAAAATTCAAAACCATTGGCTCTGGCATTAAATTGTATGATTAATATTATTATGTATGATTATCATGTACTTAATATCAGAGAAATGTACATGTATGTTTTTTCTGGTATGAGAATTTTCTCTGTTCTGATTGTTACTTTTTACTGTGGGAATATACACTTTAATGTTGCACCTTGGGATTAGAGGATGTTGATGTAAGAATCCTTGGGCATGACAGTACTTAAAAAGCCAATGTTAAATAGCCTTGGCCTAGTGATGATTATAGTGCCGAAAGGAAGACGCGGCATTAGAAACCACAGAGATTCTGTATAGGCTATTCTCTTCAAGAATGAGAGATACAATATCAACATGTTGGATGGACAGAATGACTTCACTCATCTAATAGTCCCAGTAACAACAGAACATAACAGAGTGAAAAGATATCTCACTCACTATCAGAGCTAGCAAAGTTCTACCACAAGCGATGAGGGACAGGGAACTTGGAAACCCACTCATACATCCTTCCCCTTTTTTGTTTGTAATTGTCTTGTGAAAGTTAACACATCACAGTAGGTTAATGCTCGTGTTGTATTCTTTGTCATCCCTTTTCTATAGAAGAGAAGCGAGTGGTGGTTTTGGTGGGACTGCATTTCATAACTATCATCAGGATCCTGGGTTAAAAGCCTGATGAAGGTGAGTCAGGACTAACTGGCTTAACCATGTTCTGGATCTATAAATACATCGTTTACTGCTGCACTCATAAGCGGCAAACGAAGCAAAAGAGATACATATGAAGACAACTGACGGTGTTATTGTGGAAGTCCTATTTTAGTAGGAATATCCAGGATGGACTTCAAGATCTAATAATCTACAAAGATGAAGATCAACAGAGTACTGACAACAGTGTATCGTCTGCTTTACTTCTGAGAAGTATCACCTATGGCCTCATCATTCAACCAAGTCAGTGAAACTATGGGACAATCCTTCTACAAGTTACTAAAACTAACAACAGTGAGTAACCTTCAACTGTTGGTTGGATTACCAAGTTAATATCCACAATGGATAAGTCTTCGAAAGAACATCTCACAGCTGCAACAGTCAAACATAAGGTTCCAGCCATGCAACACCAAGTTCTAGCTATGAACACCAACTCAAACAAATGGGAAGAGACACTGAAACAACTTTATAAGCCAATACAAGCAACTTCAGAACCTCTGACCCATAACTCCACCAGATTACCTCAAGGTTCCCAAACCTGAACACATAAAAAAGACCATATGAAAGCAGCTAGCGGAGTAAATGCCTTTACGCCTGCAACCACAGGAAACACCTGATGGCTTACAAACCTGGATATGTGGTGGAATAATATTCTTCAGTCTCAAGCCTACAGCAGAATCCTGGAATTAATTCCAGATGAACCAAATGAATAACAAGCAGAATTGTATGTCTACACTGAAAGTAAATAATGAATCAGAACTCTATGCTGGTCCCATGTCGGCCTAACTGCCCCATCATCAAGTGTGGGATGGCCTATCAACATGAACCGAGTATGTGACAAAACCTCTTGAACTAAATTGGGAAACGGTTAACGTAAACCGAGCTGTTGGACAGTCGTCATCTTTTCATCGATAAGATGATATAGGGAAGAACCTTCTGCAAGAGCTTAAGTTGCATCTCCTGAGAGTATGACCCACCTAGGCACCAATTTCATTTGGAACACAACTCAATGGCAACAGAGTATTCTTGAATTCAGCTCCATGGAGGAGATATGTATATGTGGTGAATTTATTTCCTAATATGGATTATAAGTCGTTCCGCAACAAACTTCAGTGGACATAAAACATGACTGTGAGTATTTATTGCTGTCCCGGATAATTATGGACATTAACAGCTTTGCACTGGAGAAGAATACCCATCCGCAATGCCTAAATGAACACTATAATTAATTAATTTAATTATTAGTATCAACTGCTTTTATGTGGGTGTTTTTTTTAATGCCATGTATAAAGAGTGTTTTATTTGGTAATGGTGTACAACTAAAGGGTTATGTTATGATATAGATGGGATAGTATTTTGACACCAACTCATTATTTTTAAAATGAGAGAATGGTAAAAGGTGTCAGAAACAAATGTTGATATGTTGGGTTCTATTTAATTAGATCTTTATTTGCCTTAATTATGAGGGTAAATGAAAGTAGACCCAATTTGTGGTTGTTGTGTTGTTTGTAATAACCTTGTTTTTTTCTGGGGTCACTGGGTACTATATTGTAATAATGCAATGCATCCCATGCCTGTCTAAAAATGCATAGTGTTCATTACACATATATATGTAACTGCAGATCTTGAGTTAATACCTGAACTGTTTGTCCAAAAGTGTTGTGTACATCAAGTAAATGGGGTGTCCAACAGTGGTTGTTTATATGTTGTGAGCAATCAATATACTTCTAGCACTATAGTAAATTTAAAGGGTGATGAAGTGGGAAGGGAAACCTACACACATATGCCATTGTTTCAAGGATTGAACTCTTTTCTCCTGGGATTTGTGGTAAATATCCCTGATCACCCTGCATTCTAACCAGTGACTAGTGAATCAATAAAACACCTAGACAACTTCACATAATATTCTCATAAATAAAAATCCACAACCCACATGTGTGGGCAACGTCCGTGAATTTAAAACTCATGGTAAACATCACAAATGGTGTATTATTGTCGGTATATGAATTCAGGAAAAACCTCTCGCAGATAAACCAAGTCACTTCAGAATGTTATAGTGTTAGTAACAGACCTAATCACTCATTAGTATGAGCTGAGTCAAGTGTTATATGAACCCATAATGGCTCAGATAAATATAGGTTTTTTTGGGGTACAAAACTGTTCACAGGTAATATCTTGATTCTAGTTGATGCATCATGTAGTTGGTTGTTGGGTATGAGATTTTTTTTTTTAAACTCATATTTTATATCTTATTGATGGGAAACTAAGTCCAGTAATGAACCTCTAGTAGTAAGGTCTCTGGAATGGTAAACTCACATAAGATAGGCAATTCAGTGAATGTTTAGAATTCATAGTCATTCCCATTTGATGTTTGAGGTATGGTTCTGCTACTCTGGTATTCTCTTTAAATGGTTTAAAAGTGGTGTAGTCATGAACACACTACTATATTATGTATCCATAAAGTTTATGTTCCTAATTATGAATCATGTTATAATTAACTATTTGGTCATTGATTATCATTGTATTTTCATGTATGATCTCCTTGTTTAATTCATGTAATATTGAAAAATTAACATAGCAGCAGAGAGTGATAGACAATTTTATAGATAATTAGGACAGATAAGTTAAAAATCCAATAAATTTTTTAAGGGAATAATTTAATCAACAAATGATGATTCAGTAGGACAGTAAATAATACCTGAGAGATGAATTAAACCAAGGGAAAATAGCAGTAACTAAAGTAGATGAACTAATGGTAAGGCCAAAACCACCACTTGCAAAAATGTAGACATAGTTTATGGAAGGGAAGGAATATTGTAAGAATTTGCAGTATTTAGGGGCACCCTAATTTAATCCTTTTTTTCATATGACATAACGTGTTCTACAACACCGGTAGTAAAGTAAAGTGAATAAATGATGGATACTTAGGAAGAAAAGCCATATAGACACTTATGCTATCCCACCGGTGATATGAGTAGTTATTAACTAACTCAGATGGCCCATATGTTAATGAGGGTCAAAACCAAAATATTCACCTGGTGATTTAAGGGAGCCTGATCAACTCACTTAAAGATCCAACAGAATATAAGGTATTTCTTTAAATTATCCACCCCGATTCCATTATTAATGGTATCGGAAACAGACCGTATAGGTATGTAGGAGGTAGAATTAAAGAATTAACTTAAGAAATTGGAATTTCAAATGAACTTCAGGAGATACCGGAAAAAATCTGTGCTAATCTCTAGTAAGAGACTAAACATTTCAGAAATTGGCTCCTTAACTTTGAAATTACAGTTTAACCTCATTAAGTGAAAGGTTCACTATGAGAAGTCATCATCAAAAAGAGGAGTGAAACAACTTTTTAGTTAGAGATTAGCTTACGTAAAGTTATTTCAAAAATTGCCTAACTAACATTAATATTCTCATAAGGGAAGAATTAAAAAGGGCAAAATAAAGGGTACAATAGAGGCGCGACTCAATTGTATTTTCTTTAAAACTAACCGAGTAATGAAATTCTAGATAATGCTCGAAGCCTACTAATACGTAGATGAATCAGAAATCAATCGCAAGACGAAACCGATTTCTACATCTCAGTTCTGATTTGGATGATATGCCAGCATTAAATATGTGAAAGCAGATCTAGACTGACAGAGATGAGCTTAAATAACTGATACGCATCAGTAAAAGCAACAATTAAATAAACAACTCTTGAAATAGATGCTGTTTATAGATAGGACGAACCCCTTGACGTAAAGAGAGAGGAAACGCCTGAAACTTATACAGTGAATCCATGCTAGAAGAATGGAATATAGCTGTGTAAAGACCAAGCAAATTGGAGCATATAGTTGAAGAATTGCTTGATGTTTACTAGATTAGGAATTTAATCAGGAAGCCAGCTAGTAAAATTATATAACAGTTCAAAGATGGACCTTAGTCAATCTAAATAAATCCAGAGTTTCCACGTATTAAACGGATGAAAACAAAACTGGAGAGAAACATGAAGAGTACCTTACCTGTTATCTTGAGGACACAACTTAGGGACGCCAGTATGAGAGGGATATACAGATGTAATAGTACTTTTACAAAGACTAGTAATCCACATCCATAACTGGAAGTGAATTAGCAACTTGATTGTCTTGAAGACTATCACAGGAACCATAAAAGGGGCTTTTAACTTCTCACTGAACTGATTATATATGGTAGGAGACAATACGTCTGAACCTACATACCAATGAATGTTGCCAAGTTGAATATTGTCTAAAACCTGAAGGGGGGTAGACGCCGATCAATGTACGCCAAGCGAATCAAAATTGCTCGTAATTCAACACCAAAGCAACAAATACAGAGTGAAACTCAAACACATCAGCTTAGAATTACTAATAAGGATTCTAGCGTAAAATAGATCTAGGTTAGAAGGAAAAGCAGAGAGAGTAAGCTAAGAATTACTTCATTTCTGATAGATTCATGTTCCCCGGAATATTCGGTTCAGAACGGAAATCTAGAAAAGTTGGACCTTTGTTTACATATTAGGCGAGATTCTCCCGGTAAACCCGCAAGAGAAAGGGACACTACTCAAACTGATTGTTATTAAAACCGATCGGGAAAATCCCATACTTGACTAATAACCCAAACACAGGATGTGTTGGATGAAAATGTATACAACAGGAACCATCTTTAGCTTCCTTTAAATATCAGATCTATAGTTAAAACAAACTTCTAACTTACAGGGAGACGGGCGAGTTTAATATGCTATCAGTAGACGCAGAATTAACCGTTGGTTTGAACATAACCTCAAGATTGATAATCTAATGAAGGAGAAATAAGCCTTTAAGGTTATGCCAGTTGTGACTAGAAGAAAATAGGCGTGGCTCTGGTAGATTCTTACATAGGAAAGAAATGTAGTAGGAAATATAAGGGATGGATACTAGTTGAGCCAATGTAAAGACGGAAATTGTAGAGTACTACTTGACCATTTATTTTCTGAAAGAAATAAATGGCTTAAATGGGGGAGGCGTGTGATATAATAAAACGTCCTCACCCTTTCCGAAGCATTGACTCCCTTAAAAATAAACAAACAATTACAATTACTGTTTAAGTATCTTGCTTAATGTAGGAGTAGGAATTAAAACAGCGATAGACTGAACGTGGCACAGATTAATTTATTTGGCTTTGGTTTTTTTTTCCACGTACCTGGCAAGACCGGGACTGGTTGAAAACAAAGACTAAAGTAGCCATTTTAGTTCAGACAAAGGAACGGAAACAGACGTGCTTTCCCCGTGTGGGGAAAGGTATTTTTGCCCTTTAAAACCATCACTCTCTTCAGATATTGGTATCTTCTTCTTCTTCTTCGTTCATCCGGAGTTTTTTTTACGGACGTGATTGCGTTGTGTCTGTTTACAGCAGAGCTGCATTCTTGCGCCGTTAGGCCGACACATCCGACTTCTGCGGGCATTTGTTGACCGGGTTAACCTTCCCGGGGAGATATTGGTATGTTACATCTACATTATCAAGATGTATTTATGTATTACATAGACCAGTATGTTTAATTAAGAATTAGTTAGAATAATAAGTCAACAATTCTCTTAAACCAGGCTCAATGATGTTTACCAATGAAACACATGTGGGCGCCACGCTGTAATTTTTTTCTATGTTTTACAATTTCAAATCCATATGTTAAAATCTTTTATAGGCATTATGAACTTATATCTAACTAGTAGTGCTTATAACCTAGAAATATTATGTGTACCGTAGAGTATCAAACTCAGGTCAAAAAAACTTTCTAGGCATTTTCTCAATGTGGGACTCTTGATTCATACTTCAGTAGAGAACTTGTGTCTGTCAATTTCATATTCCTATGTTAAAACTTATATGCACTGTGAACAATATCTCACTATTTATGCTTAGAAATCTGCAAATAATCTATGTACTGTAGAGATTGAACTCTAAAGTACAGTTTCAAAGGAGTTTTATCCATGCGGAGACATACACATGAGTACGCATATCATGGACTCAGTTCATTGTGGATAAAATGCTTGCCACATCATAATCTGTAACTTGGAAATATAGTGCTAAATTTTAGTACCATCCTTTTGTTAACAGATTAGTAACCACTCCATATGAGGAGGGACATGTAATCATTTCATAAAATATTGCGAGGGAATTTCCATGTTTGAGAATATAAATTCTAGAACAATTAAAGTAAACGCGTGATATAAATGAATGTTCGGATAGGATTCAATCTGCCTCACCTCACTGTAGTAGGAACAGAAGCGAAGATTGATGTGAATAAATTGCTTGCCATATTCAGAATACTGGACCATGCGCCATAAGTTATTCTAATAAATACCCTCCGAATAATAGCAGTCATTGGCAAAATATATCACAGCGGCTACTATCCTCATGTGCTGTACGCAGTGGGGAAAAACAATGTATGTTTTAGTTTATGGATTAACCCCTGAAGAAAATTCAAAACCATTGGCTCTGGCATTAAATTGTATGATTAATATTATTATGTATGATTATCATGTACTTAATATCAGAGAAATGTACATGTATGTTTTTTCTGGTATGAGAATTTTCTCTGTTCTGATTGCTACTTTTTACTGTGGGAATATACATTTTAATGTTGCACCATGGGATTAGAGGATGTTGATGTAAGAATACTTGGGCATGACAGTACTTAAAAAGCCAATGTTGAATAGCCTTGGCCTAGTGATGATTATAGTGCCGAAAGGAAGACGCGGCATTAAAAACTACAGAGATTCTGTATAGGCTATTCTCTTCAAGAATGAGAGATACAATATCAACATGTTGGATGGACAGAATGACTTCACTCATCTAATAGTCACAGTAACAACAGAACAAAACAGAGTGAAAAGATATCTCACTCACTATCAGAGCTAGCAATGTTCTACCACAAGCGATGAGGGACGGGGAACTTGGAAACCCACTCATATCTCCTTCCCCTTTTTTGTTTGTAATTGTCTTGTGAAAGTTAACACAGCACAGTAGGTTAATGCTCGTGTTGTATTCTTTGTCATCCCTTTTCTATAGAAGAGAAGCGAGTGGTGGTTTTGGTGGGACTGCATTTCATAACTATCATCAGGATCCTGGGTTAAAAGCCTGATGAAGGTGAGTCAGGACTAACTGGCTTAACCATGTTCTGGATCTATAAATACATCGTTTACTGCTGCACTCATAAGCGGCAAACGCAGCAAAAGAGATACATGTGAAGACAACTGACGGTGTGATTGAGAAAGTCCTATTTTAGTAGGAATATCCAGGATGGACTTCAAGATCTAATAATCTACAAAGATGAAGATCAACAGAGTACTGACAACAGTGTATCGTCTGCTTTACTTCTGAGAAGTATCACCTATGGCCTCATCATTCAACCAAGTCAGTGAAACTATGGGACAATCCTTCTACAAGTTACTAAAACTAACAACAGTGAGTAACCTTCAACTGTTGGTTGGATTACCAAGTTAATATCCACAATGGATAAGTCTTCGAAAGAACATCTCACAGCTGCAACAGTCAAACATAAGGTTCCAGCCATGCAACACCAAGTTCTAGCTATGAACACCAACTCAAACAAATGGGAAGAGACACTGAAACAACTTTATAAGCCAATACAAGCAACTTCAGAACCTCTGACCCATAACTCCACCAGATTACCTCAAGGTTCCCAAACCTGAACACATAAAAAAGACCATATGAAAGCAGCTAGCGGAGTAAATGCCTTTACGCCTGCAACCACAGGAATCACCTGATGGCTTGCAACCCTGGATTTGTGGTGGAATAATATTCTTCAGTCTCAAGCCTACAGCAGAATCCTGGAATTAATTCCAGATGAACCAAATGAATAACAAGCAGAATTGTATGTCTACACTGAAAGTAAATAATGAATCAGAACTCTATGCTGGTCCCATGTCGGCCTAACTGCCCCATCATCAAGTGTGGGATGGCCTATCAACATGAACCGAGTATGTGACAAAACCTCTTGAACTAAATTGGGAAACGGTTAACGTAAACCGAGCTGTTGGACAGTCGTCATATTTTCATCGATAAGATGATATAGGGAAGAACCTTCTGCAAGAGCTTAAGTTGCATCTTCTGAAAGTATGACCCACCTAGGCACCAATTTCATTTGGAACACAACTCAATGACAACAGAGTATTCTTGAATTCAGCTCCATGGAGGAGATATGTATATGTGGTGAATTTATTTCCTAATAGGGATTATAAGTCGTTCCGCAACAAACTTCAGTGGACATAAAACATGACTGTGAGTATTTATTGCTGTCCCGGATAATTATGGACATTAACAGCTTTGCACTGGAGAAGAATACCCATCCACAATGCCTAAATGAACACTATAATTAATTAATTTAATTATTAGTATCAACTGCTTTTATGTGGGTGTTTTTTTAATGCCATGTATAAAGAGTGTTTTATTTGGTAATGGTGTACAACTAAAGGGTTATGTTATGATATAGATGGTATAGTATTTTGACACCAACTCATTATTTTTAAAATGAAAGAATGGTAAAAGGTGTCAGAAACAAATGTTGATATGTTGGGTTCTATTTAATTAGATCTTTATTTGCCTTAATTATGAGGGTAAATGAAAGTAGACCCAATTTGTGGTTGTTGTGTTGTTTGTAATAACCTTGTTTTTTTTTCTGGGATCACTGGGTACTATATTGTAATAATGCAATGCATCCCATGCCTGTCTAAAAATGCATAGTGTTCATTACACATATATATGTAACTGCAGATCTTGAGTTAATACCTGAACTGTTTGTCCAAAAGTGTTGTGTACATCAAGTAAATGTGGTGTCCAACAGTGGTTGTTTATATGTTGTGAGCAATCAATATCCTTCTAGCACTATATTAAATTTAAAGGGTGATGAAGTGGGAAGGGAAACCTACACACATATGCCATTGTTTCAAGGATTGAACACTTTTCTCCTGGGATTTGTGGTAAATATCCCTGATCACCCTGCATTCTAACCAGTGACTAGAGAATCAATAAAACCCCCTAGACAACTTCACATCATATTCTCATAAATAAAAATCCACACCCCACATGTGTGGGCAACGTCCGTGAATTTAAAACTCGTGGTAAACATCACAAAAGGTGTATTATTGTGGGTATATGAATTCAGGAAAAACCTCTCGCAGGTAAACCAAGTCACTTCAGAATGTTATAGTGTTAGTAACAGACCTAATCATTCATTAGTATGAGCTGAGTCAAGTGTTATATGAACCCATAATGGCTCAGATAAATATAGGTTTTTTTGGGGTACAAAACTGTTCACAGGTAATATCTTGATTCTAGTTGATGCATCATGTAGTTGGTTGTTGGGTATGAGATTTTTTTTTAAAAACTCATATTTTATATCTTATTGATGGGAAACTAAGTCCAGTAATGAACCTCTAGTAGTAAGGTCTCTGGGATGGTAAACTCACATAAGATAGGCAATTAGTGAATGTTTAGAATTCATAGTCATTCCCATTTGATGTTTAAGGTATGGTTCTGCTACTCTGGTATTCTCTTTAAATGGTTTAAAAGTCGTGTAGTCATGAACACACTACTATATTATGTATCCATAAAGTTTATGTTCCTAATTATGAATCATGTGGTAATTAACTATTTGGTCATTGATTATCATTGTATTTTCATGTATGATCTGCTTGTTTAATTCATGTAATATTGAAAAATTACCATAGCAGCAGAGAGTGATAGACAATTTTATAGATAATTAGGACAGATAAGTTAAAAATCCAATAAATTTTTTGAGGGAATAATTTAATCAACAAATGATGATTCAGTAGGACAGTAAATAATACCTGAGAGATGAATTAAACCAAGGGAAAATAGCAGTAACTAAAGTAGATGAACTAATGGTAAGGCCAAAACCACCACTTGCAAAAATGTAGACATAGTTAATGGAAGGGAAGGAATATTGTAAGAATTTGCAGTATTTAGGGGCACCCTAATATAATCCTTTTTTTCATATGACATAATGTGTTCTACAACACCGGTAGTAAAGTAAAGTGAATAAATGATGGATACTTAGGAAGAAAAGCCATATAGACACTTATGCTATCCCACCGGTGATATGAGTAGTTATTAACTAACTCAGATGGCCCATATGTTAATGAGGGTCAAAACCAAAATATTCACCTGGTGATTTAAGGGAGCCGGATCAACTCACTTAAAGATCCAACAGAATATAAGGTATTTCTTTAAATTATCCACCCCGATTCCATTATTAATGGTAGCGGAAACAGACCGTATAGGTATGTAGGAGGTAGAATTAAAGAATTAACTTAAGAAATTGGAATTTCAAATGAACTTCAGGAGATACCGGAAAAAAATATGTGCTAATCTCTAGTAAGAGACTAAACATTTCAGAAATTGGCTCCTTAACTTTGAAATTACAGTTTAACCTCATTAAGTGAAAGGTTCACTATGAGAAGTCATCATCAAAAAGAGGAGTGAAACAACTTTTTAGTTAGAGATTAGCTTACGTAAAGTTATTTCAAAAATTGCCTAACTAACATTAATATTCTCATAAGGGAAGAATTAAAAAGGGCAAAATAAAGGGTACAATAGAGGCGCACGACTCAATTGTATTTTCTTTAAAACTAACCGAGTAACGAAATTCTAGATATTGCTCGAAGCCTACTAATACGTAGATGAATCAGAAATCAATCGCAAGACGAAACCGATTTCTACATCTCAGTTCTGATTTGGATGATATGCCAGCATTACATATGTGAAAGCAGATCTAGACTGACAAAGATGAGCTTAAATAACTGATACGCATCAGTAAAAGCAACAATTAAATAAACAACTCTTGAAATAGATGCTGTTTATAGATAGGACGAACCCCTTGACGTAAAGAGAGAGGAAACGCCTGAAACTTATACAGTGAATCCATGCTAGAAGAATGGAATATAGCTGTGTAAAGACCAAGCAAATTGGAGCATATAGCTGAAGAATTGCTTGATGTTTACTAGATTAGGAATTTAATCAGGAAGCCAGCTAGTAAAATTATATAACAGTTCAAAGATGGACCTTAGTCGATCTAAATAAATCCAGAGTTTCCAGGTATTAAACGGCTGAAAACAAAACTGGAGAGAAACATGAAGAGTACCTTACCTGTTATCTTGAGGACACAACTCAGGGACGCCAGTATGAGAGGGATATACAGATGTTATAGTAATTTTACAAAGACTAGTAATCCACATCCATAACTGGAAGTGAACCAGCAACTTGATTGTCTGGAAGACTATCACAGGAACCATAAAAGGGGCTTTTAACTTCTCACTGAACTGATTATATATGGTAGGAGACAATATGTCTGAACCTACATACCAATGTATGTTGCCAAGTTGAATATTGTCTAAAACCTGAAGGGAGGTAGATGCCGATCAATGTACGCCAAGCGACGCAAAATTGCTCGCAATTCAACACCAAAGCAACAAATACAGAGTGAAACTCAAACACATCAGCTTAGAATTACTAATAAGGATTCTAGCGTAAAATAGATCTAGTTTAGAAGGAAAAGCAGAGAGAGTAAGCTAAGAATTACTTCATTTCTGATAGATTCATGTTCCCCGGAATATTCGGTTCAGAACGGAAATCTAGAAAAGTTGGACCTTTGTTTACATATTAGACGAGATTCTCCGGGTAAACCCGCAAGAGAAAGGGACACTACTCAAACTGATTGTTATTAAAACTGATCGGGAAAATTCCATACTTGACTAATAACCCAAACACAGGATGTGTTGGATGAAAATGTATACAACAGGAACCATCTTTAGCTTCCTTTAAATATCAGATCTATAGTTAAAACAAACTTCTAACTTACAGGGAGACGGGCGAGTTTAATATGCTATCAGTAGACGCAGAATTAACCGTTGGTTTTAACATAACCTCAAGATTGATAATCTAATGAAGGAGAAATAAGCCTTAAGGTTATGCCAGTTGTCGTGACAAGAAGAAAATAGGCGTGGCTCTGGTAGATTCTAACATAGGAAAGAAATGTAGTAGGAAATATAAGGGATGGATACTAGTTGAGTCAATGTAAAGACGGAAATTGTAGAGTACTACTTGACCATTTATTTTCTGAAAGAAATAAATGGCTTAAATGGGGGAGGCGTGTGATATAATAAAACTCCCTCACCCTTTCCGAAGCATTGACTCCCTTAAAAATAAACAAACCCTTACAATTACTGTTTAAGTATCTTGCTTAATGTAGGAGTAGGAATTAAAACAGCGATAGACTGAACGTGGCACAGATTAATTTATTTGGCTTTGTTTTTTTCACGTACCTGGCAAGACCGGGACTGGTTGAAAACAAAGACTAAAGTAGCCATTTTAGTTCAGACAAAGGAAAGGAAACAGACGTGCTTTACCGTGTGGGGAAAGGTATTTTTGCCCTTTAAAACCATCACTCTCTTCAGATATTGGTATGTTACATCTACATTATTAAGATGTATTTATGTATTACATAGACCAGTATGTTTAATTAAGAATTAGTTAGAATAATAAGTCAACAATTCTCTTAAACCAGGCTCAATGAAGTTTACCAATGAAACACATGTGAGGGCCACGCTGTGATTTTTCCTATGTTTTACAATTTCAAATCCATATGTTAAAATCTTTTATAGGCATTATGAACTTATATCTAACTAGTAGTGCTTATAACCTAGAAATATTATGTGTATCGTAGAGTATCAAACTCAGGTCAAAAACACTTTCTAGGCATTTTCTCAATGTGGGACTCTTGATTCATACTTCAGTAGAGAACTTGTGTCTGTCAATTTCATATTCCTATGTTAAAACTTCTAAGCACTGTGAACAATATCTCACTATTTATGCTTAGAAATCTGCAAATAATCTATGTACTGTAGAGATTGAACTCTAAAGTACAGTTTCAAAGGAGTTTTATCCATGCGGAGACATACACATGAGTACGCATATCATGGACTCAGTTCATTGTGGATAAAATGCTTGCCACATCATAATCTGTAACTTGGAAATATAGTGCTAAATTTTAGTACAATCCTTTTGTTAACAGATTAGTAACCACTCCATATGAGGAGGGACATGTAATCATTTCATAAATTATTGCGAGGGAATTTCCATGTTTGAGAATATAAATTCTAGAACAATTAAAGTAAACGCGTGATATAAATGAATGTTCGGATAGGATTCAATCTGCCTCACCTCACTGTAGTAGGAACAGAAGCCAAGATTGATGTGAATAAATTGCTTGCCATATTCAGAATACTGGACCATGCACCATAAGTTATTCTAATAAATACCCTCCGAATAATAGCAGTCATTGGCAAAATATATCACAGTGCTACTATCCTCATGTGCTGTACGCAGTGGGGAAAATTAATGTATGTTTTAGTTTATGGATTAACCCCTGAAGAAAATTCAAAACCATTGGCTCTGGCATTAAATTGTATGATTAATATTATTATGTATGATTATCATGTACTTAATATCAGAGAAATGTACATGTATGTTTTTTCTGGTATGAGAATTTTCTCTGTTCTGGTTGTTACTTTTTACTGTGGGAATATACATTTTAATGTTGCACCTTGGGATTAGAGGATGTTGATGTAAGAATCCTTGGGCATGACAGTACTTAAAAAGCCAATGTTGAATAGCCTTGGCCTAGTGATGATTATAGTGCCGAAAGGAAGACGCGGCATTAGAAACCACAGAGATTCTGTATAGGCTATTCTCTTCAAGAATGAGAGATACAATATCAACATGTTGGATGGACAGAATGACTTCACTCATCTAATAGTCCCAGTAACAACAGAACAAAACAGAGTGAAAAGATATCTCACACACTATCAGAGCTAGCAAAGGTCTACCACAAGCGATGAGGGACAGGGAACTTGGAAACCCACTCCTATCTCCTTCCCCTTTTTTGTTTGTAATAGTCTTGTGAAAGTTAACACATCACAGTAGGTTAATGCTCGTGTTGTATTCTTTGTCATCCCTTTTCTATAGAAGAGAAGCGAGTGGTGGTTTTGGTGGGACTGCATTTCATAACTATCATCAGGATCCTGGGTTAAAAGCCTGATGAAGGTGAGTCAGGACTAACTGGCTTAACCATGTTCTGGATCTATAAATACATCGTTTACTGCTGCACTCATAAGCGGCAAACGAAGCAAAAGAGATACATATGAAGACAACTGACGGTGTTATTGTGGAAGTCCTATTTTAGTAGGAATATCCAGGATGGACTTCAAGATCTAATAATCTACAAAGATGAAGATCAACAGAGTACTGACAACAGTGTATCGTCTGCTTTACTTCTGAGAAGTATCACCTATGGCCTCATCATTCAACCAAGTCAGTGAAACTATGGGACAATCCTTCTACAAGTTACTAAAACTAACAACAGTGAGTAACCTTCAACTGTTGGTTGGATTACCAAGTTAATATCCACAATGGATAAGTCTTCGAAAGAACATCTCACAGCTGCAACAGTCAAACATAAGGTTCCAGCCATGCAACACCAAGTTCTAGCTATGAACACCAACTCAAACAAATGGGAAGAGACACTGAAACAACTTTATAAGCCAATACAAGCAACTTCAGAACCTCTGACCCATAACTCCACCAGATTACCTCAAGGTTCCAAAACCTGAACACATAAAAATGACCATATGAAAGCATCTAGCGGAGTAAATGCCTTTACGCCTGCAACCACAGGAATCACCTGTGAATGAATAACAAGCAGAATTGTATGTCTACACTGAAAGTAAATAATGAATCAGAACTCTATGCTGGTCCCTTGTCGGCCTAACTGCCCCATCATCAAGTGTGGGATGGCCTATCAACATGAACCGAGTATGTGACAAAACCTCTTGAACTAAATTGGGAAACGGTTAATGTAAACCGAGCTGTTGGACAGTCGTCATATTTTCATCGATAAGATGATATAGGGAAAAACCTTCTGCAAGAGCTTAAGTTGCATCTCCTGAAAGTATGACCCACCTAGGCACCAATTTCATTTGGAACACAACTCAATGGCAACAGAGTATTCTTGAATTCAGCTCCATTGAGGAGATATGTATATGTGGTGAATTTATTTCCTAATAGGGATTATAAGTCGTTCCGCAACAAACTTCAGTGGACATAAAACATGAATGTGAGTATTTATTGCTGTCCCGGATAATTATGGACATTAACAGCTTTGCACTGGAGAAGAATACCCATCCGCAATGCCTAAATGAACACTATAATTAATTAAATTATTAGTATCAACTGCTTTTATGTGGGTGTTTTTTTTAATGCCATGTATAAAGAGTGTTTTATTTGGTAATGGTGTACAACTAAAGGGTTATGTTATGATATAGATGGTATAGTATTTTGACACCAACTCATTATTTTTAAAATGAGAGAATGGTAAAAGGTGTCAGAAACAAATGTTGATATGTTGGGTTCTATTTAATTAGATCTTTATTTGCCTTAATTATGAGGGTAAATGAAAGTAGACCCAATTTGTGGTTGTTGTGTTGTTTGTAATAACCTTGTTTTTTCTGGGGTCACTGGGTACTATATTGTAATAATGCAATGCATCCCATGCCTGTCTAAAAATGCATAGTGTTCATTACACATATATATGTAACTGCAGATCTTGAGTTAATACCTGAACTGTTTGTCCAAAAGTGTTGTGTACATCAAGTAAATGTGGTGTCCAACAGTGGTTGTTTATATGTTGTGAGCAATCAATATCCTTCTAGCACTATAGTAAATTTAAAGGGTGATGAAGTGGGAAGGGAAACCTACACACATATGCCATTGTTTCAAGGATTGAACTCTTTTCTCCTGGGATTTGTGGTAAATATCCCTGATCACCCTGCATTCTAACCAGTGACTAGAGAATCAATAAAACCCCCTAGACAACTTCACATAATATTCTCATAAATAAAAATCCACACCCCACAGACACGGCTGCATTGGTCCAGGTTTCTCTTTTTGGACGGTACCCTCCCAAGGTAGGTGGGAAAACACCTTGTCCTCTAGCTGACTGGATATGTTCCTGGCGATTAACTTCTCCAGCAGCTTGCCTATTGTATTCTGCATGGTTATTACTCGATATCCCTGAATTTTTGAGTGGTCTTTTCCCTTCAATAACATTCGGAGAGTAGTGCAGCAGAAACTTCGGCACATGCGAGACTCCTGGCTGAGCAACAAAGCTGAAGAAATTCAAGGCTTTGCTGACAGACATGATATGAAAAACTTCTACGACTCACTGAAAACGGTCTACGGTCCTCCATCACCAGGCATCGTTTCCCTCCTCAGTGCAGATGGGGGAACATTGGTCACCGATAAGAAAGAAACCCTTCAACGCTGGGCAGAGCAATTCAGCAACATCTTAAATGCAACTTCCTTCTTCGACGATTATACCATCAACTACCTTCCTCGAGTTCCCACTAACGATACACTTGATGACCTGCCAACCATAGCAGAACTAAACAAAGCCATCCAGCAACTTTCCAGTGGAAAGGCGCCTGGTCCTGACTCTATCCCCAGCAGAGATATACAAGGTAGGTGGGCCGGTCCTAACAGAGCAGCTTCACCAAATCTTTACAAACATATGGGTGAACGAAACCATGCCACAAGATTTCAAGGACGTGTCAATAGTCCACATTTACAAACGTTAAGGAAACTGCGAATCTTGTGACAACCACCGAGGCATCTCCTTGCTCTCAATCGCAAGGAAGATACTCGCCAGAATTCTTCTCAATCGCCTCACGGCTCATCTCGACCAAGGTCTTCTTCCTGAGAGTCAATGTGGCTTCAGAAAAGAACGAAAAACTGTTGACAAGATTTTCGCTGCAAGAGAAATGTCAGGAACAGAACTCTGAAACAAGAACTGTACAAGAATGTGTGGGACAGAAATGGAATAAGCCTGCAAACAAAGCTGCAAGTCTATAGAGCAGTTGTATTATCCACGCTGCTATATATGCTTATTTTCATAAATGTAGAGGATATAAATGGAATCAGCATTGGAGGACGAAACATCAATAACATTAGATGTGCAGATGATACAGTATTGATTGCAGACAATGCGCAGGACCTGCAACAATTAGTAGATGCGGTTGTTGTACACAGTGAGCAACTGGGGTTAGAATTAAATTGTAAAAAAGACTCAGGTTATGGTCGTCACTAGGAAGGAAGAAGTGCCACAATGTAATATACAAGTAAATGGAAATATTCTTCAACAAGTGAATTGGTACAATTATCTTGGAACAGTCATAACATCTGATGGGAGATGCCTTGAAGAGATTAGAACAAGAATCGCCATGGCGAAAGTAGCCTTTAGCAAGATGAAAAACATTCTGACCAATAAAAAGATGTCAATTGAAACGAGAAAAAGAGTGTTGAGATGCTACATTGAACCTGTACTTTTGTATGGATGTGAAGCGTGGACAATGAGCAGTCAGGCTGAAAAACATCTGATGGCTGTAGAGATGTGGTTTATGAGGAAAATGCAAAGAATACCATGGACAGACAGAAAAACCAATGACCAAGTACTACAGGGGACAAATGAACATCGTAAACTGATTGGAGAAATTAGACGTAGACAGTCAAAATATTTTGGACATGTTTCGAGAAGAAATGGATTGGAGAACTTAGTGACAACTTGCAAGATCGAAGGGAACAGACCAAGAGGAAGACCGAGAGGAAAATACCTGGATGGCTTGGCCACATGGCATGGACGAGACAGGAACACTGAGCTGATCCACGACACTGGTGATCGAGTGAAATGGCGAGTCATGACCGCCCATGCTTTCCGGCATGGCACATGATTGATTGATTGATATGCTTGTGAAACATGGACTGTTTATCAGCGCATGCTAGGAAATTAAACCACTTCCACACAGTCTGCCTTAGGAAGCTAATGAAGATTAAATAGCAAGACAAGATCCCAGACACTGAAGTTCTAATTAGAGCGTCCATGTCCAGTATCCACACTCTAATGAAAAATCAGATTCTCTGGGCTGGTTACTTAACTCGCTGGATTGATTTTTGCGTGTGGATAGGTTTTCCTTTTACCAGCGACCCTCGCTATCAGGCAAACCCACAACGACATCTTGGGACTTCAGTATAATAATAATAATTATAATAATAATAATAATAATAATAATAATAATAATAATCGCCACCATCATCATCATCTTGTTATACATGCCGTCGGTGATCATGCCTCTACACAGCCTTATCTCTATTGTGCCGCCAATAATTTCTTATACTGATGTGTCTACATGATAGGATGTCAAATTGTCCATCATCCTCCCTCTTGGTCTCCCTCTGCCTCTCTTTCCCCTCAAACTTTCCTGTTGTGACGGCATACTCCAGCCTCCACTCTCTCACCACATGCCCAAAAAAATGTAGACTGTCTTTTTTTGATGTGGGTAACCAGTTCTTTTAGTGAGTTAACTGCTTCGCGAGGAGTGGCAAGTTTGAATTAAAAATTCAAAGAAAGGGAGCATCTGTGGATCTATTCCCCAAGGCATACTGATGTGGACAGACGGACACATAATTACTAATTAGATTGCATCTAGTAAGTAGTACCATTAGTTTAATAACGGACTGGGGGATGAGTGGTCTCGAGGTATGGTATCCGCCTCGAGTGCTGGAGGTTCCGGATTCAAGCCCCGGCGAGGACCATAAAATTTCCCCTGGTCTCTGGGTAGTGAGATCGGACGCCCGTGGGTATTGTTACGCACGTAAAAAATCCCTTGGCAGTTGGAAATCTAAAAAGAGAAGCCTAACGGCACTGCCCGGGCAAAATTTCGAGTTAAAGATCTACCCAAAATATTTCAAGACCCTCGTCGGTGCTACGGAGTTCGTGCACTGGACTGAGATTTTCCAAGCTCATGTTTGAGTTAGGAGGAGAACGGAGCACTTATGGTGGGTTAAACCCTTGTGCCGTGATGTTGATCCATCGACTAAACTAAACTAGTTTAGTAATGGACTCTTTTCGAGGACTGAGCCCTTTTGGGAGAGTCCCGAGTGCTCTGATGTCGGTTCTTCCCTCAACACACCTCAGCTTCTTTAAAGATATCTTCATTGCTCTTTCTGTCCGTCCACCGTGTTCTCCTCATTCTTCTAAAAACAATAATACATACCTCCGCTGATTATTAATAATAAGAAGAAGAAGTAAGAAAAAGCAGAAGGTCACGTGACCTTTCGATTCTCATTTGCTGATTTCCGTCACGTGACCGGCCATTAGTTCCCCTCCTACAACATTCGCCATTATGATAATGACCCTGTATTGCCCTGAGCTTGTCCGTGAAAACTGACGCCGTTTCTTGATTCACTTCAGGATTTCTTAATTCATCTTGCAAACTGCTTGTTTCACAGTGTAGGCTGCAAGGTCAGTTACTTTCCTATAAATGTTCACATAGCGTCAGTTTTATTCTGGTATAATTAGAATGATGAAGACACGAACCATAGATTGCACAATTTATGGCCTGGCATATGATATTTCGCTGCACACGTCAGGTCTGCATAAATCACACAACATAAATTAAAGCAATAAGCTTCAAGCTGACTCGAATTACAACACACACATTCCCACTGTCATTTAAATTGTCTGCCACGGTAATTTTAAACTGGCTATTCACTATTTTACTAAAATTTTGTTTTCTTGGCAGTTTTATTTACTAACTTACCCCCAGTGATTTGATATTGATTGCTTTCTGAACGTGCAACAGTGTTTTTTTGTTTTTTTTTTAAATGTTGAAATGGTATGGGCGCCGGCCGATCAGAAAGCAATGGCAAACTACTGAATCCAGGAAACTACTTGCCCAGGAATCACAAACAGACAATCTTCTTCTTCTTCTTCAGCGTTCCGAGCCATTGAGGTTCTTTGCTGCAAATACAATCCGTCTCCATTCGTCTCTCTGGTGGACCTTCTCTTGCCAGTCGTTGATTCCAAGTGCTTGTAGGTCTGTACATGTATTATCTCTCCACCGCCTTCTTGGTCTACCTCGGGGTCTACGGTCATTTATTTCTTGAGTGTAAGCGGGTTTTGTTTCCCTATTATCTTCCATTCTTTCTATATGCCCCAGCCATTGTAGTCTATTAGTCTTCATGATACCAGTGATTAGCGGGGACTTAAACAGATCATAAATGTCTTTGTTACTTCTTCTTTTCCACTCTCCACTTTGTGTATCCCTAATGGGTCCAAAGATGCGTCTTAAAATTTTGTTCTCAAAGGTTTGTAACAAGGCTTCGTCTCCTTTCGTTGTACTCCAGGTTTCAGAGCCATACAGCACAACTGGTCTGATCAGTGTTTTGTATATTGTGATTTTGGTGTTACGAGATAGCGCCTTTGATTTTAGTAGATGTTGTAGTGCATAGTATATCTTATTTCCAGAGTTGATTCTAGTTTGTATTTCTTCCCTTATGATGTTGAAACAGACAATAAAAAAAATAAATGCTGGGGTTGACTCTTCGTTCTGTAAAAGACGTGCGACTAACTTTTCTCAATGTGAAGTCAACTTAAAGTCCAGTTGCACACTGGAAGTTTAAGATCTAAAGTTCTCTTATTTACATTAATTGGTTAATTTACTAGTGGAACTCACTAACTCTTTGCAATAGTAACCGTATCCCAGGTTGTTTGGTAGGCTGTCCATACAAGCAAAGAGACAAACTAAGTGACCAGAATTCTGTAGGTGCCTCATCTGTAGCAGACAAAAGGGATGACTCTCTAAACATCCCTATCATCTGATATTCTGTTGTTGTTGGTTACGGCATGTGTTCGTTGAGAGGAAGTGAGTTAGTAGGTAAGATAGCTATCGCTAAAAATACATTGAAACTGTGACATGGTCATTGACGGATAAAAGGTGCAAACACCCTGATTCCTTGCACAGTTCATCTCTAGACAAAAACGTAAAATTAAACTAGACAAACTGACAAAGTTGAAGAAAAGCCATAGTTGTACATTTCTAGCACATTATAATTCCACAACGTAAAATGATGTAACACTCACAATCCGTGGACCTGATATGAAGAGAAATAAACTTGAAAACTGAGTGATGACTGGCAAACTTGATGGGAGAAGTGCAAAGAAAAAAACACAAAGATAAATACCTGGATAGATTAGTCACATGACATTAGCATAACAAGAACATAGACCGGATCAGAGCCTCTGGTGACCATGTGGAATGGCACATCATGGCTCTCCATGCTTAGTGGATTGACACATTATGATGATGAGATTGTATTTTTTCTCGTTGTCTACCTTATATACATATGTCTCGTTCAGTCTGTCTCTCGTGCCTAGAATTTTCCCACAAGACTAATTCCTCCATTCCACATCTTCTGGTGATATGCCCCATACATCTGATCTTTTCCATATGGAAATTGGAAATTTAATAGATCCTGCAGTCCAAATCTGCAATCCTGGAAACATCTCTGGGATTGGGTCTTATAAAATGGGTTGAGTTTTTACCCTGTAATGGTAATCTACCTTTTACCAATCCTCACTTGTCGTTAAGCGTCGGTGTGCTGGAAGCTTCAGCTTGCGTCCCCAGGCCAGATGTTTTGGCTTCGTTGCATTTCCTTGTTCTGGTGAGAGATTCTGTGGCACCTGCAAGATTAAGTACCCCAGTGCTTGCTTTTTTAGGTCCACAATTTTCTCTTTATTTTTCTAAAAGACCATATCTCCACTATCTCCTTTTTTCTTCACCATTTCAATACTCATTGTCCTCCACTCGCATACATACAGAAGGACAGACAACACACAACTTGTCAGTAGATATACTTTTGTACTTTTGATATTACTGTTTTTATTGATGTTGCTCATTCTTTTAAAAAAAATCTTTGGATAAAACAATGTTTTTCTTCATCTCTGTGTCACAGAGTTATTTTATTTGTCCGAGGTCACTTTGTAAGCAGTTTTTTTTTTTTTTCTATTCGCATATCCTTTTACAGGACATCGCTGTCAACAGCAGCATCTTTCAGCTGTCTGTTGATTTCTTGGCAAGATTACGCTCAGTAGTTTGCCATTGCTTTCTGAGCGGCCGGCTCAGTTATCTCGCAAGTCACCAGCAGGGGACGAACTGCTCCCAGTTCTCGCCTGCTACGAGACTCTGCGTGATAAACGGGATTACGGAGAAAGTGGTGTAACCCTTCAGCCAGAGAGACTGGCTTGTAAGCAGATGCCAATCGATAAAAGGGAAACAGTCAGAAAATGACAGAATCATGTGCTCAATGCTTTCTGCAATTTCAATAAACGCACACTTTATTATGATGGAGTTCACTGCACTGGAAAACCTACATGTATGCTTAGTTATCATTTCTATATACATTTGAGCTTTAACTGAATAAGTACCATGGGATGATTAATCATCTCATGCGACTTCCCATATCTGTCATGGGTTTATATACAGTAGTTTTCCCTATGGGAAACTCCATAGTGAAGTGGTCAAGCTGTCTGACTAGGGCTCCGAAGGTTGTGGGTTCGATTCCCATTTTCCGCCATGCATTTTTGTTTGGTCCAAACTTTGGCACTGAATCTGTTAATAACATTGTTATTATTATTATGAATATTATTAACACGAGCGGGCATCAAATGAAACCTTAAATGTTGTTTTGTGTGAATATATTCTGAAAAAGTAAAGAACAAATGTATCATTTTTCGATGTAGTCACCACTGCGTTCAATGCAAGTCCTCCAGCGCAGATAAAGTGCTTGGATTCCTACTCTGTGTGCCTGACCCAGTCATGAACAGTTTGTCATAGAAGTCATGCCCATCTGAAACGTCTTACTCAACTCATACACTTGTAGTACTGGCAGGCGTGCATCACCATACTGGACCTTTATTTGCTGATGCATTTCTATATGTTTCACCCCTTCACTGATCAAAAAACGGATAACAGAGTGCTGCTCCTCTTTGATACATGTCAATAGTGGGGCACCATCTTCAAGCTATCGTTATGACATTACTGTGTTCATCTACACCATGATGTCACATGCTTAACCCTCTTGACATCCTTAACAACAATATTGAAAGGTTACAAGACAATGGCATGGTTATTGTAATTTCTATCAGGCTTTTATGGTTTTAATCTTAAGCTCCCTCGTAGTAACAAGAGATAAATTTAGTTCCCCCAGCAGATACCGCCATGTTGAGTATAAAGTGATAGGCCTTGACAGTTCTAGGTCGTCACACATCTGGTAGGTTCTTTCTAGGCTGTCACACATCTGGTAGGTTCTTCAAGAACCATGCCTTCCAATACTGTTACTGGCACCTGGCCATCTGGACAGACTATAGTTTGTTACATTGTGCTTGAAAAAAAAAAAAAGGCATAATAACTACAGCCTATGGCAGGGGTCAGAGATGGAGTTATACCTTTCCATAGCACAAAGCCTGGGCTTCATTGAAGAGACCATCCAGCATGATGAACCTACTTTACTCCAGATGGTAGTATGCATTATTTATGTTTACAACATTCATTTGACAATGTTTTTTTTTTCTTTGTGAATGTATCCACAAACTTTGAAACATGAAGCAGGTGGTTTAACCACTTCACCATCAAGACACCCCCCTGCCCTTTCAAACGGTATGTGAATTGTATCAAATATCATGTTGCTATCTTGATTGTCACTTTTTACATTTCAGACCGCCTGAGACATGGAGACAGACAGCCTTTTACCAAGTGAAAGTATCAAAATTGAACCAGATTCTGAAGTAAGATGATATAATTTGTTCAAATAATGTTCATCATCATGATGTGCCTTGCCCGCTGGCGTAGGCCTTCAAGTTTTTCCACGTGATCTCAGTCTTTGGTGTTCTGGATAAACTCTGCTGAGGATATTCTTCCATGCTACCATCTCAGTCCATCCAGCATCATTCCTCTTGGTCTTCCTCTTTTCTCATTGATCTTTCCAGTTGTCACGATGTTCTCCAGTGCCTCTCTTCTCATCACATGACCACAGAAAGCTGTTTTGTCTCTTTTTTATTGTTGCACATAATGTTCTAGCTTTATAAGCCTCTTTCAGGCAATCGTTGTTTACTCTGGGAGTCCAATGAATTTGCAACATTTAAAGAACTACATCTCTGTTGCATCTAAGTTCTTCCTAATGTGTTCATTTACGTTCCAAGATTCGCTGCCATCATAATAATGTTGGATATGGTAAATTATAGTCCTGGAAAAGCAATTCATACAACAGATGATGATTGCCATAATAATGTTGGATATTGTAAAGTTTAGTCCTGAAAAGTGCTTTCAGTTTCAACAGCAACTTGAAGATGCTTTCACTGATACACCAGAAAATTGTACAGTAAATGAAAAGTGGGGTCAACTAAAGGAAACTCTTTATGAAACTGCCGTAGGGGTTTACGGCACTGTGGATAAGAGGCAGGACTGGTTTGCGGCAAATAGCGAGACTCTGCAGTCCTTGATTGATAAGAAGAAGATAGCTCTCTTAAGAAACAAGGAAAGACCAATGCGTAACACTCTGAGTGAGCTAAGGCAAGCTAGGAAGGATGTGCAAAAGGTTGCCAGGCAGTGTGCAAATGATTATTGGATCAAGTTATGTGAGTCCATTCAAACCGCAAGTGATAAGGGAAACATAAGAAGCATGTATGAAGGAATAAAGAAAGCCTGTGGTCCAATGATCAAAAGAAGTGCACCATTGAAAACCTTGACTGGAGAAATCATAACTGATAAGAAACAGCAGATGGGTAGAGCACTATATGGAGCTTTACTCAAGTGAGACCAAACTAGCAGATGATGCCCTCAACACAATAGAGGCTCTACCAACTCTTGACCACCTGGACACACTTCACATCATAACAGAAGTTAAGTGTGCTATAAATGAACTTGCATCTGTCAAGGCTGCAGATAAGGATGGGATTCCAATAGAGGTTATCAGGAGTGGGCAAGACACACTCACTCTACAGATCCACCAGCTAATAGAGTTATGCTGGCGAGAAGGACAAGTCCGACAGGATTTCAAAGATTCAAGCATCATAACACTGTACAAGAACAAGGGCGATCGGAGCGACTGCAACAACTATAGGGGTATCTCACTTCTGTGTATTGTTGGAAAAGTATTTGCCAGAATTGTTCTGCGCAGACTTCAAGTCCTAGGAGATCAAGTCTACCCCGAATCACAGTGTGGTTTTCAACAGAACCGGTCTACCATTGATATGATATTCTCATTGCGACAAATGCAAGAAAAATGCCGTGAACAGAATCAACCACTGTTTATTGCCTTCATCAACCTCACAAAGGCATTTCTTCTTCTTCTTCTGCGTTCATCCGGAGTTTTTTTTCCGGACGTGATTGCGTTGTGCCTGTTTACAGCAGAGCTGCGTTCTTGCGCCATTAGGCCGACTTCTGCGGGCATTTGTTGACCGGGTTAACCTTCCCGAACAAAGGCATTTGATTTGGTCAGTCGTGAGGGTCTATTCAAGGCACTAAAGAAGATCGTTCCACACAGACATGAAGGGTATGTAATCAAGTTTGATGGTATAACTTCTGAAGAGTTTGAAATCAAGAGTGGAGTTAAGCAAGGTTGTGTACTAGCTCCCACCCTCTTTGGAATATACTTTTCACTTCTACTGAAATATGCCTTTCATGATCAGGATAGTGTTATATACATTCACTGTCTACAATGCTCAGAGATTGAAGGCCAAGACCAAAATTAGGAGGGTACTGATCAGAGAGTTGCTCTTTGCAGATGATGCTGCAGTTATGACCCACTCTGAGGAAGAATTGCAATGTCTACTATCTGCATTCTCCAATGCTTGTTCTGAATTTGGTTTAACAATTAGCAAAAAGAAGACGCAGATTATGTCACAAGGTGCACATGGGGTACCATCAATCTTTATTGACGCGCAGAACTAGAGATGGTAGACCATTTTACATATCTAGGATCAGTGGTAAATAGCAAATTATCTCTAGATCAGGAAATCAACATCCGGATTGGTAAGGCAGCAACAACAATGAACAGGTTAAGAAAAAGAGTCTGGGAGAACAGGAAGCTTACTGCCAAAACAAAAGTCCTTGTCTATCAAGCCTGTGTCCTTAGTACTCATCTTTATGGCAGTGAAACCTGGACAACTTACTCACACCAAGAGATACATTTCAACAGCGGTGTCTGCGAAGAATTCTTGGTATTAAGTAACAAGACAAAATCACAGATACTGAAGTATTGGAAAGATCAGGTTGTGTGACGGTTTATTCCATGCTCAGTCTTCGTAGACTTAGATGGATAGGACATCTTAGGAGGATGGATGATGGTAGAATACCAAAGGACATCTTTTTTGGTGAATTACAGTTGGGTAAGAGATCCCAGGGTCGGCCTCTACTACGATACAAAGATGTGTGTAAGCGGGACATGATTGATACAGGCATTGATAATAGACAATGGGAACACGTCGCCGCTGAACGTGTTGCATGGAGGGCAAACATCAGAAATGGAATAAAGACAAAGGAGGAAATTATTGGAGATAAGTCACACACCGAGCATGTGAGACGTAAGATGGTGCATGATGGTGGAAATGACCACGTGTTCACATGCACCCAGTGTGAACAGACATTTACAGCGCAAATTGGCCTTATCAGTCACATTCGCTACCGCCATAGGTAAAAGTTATTATTGAGCACAACCCACTACTGGCAACGCCGATCGTTCTCTGGTATGAATCTAAGGCCCATCCACGTCAATATGGAAGCACTATACTCGAGTTTCGCTCTCATTTGAGCTCGTCAGTAGTGCATATCCCTGACCGGATCCGGAAACAGGCCCCAGATCACTGGCGTGTGAAGCGGGTGTGTAACCACGTGGCACACTCTGAACATGCCAAATTATCATAACAGAACACCACAACGCTACCCATCGTAGGCTATGATCAAGATTGCCCAATCGCCGCGACTGACGTCCGTCAATCGATGTGGACCCGAACGATCAGGACTTCTCACTGGCAAGGAACACCAGGGCCTTAGGTTCATACCAGTGAACGATCGGCGTTGCCAGTAGTGGGTTGTGCTCAATATTTATATTTCAAATCCCGAAGCAACCAAATAATCAAAAGTTATTATGCCTTTTTAAAGCACAAACTATTGTCTGTGAAGACGGCAAGGTGCCAATGTTCATGTTCAGTCCTGGAAAAGCAATTCATACAACAGATGATGTTTGTCTTGGGTATATGGTGGTATTGTGATATTTGTATAGACCAATCAGCTCTCAATGTGTGATTTCATCAGTAACCACTTGTACTTCACAAACCATTTCCTGGTACCCATGTCAGCCTGGTGTGTAATCTGTGTGTCCAGGACACAGTATACACTCTCTGCCTCGGTGAGGACTCAAACACATACCCATGTCAGCCTGGTGTGTGATCTGTGTGTCCAGGACACAAGTATACACTCTCTGCCTCGGTGGGGACTCAAGCACATACTTATGGTGCCAGTACATTATATCTCAGTGCAAGGAAAACTAAATTGATGACCGAAAAAACATATGTCAACAGATATATTTATCTCATCTCATCTCATCATGTTCCTTTTGTACCTTGCGGTGTCGAGGTGAAGTATAAACTTCGTGAGAGTGCCCGATATGGGCTTCATATATCGATATTCCCATGGACTCTGCTATTCCCTCCGTCCAACGTTTACGTGGTCGGCCTCTTCCTCTGTTTCCATCTGGCCTGTACATCATTGCTTGTTGTGGTATGCTGTTGACTGGTAACCTACTTGCATGGCCAAACCATTTGACTTGCTGCTTTCTAATAAAATCTAGTGCTGCTTTAACCCCCACTTTAGTCCTGATTTCTTCATTTCTGATCTTATCTCTTCTTGATACGTTGAGTTTTCTTCTCAGGAACCTCATTTCTGTTGTGATTTTTCTTTTCTCTTTTTCTGTCATTGTCCAGGTTTGGCATTGGTAGCACAGAGTTGGTAGGAAGATTGTGTTGTAAAGTGCTTTCTTAGTAGTTATTGATACATGTGTGTTCTTTAGTATTGGTGCCATTTGTCCAATGAGTTGATTTGCCTTATTGCACCTATTTTTGATCTCGTCTTCTGATCTGCCATTTGATGATATTATACTTCCCAGGTACTTGAAGCTCTTTACTTGTTTCAAGGGATGTTCGTTTAGGTGAATTGTTGTTGTTTGTTCTTCTTTAGTTATAGTCATTACCTTTGTTTTGCTTGTGCTAATTTTCATGTTATGTTCCCTACACATTTCGTTTAGACTATTCATGTGGTCTTGTAATTCAGCTTCTGATTTTGCTATTAGTGCTTGGTCGTCCACAAACAGGAGTTCTCTAATGGTTAGATTTGCAGATGGTTCTTATTCTGTGTTCTCGTCATGTGGTATTCTTGCTATCTCTGCTTGGCTGGTTTCTTTACATATGTTGTCTATATATGTTATGAACAAGAGAGGGGACAGGACACAACCTTGTCGTACTCTAGATCTTATGGTGAAGGGTTCTGAGTGTCCTCCAGTTGCTCTCACTATGCATTCACTGTTGTTGTATAAGCTTCTATGTAGGTTCATTAGATGTGTACTCACTCCATATTGTTTAACCCTTTACAGGGCAGACGCTTGTCCATTTTGTAGCCCTGAACTGGCAAGATTTTTTCAGGTTTGGTAAAATTTCGGGTCGCGTTAGTAAAAACATCACAAATAAGGTGTTAGTCAACCGATTTTAGTTAAATAAACAACACAATGAAGGGAAAAGCATGCAGAATATGTTACTCACGTGATTGTTGTTGGTAATCCATATATGAACATAAATATTTACGAAATACAGCATGTTATTTGTGATTTTCCGTCATCTATACGGCAATTTACAAACACATTTTCAGAATCATAATCACTTTCTTTAAAGTCCGACTCAGACTGCTAATGCAAAGTAACGCTTTGCACAGTGATATCTAGCTCCGATTAACAGTCAACTTCGTGCCCTATAATGTCATTTAAATTGAACCTAGCGAAATCTCGGCTATCACTTGAAGAATCGCCGAAATCCGTTTTGAAAAACAGCGTAAAAACCCCGAAAACTATCAAAAATAGTCCATAAAAGTCTGTTCAAATTCATTGTAGCGCGTTTACAAATGGCGGCCACGTTGTCAAGTTGTCGGCGAAAGCTAAACTAGCCGTCGGAAGTGTCGGAAAGCTGAGAGATCGCGTTTTTACAATGCATAATAGTATCAGACGCGATCAGACGCTATGCACGTTTAAGGCATCGGGCGCTATTCGCCGCTACGCCCTGTAAAGGGTTAAGGATTTCCCACAGCTTGTTTCTATCTACTCTATCGAATGCCTTTTCTTGGTCGACAAAGGCTAAGTAGAGTGTTTCATTGAATTCAATTGATTTTTCTGTAAGTTGTCTAAGAGCAAAAATGGCATTTGTGCATCCTTTGTTTTTCCTAAATCCAAGTTGTGTTTCGCTTAGCTGGGGTTCTAAAGTAGTTCGTAATCTTTTTTCAAGAATTTTGCAAAATATTTTCCCAGTATGACTCAACAGTGAAATGCCTCTGTATTGTGTGCAGTCTCTTTTGCTGCCTTTGTTTTTCCAAATTGGGATAATTATGGCGTTTCCCCAGTCTCGTGGTGTCTGTTCTACTGTTCTATCCAAACATGATGGAATAGTCTGTGTAGCCAAGCTGTTCCTACTTATCTTGCTGCTTTAATTAGTTCATTTGGTATTTCATCCTGTCCCGGTGATTTGTTCAATGGGGCTAATCTGATGGCTTCTATAATTTCTTCTTTTAGTATGTCTGGTTCTAGTTCTTCGGTGAAATCTGTGTAGGTCTCTTGAATTCCTGTGACATCTAATGGGATGTTGAGAAGTTGTTCGAAATACTGCTTCCATCTTATTAGGATTTGTTTTTGTTCACTTATTGGTTCTCCATTTTCGCTGTTAATTATTTCAGTTGGATCAAAGGATTCTCCTCTGGCTCGCATTTCACCTATCTTTTTGTAGAAGTTTCTAGTTGCCTCCTTGTAGATTTTATTTAGGGTTTCTCCATAATCTTCCCAGTCTTTTTGTTTTTCCCTCTTTACTATTCTATACACATGTCTTCTCGCTATTCTATATTCTATGCGATCACATTCCTGTTTGCTCTTCAACCACTTTTTATATTTTTCCTTTTTGTCTTTTACCACTTTCTTTACTTCTACGTTCCACCAACTTGTTATTTCTTTATCCGTGTTTTGCGTTTTTTCGTGGTTCCACATGTTATTTTTGCAGTATTTAAAATGCTTGATTTGAACATCTCCCATTCTTCTTCCACTGTTTTTCTCTCTGTAGGTAATTTTTCAAAGAGTTCAGTTAGTTCTTTCTCATAATTTTCCCTTACTGCCTGTAACATAATGGCTCCAGACGTTCGCATCCCCAGTCCATTTACATTTCTCAATATTAAAACAATTAAATAACGTAAGCCGTCTTGATAACTTGGTCTAAGAATAACTTAGAAGCTTCGAGATCGGGAGAAAGGGGATGAACGGTGGTGACCCATAGTGATTGGTTGATCCTTGGGCGAGTAACGCTATTATCTAGGCATAATTAATTAGCCCGCCAGTCGAAGCTTTGATTCCATCTCGATAGGATGTGTCAACGATGCAGTGATCATAACGTGCCCAAAATCCATCTTTAAGATGTAGTTTCTGCATCTCAGAGAATGAGGAAGATGGAGGAGGCCCTTTCAATTAACAGGACAACTCCAGGGAAGTCCTGAGCTCTAACCTTCAATATAGCTTATACTTATAAGATGGACTCTCCAAGAAAAAATAACACATAAACCCAGGTTGCACACACTCAGCCTGCATTCACATAACCTGGCAGATACAGATGGCCTGGAAGAAAAGTTTTATTTAAAAAAAAAACTATAACAGGGATACTCTCCATTTATCAATGTTCCAAGCTCTATCTTCAAGAAACATTCTGGAAGAAATCTTAGGAGTGAGAGATCACCTGAATTTCAGCATGCATCTATTGGCCAAGGGTGAACATCACTTGTGAACTTGGAGTTTACCATCATTCTTCTCAAAACCATATCTTGAGGAGTATTCCAACTTAATACTGGCTGGAAAGCTTAACAGAAGAATAAAAATTAGAGCAAATTCACAATCTGGATTGTGCATTAACTGTGGTGTAGATCAGTACCATCAGAAACCTGCGGGAGAGACTGGCAGAAGGAAGAAGGCTGGGACATATTTGTTTCTTAGATCTTCCTCTACAGGAGGAGTAGAACAAAGTCCTAGGTGTCAACTTCATGAACAGTCTACTCGCCCTTAGGAAGTAAATGCTGTCCATTTTCATAGACTTGTTACAGCAGGAATTAGCATGAACTGGAAAAACATTGTAGGGAGAATGGCCACCTGAAACATTCCCAACACCTTCATAGGTGCTAAAAGAGGTTCAAGGATCAGTATGGCAGTGTCTCCTTATACTTGCCCCATGACTATGGCTATAAGTTATCATGTTTTCCTCAGTGACAGTTTAGGGAAGGACTTAAGCATAAAATGTTCTGTGGTGTAGGATGATTTTCTGAAGTAGTGAGATAAAGGAGGAGGGTTTGTTTTAAGTTGATGTTTTTCTTTGGGGAATTGGGTGAGGTATTTGGGTTTTTTCATAATCAATGTCAATTTTATTGCATATTACTAAAATGTTTGAAATGTGATTTTTGGCCGATTGTGAATGAAGCCTGGGTCTTCACTTGACCTCATAAAACATCAATAAAGATAGTAGGAAGAACACAGTTTTGAGATAACATGTTTCTGTGATTGTCTTGTGCACTGTTGTGAAATATATTACTTTGTGATGGATTGTCCAACTGTTGTCAAGCATCTTCATGGTGACTGTTACCTCTACTGTGGTTGTTAGTTCAGAGATTGTGGAAGTCCTGTGTATATGTTGTCAAGTATCTTCCATGATGTATGACTTGTCTAATCTGTTGGTGGGATCATTCCTTTGTGAATGTGTGTCCAACTGTTGTCAAGATCTTCTCAGGTTGACTTGTTCAACTGGTGTAAAGTGCAGTTGGTGTTATTTATGTTCATTACAGTGGTCCAATTGTCAATGTGGTCATTTGTCCAAGTGTCTTGTGTCACTTGAATTAATTAAAGAGATCAATCATGAGGTGGGCGACCAGAACACAGTAAACAGGATAAGTGAAAGAACTGCTTTCATTTGTTGCTGTGGCTAACTGCCAAGATCTCTATATAACCTGTAGGAGGAATCATCTAATAATAATTCTGTGTTGATCTTAAACTTAGGTCTAATTTCTCACAGTGGGGGTATTCGATGAGCCAAATTCTGTATGGTTTCTCTACAAAGGTTCTGCGAGACTACATATCAATACCTCTAGACAAGACTTGCTGTTACAAACCTGTATCTTTTATAAAGATCTATACTTTATGGAAAGTCACTTGTTGGTGCTTCTGTAATTATCTAAAACCCAAATACAAAACCTCACACTGCCTCGTCTTTAAGGTTTTTAAAGTTTACTGATTCGCATGGCATGTATTTTCCTGCTCTTTGTTTTCTTCTTCTAATGGTTCTTATTGTGGCAACGACTGCTTTATGATCTGTGTTTATACTGAAATTGGGCACTGCCCTTGCATCTAATATATTTCTCTTTCTGTTATTTCTTGTTAATATAAAATCAATTTGGCTTTTAGTATCTAGATCGTTCCATTTATACCATGTTTATACTTGTGAATCTTTATGTTTATAGAATGTGTTTGTTATATAGAGGTCGTGTTGGCTGCAAAGCTCTAATAGTCATACTTCCGTTATCATTCCTTTCATTTTGCTGATCTCCAAATCCTCCCAGATGGTTTTCTATGCCCACTCTGTTATGTCCTAGTCTTGCATTGAAGTCTCCCATAACTATGATGTCCTGCTTATATATTTATCACTGAAGATAAATTACATAAAGTGAGCAGTTTTTAATATCTGGGTCCACTGATACCATTGATTTTTTAATGACATAAAGTGAGCAGATTTGAATATCTAGGTTCACTGATACTACTGGTTCTGTCTTGTAGACTTAGCAGTCTTATATTATTTTCAGAACAGTAAATAATTTTTGTGTGGGCACTCCCAGAAACTTTACTTTCACGATTACAGTTTCACTTACAAACATCACAATGCCTGTTTCACTATTTCATACAGGGTGAGGATGAAAGCTGCTATAATGCTCAAGAAATTGACAGCAAAGAAGGAATTTTAGAAGGTGGACAGACGGGTGAAGATCTAACTGACACACAAGGTAAAGTAACTGTCCTGAACCTCGGTGTTTGTTGTCCAGCGATGTTGAGAAATGTGTACTGCATGAAACACACAGTATCACAAGATGGGTAGTGAAACAATTTACTAACACTTTACTGGCTCCAATCACAAGCGTTTATTCACCTGTGCAATTCTTCCTATTGCACAAATTAGACCCCAGCAATTCTGTGTGCAACTCTCCTGTGATAGATTGTGTCGTTACACAATGGATAAGAGCATTTGCTCTTCAACAATCGGCGTGCTGATGCCGAGGTAACTGTTTCAACCCTTATACCGGTCAGTTGGACTAAAATGTTGACATCTTGTCCTTGACTTGGGGACTTAAATTGCAAGTACCTCTGAAGTCAGACTAGTGCACTAGAAGTGGTAGCGTGTGTATGGACTTTGCTTGAGTTCAAAGCAAGCGGGGAAAAAAGAAGTCTAAATAACAATCATACCTGTAAAGTGCAGATTCTGTCTGTATTTCTAGACTGCCATGGGTTAAATGACTATTCTGTGTTACTTACTTTAGTATTACATTGTTTTGTGTTGACCTGTTCTTGTGGCAGGCATAATGTATCTAGATCGTAGGTCAAGTTGTTCACACAGCGCATACTTCTTTGTGTGTTAAGTATCTTGTTACAAACTACTAAGTAAAGTTGGCCACCTGTTTGTACTTGTTAGCTCTTAATATATCAAGTCACTCTGGTACTTGTTACATTGTGCTACAAAAAAGGGCGTAATGACCTCTCCAGTGTACACAGCCTGGGCTGAATTTAGAGATTATGTGTTGCCCATGCAGCATGATCCCTCTCTCACCTGCCTAGTTTACTCCAGAGAAAAGGTAACACCAATACATCTGGAACAAGACAAGCTGCAGAGGTAGCTAGATCAGCAAAGCAATGCTCTATCTGTTCGCTTGTTGCAGCTTCCTTCCTGGACCACTTGCTGACCAAAACTTAGAGCCTAGTCTGCCCTCCTATGACATTTAGTCTGTAGGTTGTATTTCCTTGCACCAGGAGATAAGGCTTGTCCCCTCCCAACTGTGCTCCTCCACCCCAAGCTGTTAGAACAATGTGAGGTATCAGGTTTGGTGAGAACCACTCAACATTTGTACCCATCTGTCATACGGTAGCTCAATCATATTTAACTAAGACCTGACTAACATCCTGTCATTACCCTACATACTACAATGTAGAATGTAACAGTAACTCAAGATATTTCTATAGTTTGTTACAATGTTTCTGTTCTTTGCTTACCTTATGAGCCTTGATAATGCAAGCAGGCGTATGCTTCAGCTTTTTAAAATTTGTCCTGATTTGCATAAATATTGTAAGCATTTAATGTAATTATTAATTATAACATGGCAGTTTGTACATTTCAGACGTACATCTCAGTGCCAAGAGTACCCTAGAGACGTACACAGATGCAAGTGTACAAGCACAGACTGATGTTGTGTATAAAGAGAGATGTCTAGAACATACCAGTCTCCATATGCTGCCACGTGCCAGGAGATTAGAAGAACCTTGCAAGACAAACAACAAGGATGTGTTGACCTTACAACATCAAAGCTTGAGCACCAAGTCAGATACGATATTTCCAGAGTTTGCGGGAAATGGTAAATGTAATAGTAATGTGACTAATGAAAGCCAGTGTAATATTCAAGCTGGAGCCACTCCTGCATTGTGTGATGTCTATGCTTTATCTTTTGATCAAAATGGCAGTCTACCAGAGCACAAGATAACACTTAATACAGATAAATCTTATGGTTTAGGGTGTACCCAGTGTTGTAATCAAATATTAAATAAATTACAAACTGGAGAGAAGCCTTATGGATGTAATTTGTGTGATGCGTTATTTGCTAATTCTAGCACTTTACATGAACAGAAAGGGACGCATGTTGGAGAGGAAGCATATGAAAGTGATAATTGTGAAGTGACATTTCCTCAAAGTTATACTGTAAAAAAGACCAGGAGAACACGCGCTGGGCAAAAATCTTATAGCTGTGATGTTTGTGGGGCATCATTTTGTCAAAATAGTGATTTAAGAAGACATGCAAAAAGACATACAGGTGAGAAGCCTTACAAATGTGATGTTTGTGAAACATCATTTGCACGAAGTTTCACTCTGAAAATGCACAAAAGAAGACACACAGAAGAGAAACCTTATGAATGTGATATCTGTGGAGCATCATTTGCACAAAATTCTAATTTAAAAATTCATAAAATAAAACATACGGGCGAGAAACCTTACAAATGTGATGTTTGTGAGGCCTCATTTGCTCAAAGTTGCAGTCTAAAAGCACACAAAGGAACACATATCGTAGATAAGCCTTACAAATGTGATGTGTGTGAAGCATCATTTTCTCAAAGTGCCAACTTAATAATACACAAAAGAAAGCATACAGGAGAGAAGCCTTACCACTGTGATATTTGTGAAGCCTCATTTGCTCATCATAGCTATCTAAAACGGCATAAGAAAAAACATACAGGAGAGAAGCCTCACAAATGTGATGTTTGTGAAGCCTCATTTTTGCAAAATTCCACTTTGAAAATACACCAAAGAATACATACTGGAGAGAGACCTTATAAATGTGATATTTGTGGGGCATCATTTGCTCGAAAGTCCAATATAAAAATACATAAACGGACACATACAGGAGAGAAACCGTACAAATGTGAAATTTGTGAAGCGTCATTTGCTCAGCGTTGTATTTTAGACATTCACATTAGAACCCACACTGGAGAGAAGCCATTCAAATGTGATATTTGTGGACTGCTGTTTGCTCAAAATAGTGGTCTTACGGATCATAAGAGAAGGCATACTGGAGAGAAACCTTTTATGTGTGATGTATGTGGTCTATCATTTGCTCAAAGTGGTAGTTTAGTACAACACAAAAGAACTCATACAGGTGAGAAACCTTTCAAATGTAATGTGTGTGGTTTATCATTTTCTCTACGCGGTATTCTAAAAAACCACAGTAGAACTCATACTGGAGAGAAACCTTACAAATGTGATGTATGTGAATCGACATTCACTCAACACGGCCATCTCATACAACATAAAAGAACTCATACTGGAGACAAGCCTCACGAGTGTCATGTCTGTGGATCATTGTTTGCCTACAAACGCCATCTCATGGAACATAAAAGAAAACATACTGGAGAGAAGCCTTTCAAGTGTGACCTGTGTGGCTTATCGTTTGCACGAACTAATATTTTAAAACAACACAAAAAAACACACACACAGGAAGTCAAAGAAATATGAAAAAAAAAAGGACAGCAATATATTCTTCTGACCTCTTTCAAGGGAATTGCTTCACTTGAATTTCGTATACATCGTGGTTGGACTGCTGGCTTTAGCTTGCGGTTTCTGATTGGTCTTTCATTGGGTTTCATCTTGTGGTTTCCCTGTTGTCGTTTGCGTGGCATCTGCTGGTTTGTTTTGGACCAGTTCCCTTTCAGCCTTTAGCAGTTCTCTCTCTGATTTGATGGTTTGTAGGATTTATTTGTTCTACTTCTTTATCAGTGCCATGCGTTCCACCTCCTGCTTGAAGCTTTGCTGGATTTCCTTTATGTCAGCCAGCAGTGTTTCGTTGTCGCTGGTTTGTGTCGGTGTCTGAAGTAACTTGACTTGTTTTTTAGCTCGTCTATTTGGTCTTGAGGTTGAGATCTTTTAGCTTGTGAGATGCACGTGGCTGTCTCGCACCTCCGCATTGCTTCCTTGTATGGTGTCTTTGTGGTAATGGCGATCTTTAAGTAAGATCTACTATGGGACTGACTTTATTATTTTATACACTTAAGTTTCTGCAGATGGGGTTGGGCTCTTATCTGACATATGTTAATGTTCTTCCTCTAGTGAGGTAGTGTGTCCAACTTCGGCATGTATGTGTACGGTTTGCTTCCTCTAGTCACTAGACAGATTCCATCCACGGTAATGGGCTCCCCACCAGTAGCTTTTATTTCATAACAATTTGGCCAGGACAGAAGCCTTTATGCCTGCTCTTTAAAATGTCCAACTGCCATGAGATTTGTAACATCCACAACTGACACATGAGACCTCCTGTTTTCCGTCTTTATCTTAGAAAGGCAAGTGTCTGATCTTACTGCCCAGGGGATCAGGAGGACATGCAGTATCACTAGATAAATATGGTTCTTTGGAAACTTGTAGCCATGTTCTGGGGGAGAACTTTGTACCTGGTGATCAGTCAATATAGATGTGAATCATGGGGAATAAGTCAATATGGATGTGAATCCTGGATAAATCAATATGGATGTGAATCCTGGATAAGTCAATATGGATGTGAATCCTGGAGAATAAGTCAATATGGATGTGAATTATGGATAATAAGTCTATATGCAAAAAAGCAATCCTTTGTAGCCACAAACATGTGGCTTTACAAAAGAATGCTGATGGAACCTGGGATAGCCAGAATGAGTGGTCCAAGTGAAGTGAAAGTGTTTAAGACACAGAGGGGCAAATTATCTCAAGAAACAGCAAGACACAGATAAATTATCACAAACATAAGACAGAAACCATTATCATTTGTTGAACATGTTATCAGAAGATTAAAACATTGTAACAACAAGAAACATTTATGACGAGAGATAAAAGAAAACAGTGAGAGAACATTTTTGACAGCCTGTTATCGTAGCATGGAAAAATGTCAGCAGATAAATTGATTGTTGGAGGTTGCAAGATATTAGCAGATGCATGATCACCCATGTCAGTTGGCAGTACGTATGCTGATGATCTACACTACTTATAGTCTGTGTGTAGGTGTATTTGCTTGTGTGAGTGCATGTGTGAACACAATTTGCGGGATATTGTGTTTTTATTTTTTTGTGTGCGCTCACTTTGAACTCAAGTGTAGTTCCATGCATGTGCTGCTATTTCTAGTGGTACTGGAATGATTTTTTGCGTGTGGCTCAGCTTTCCCTATTACCAGTGTCCCTCGCCATCAGGCGAACCCTCTCCGACTTCTGAGGTACTTGTAATTTATGTCCCCAAGTCAGAGACAAGTAAGTCAATATGTTAGCCCAACTGACTGGTGTAGGGTTTGAAATGGTCACCTTGGAATCAGCACACTGGATGTTTAAGAGCTCGGGCTCTTATGTATTTGGCCATGCTGAATTCCCTGGTGTATGTGCTGTTTCATTTCTATTTTATTTCAATACAATATCAATTACTTAGGTGTATTGGTTTGTATGTGTGAGTGCATGTGTGAACACAATTTGTATCATATGTGTTGTTTCATTTTTGTTTTTTAAATTTCCATGCAATATTAACTTTCTCATACATTTGCAACATGTTTATTTTATCTTTTAAGCAGATTTAAATTCAATCTCAAATTTGCTAATGAAAGTAAAACAATGATTCTATGTATGATAATATTAATATGTGTTATTGTATCATATGGGAGCCATGCTAGTACAGTGGCTATCATATAGGAGCTACGTTAGCACATTGTGTATCATATGGGAGCCATGCTAGCACAGTGTCTGTCATATGGGAGCCATGCTAGCACAATGTCTGTCATATGAGGGGGCCTTGCTAGCACAGTGTCTATCAAATGGGAGCCATGCTAGCATAGTGGCTAGCACTCTCACCCTTTGGCCTGGTGGTCACGTGTTTGCATCCCTCTCATGGAGAATGTTTAGGATTTGCCCTCAGGACCAGCCTAAAATGAGCACCAGGAAATGTTCAAAGAGATTGTTCAAAGAGAAGTAAAGGCAGCGGATGTAATATTGATAACATCACATATAGAGTGATAACATCATGTATGGAGTGATAACATCACATATAGAGTGATAACATCATGTATGGAGTGATAACATCATGTATGGAGTGATAACATCATGTATGGAGTGATAACATCACGTATGGAGTGATAATATCACATATAGCATGAGAACATCACATATAGAGTGATAACATCATGTATGGAGTGATAACATCACATATGGAGTGATAACATCATGTATGGAGTGATAACATCACAAATGGAGTGATAACATCACATATAGCATGAGAACATCACATATGGAGTGATAACATCACGTATAGAGTGATAACATCATGTATAGAGTGATAATATCATGTATAGAGTGCCAGTTGGTTCATAACAAAAATGGCTGTGGCAAAGGAGTTATGAATGCAATTTGTAATCCTGCATACCGCAATCGAGACACATCTAGTGCCAATTTGGAATCAGACCGCCTTATGTTGGTATGAGGGGGCTTCACATGAGAACCTTAAAAGTGTTATAGAAATTACAACCATGCCATGTCTTGTAACCGGTCAATATTGTTAAGGATGCCACGAGTGTTAGGCACATGACATCACAGTGCAGATGAACACAGTGACGTCATAAGGGCAGTGACACTGAGTAGTCACCCCAGAGTGGTAACACATGTGACCAAGAGAATTTTATTTCTACAGGAATCCAGGCACTTTATCGGAGCTGGAGGACATGCATTTAATGCATAATGGTAAACACATAAAAAAATTATACATTTGTTCTTTACTTTTTCAGAATATATTCACCACCCCAAAAAAAAAATAATAAGGTTTTAATTTAAAGCCCCCGTGTATTTTTATACAATGGTATGAGTGCCACTCATTCAGAAAGCAGTGTCATAATACTGAGCATAAACTTGCCCAGGAATTGCAACCAGCCAAATAATGCTGGGGTTGACTACTACATTCTGTAAATTATATGCAACAAACTTTTATTTTACTATTGTATAATATCGCAATCACATTGTATAATGTTTGTATGAGATGTGTATCATGAGTGTTGAAACCAAGAGCAGAAGATAGGATGGGTCTGCGTGCCTAATTCTGAATGCTTTTAATAAAGTTTGTTTGTTAATTGTGTTTCTAACATGAAATGTGGCCACCAAATGCCAGCATCAGCATGACTCCTGTTCTCAGCCACTGTCCTGTTTTGTCGGCTATTTATCCAATTCACAATCATTCACGTATAAGAATCACTCGTTCATGTGAGTCTTAACCCAGAGACGTGGGGGTCACATAAAATAAATCACAACAATAAGTCTTGTCACAGGATTCTGCGTGAATATGTGAAGTGCTAGGACCATCACATTTATGTTGGCCTGAGTGCACAGAAGGTAGGCAGTCTTTCCCTCATGTAGCAAACAATGAGAGCTTGCATTCAACCCTTGTCCATCCACGCTCATGCTATTGCCAGCAAACATCCTAACCTTTTTTTCCCCCGCATATCCTTTACAGGACATCGCTGTCAATATCATCTTTCAGCTGATTGTTGATTTCTTGGCAAGATTACGCTCAGTAGTTTGCCATTTCTGTCTGAGCGACCGGCTCACATACCCCGTAAGTTACAGATGCGGATAGAACCGCTACCAATTCTCGCGCACGTCACATTACCTATGAGAGTATACAGGATTACGGAGAAAGTTGTGTAACCCCTAGACCAGGGAGGCTGGCATCCTACCCATTACACCCATGAATATTTGGGGGGCTGCGTTATAAATGAAATGATTCTTAAAAGTGAAAATCACATCTTCCCTTCCCCCAAAAGCAGCAAATGAAGTGCCACTTCCAACGACAGAGAAACTGGGGACAATTATTATTTAGGGAATAACAGATTCTGTGCCAAACAGTACGTTTGCACCAAATATAATTGGATGGCAGAAAATGGGAAGTAGGGGTGTGTCACAGTTATAACCTTAAATTTGTTAATATGGTAGCAGACATGTTGTATTATATATCAAATTAAAGCAGGTTGCTTAGGAAAATCTATTGTATTGATATATTGAGACAACATTTCAGCAATATAAATGCCTATGTATGATATGGCCGTCACTTAAAATCCCATGGCACTAAATCAGTTAAGAGATTGAGGAGGCATGACTCAGCAAAAGACCTGTTAGAGTGAGGGTGAAGGCTGGAAGGGACAGCAGTTGTTAGAGTGAGGGTGACGGCTGGAAGGGACAGCAGTTGTTAGAGTGAGGGTGACGGCTGGAAGGGACAGCAGTTGTTAGAGTGAGAGTGACGGCTGGAAGGGATAGCAGTTGTTAGAGTGAGGGTGAAGGCTGGAAGGGACAGCAGCTGTTAGAGTGAGGGTGACGGCTGGAAGGAATAGCAGTTGTTAGAGTGAGGGTGATGGCTGGAAGGGACAGCAGTTGTTAGAGTGAGGGTGACGGCTGGAAGGGATAGCAGTTGTTAGAGTGAGGGTGAAGGCTGGAAGGGACAGCAGCTGTTAGAGTGAGGGTGACGGCTGGAAGGGATAGCAGTTGTTAGAGTGAGGGTGAAGGCTGGAAGGGATAGCAGTTGTTAGAGTGAGGGTGAAGGCTGGAAGGGATAGCAGTTGTGAGGGTGATGGCTGGAAGGGATAGCAGTTGTTAGAGTGAGGGTGATGGCTGGAAGGGATAGCAGTTGTTAGATTGAGGGTGATGGCTGGAAGGGATAGCAGTTGTTAGAGTGAGGGTGAAGGCTGGAAGGGATAGCAGTTGTTAGAGTGAGGGTGATGGCTGGAAGGGATAGCAGTTGTTAGATTGAGGGTGACGGCTGGAAGGGATAGCAGTTGTTAGAGTGAGGGTGATGGCTGGAAGGGATAGCAGTTGTTAGAGTGAGGGTGAAGGCTGGAAGGGATAGCAGTTGTTAGAGTGAGGGTGAAGGCTGGAAGGGATAGCAGTTGTGAGGGTGATGGCTGGAAGGGATAGCAGTTGTTAGAGTGAGGGTGATGGCTGGAAGAGACAGCAGCTGTTAGAGTGAGGGTGACGGCTGGAAGGGATAGCAGTTGTGAGGGTGATGGCTGGAAGGGATAGCAGTTGTTAGAGTGAGGGGGAAGGCTGGAAGGGATAGCAGTTGTTAGAGTGAGGGTGATGGCTGGAAGGGATAGCAGTTGTTAGAGTGAGGGTGATGGCTGGAAGGGATAGCAGTTGTGAGGGTGATGGCTGGAAGGGATAGCAGTTGTTAGAGTGAGGGTGATGGCTGGAAGAGACAGTAGCTGAAAGTCCAAGCACATGAAGACCAGGAAACCTGGCCTGATTGAGGTGACAGTGCACTTTAAGACATGTACAAACTTGGCCTGATTGAGGTGACAGTGCACTTTAAGACATGTACAAACTTGGCCTGATTGAGGTGATGGTGCACTTTAAGACATGTACAAACTTGGCCTGATTGAGGTGACGGTGCACTTTAAGACATGTACAAACTTGGCCTGATTGAGGTGATGGTGCACTTTAAGACATGTACAAACTTGGCCTGATTGAGGTGATGGTGCACTTTAAGACATGTACAAACTTGGCCTGATTGAGGTGATGGTGCACTTTAAGACATGTACAAACCTGGCCTGATTGAGGTGACGGTGCACTTTAAGACATGTGCAAACCTGGCCTCATGCACAAATTTTGATAATTAACTTGATGTGCCCGTTACATACCACCAAATAAAAAGAATGATCAAATCAGTCAGAAAGCCACCAACACCAGCTGAAGACGATTACCACTTTACGGACAGACCAGAACAAATCATCATTCTGTGCCTAAGAATAGGACACATTAGATTACGCAACCACATGTATACAAAATTCAAGATTGGTGAATCAGCCATGTGCACTTGTGGATTGGCGCTGCAAATAGCAGAGGCATATACTCCAAGTCTGCCCAAAATAAGATGGCATATCTAGGCAATCCTGGCATAGAGAACACAACAGTGAAAGAACTCTGTGGACTACTGAGTGAACTAAAAAGGCAGTGAAGTTCATACAAGAGATAACATTGCAGTTATAGGCAAATTTCAAACGAATGAAATAAGAAAAGTGGGATAGTATACTACAGGAAGTTGTGTGAAATATCCCTTTCAAAATTCTGGAAAATTCATTAGAAGATGATAGAGATTGCATAAAACAGCGGCATCTAAGATTTTTGAATCACAGACTAGAGATGTTATAAATCTAATGAGAATGATAAAAAAAGATGCTCCAATGCTTGTTCTGAATTTGGTTTAACAATTAGCAAAAAGAAGACACAGATTATGTCACAAGGTGCACATGGGGTACAATCAATCTTTATTGACGACGCCGAACTAGAGATGGTAGACCATTTTACATATCTAGGATCAGTGGTAAATAGCAAATTATCCCTAGATCGGGAAATCAACATCCGGATTGGTAAGGCAGCAACAACAATGAACAGGTTAAGAAAAAGAGTCTGGGAGAACAGGAAGCTTACTGCCAAAACAAAAGTCCTTGTCTATCAAGCCTGTGTCCTTAATACTCTTCTTTATGGTAGTGAAACCTGGACAACTTACACCAAGAGAAACGTTTAAACAGCTTACATATGCGGTGTCTGCGAAGAATTCTTGGTATTAAGTGGCAAGACAAAATCACAAATAATGAAGTATTGGAAAGATCAGGTTGTGTAATGGTTTATTCCATGCTCAGTCTTCATAGACTTAGATGGATAGGACATGTTAGGAGGATGGATGATTGTAGAATACCAAAGGACATCTTTTTTGGTGAATTACAGATGGGTAAGAGATCTCAGGGTCGGCCTCTACTACGATACAAAGATGTGTGTAAGCGGGACATGAATGATACAGGCATTGATAATGCACATTGGGAGCAAGTCGCCGCTGAACGTGTTGCATGGAGGGCAAACATCATTCATTCATTCAGTAGCATGTCCTTTACAGAACCTCGCTCCCATAACAACCCTCCGGAAAACTTCTCGATCACAAGCAAGATGTCCCGCGTCTGATACACCCATCTGGAGATCATCCGCCACATCCTGCACCCATCTTCTCTTTGGCCTTCCTCTTCCTCTCTTCCCAGGCATATACCCTTCCATTATTGTTCTCTCCAAACTGTCGTGACGTTTCAAGTGACCAAAATACTTCAATTTTCTTTGTTTTATCGTCTTTAATAGCCATCCCTCCTCAATATTCAACTCTTGAAGTATGGATGCATTTGTTCTTTTCTTTACCCAAGATATTCTTAGAACTCGTCTATAACATTTATATTCAAAGGCATGTATGCGCTGTTCAGCTTGTTTAGTAAGTGTCCATGTCTCACAGGCGTATGTTGCAATGGGAAAGATGCATGCTCTTAAAAATCTAATTTTTGTAGTTCTGTCTGTCCCACACCATAATTTATTCATCTGTTTTAGTCTTTGAAGAGCAATGGATAGTCGCCGTTTTATTTCTTTCATTGTGTCACCATTATTCGTAATCAATGACCCAAGATATTCAAAATTTTCCACCACCTCCAATTTTCTCCCATTAATGTATATTTCTTTCTCCATAGTAGTTTTATCTGTATGCATTATCTTAGTTTTTGCTATGTTAAGATATAAGTTGTGATTTTCACTATTCAATTGTGTTGAGGCTATTAGGTTTTCTATGCCATTCTGTGTTGTGGATAGTAATACTGTATCATCAGCATATCGAATCTCTGGTATGTCATGACCGCCGATATTTAGGGCATCATATGGCTCCCTGTTTATATCATCTCTTACATTTCTCATTATATTTTCGGCATACAGGTTAAACAAATAGGGTGACAGCACGCAACCCTGACGGACTCCTTGCTTGATGTCAAACCAATCTGATGTCTCGCCATCTATTCTAACTGCTGCTTGTTGGTCTAGATATAGCATTTTTATGAGATGTACTACATGTGAAGGAAAGCCCATATTTCTCATGATTTCCCAAAGTTTCTGATGCTGTACACAGTCAAATGCCTTTGAATAATCCACAAAACATGAGAATAGGTTTACATTAAATTCTCTGCACTTCTCTATTATTAAACGCATGTTGAATATGTGATCTCTTGTTCCTCTTCCTTGTCTAAATCCAGCTTGAACTACGTTAATCTCTTCTTCCATTTTCTTACTAAGTCGTCGCATTATGACTTTTAGTAGAATTTTACTTGCATGACTTATCAGGGCAACAGTTCTATAGTTGGTGCATAATTTCAGGTTGCCCTTTTTTGGTATTGGAATGAAGATAGTTCTCTTCCAATCTTTTGGCCATATACCATATTTCCAAATCTTTGTACATAATGCATGATATATGTGTATGCTTTCTTCTCCTCCTGCTTTAATTAGTTCAGCTGGTATCTCATCACATCCAGGTGATTTACCATTCTTCAGGTTCCTTATAGCCCAAGCAATTTCATCTAATGAGGGTTCAGGTTCTGTCTCTGCTGTCATTGGCTCATGTATCTCATTCATATCCTCACTGTCACTCATATCATACATTCCACTGCAGTACTCCTGCCATCTTTCTAGAATTTGTCTAGATTCTGTTAAGGTATTTCCCATCTTGTCACAGATAACATTCAATTGAGGTTGAACATTTCTTGTCAATAACTTCATTTCCTTGAACATTTCATAATCTCTTCCAGCCTCATGATATTGCTCTATTCTGGTACAGCTATCTTGTATATATTGATTTTTGTCCTTTCTTGTGTTCTTTCTTATTTCTCGAGTTAAAGATTTATACTTCATCCTGCTATCGGATTCATCTCCTTTCTGTTTCAGCTCCCTTCGTTGTTTTATTAATTCTAACGTGTCTGATGTAATCCATGGCTTACGTTGCGTTTTCTTGGTCGGAATGAAATCTTTGGCTGCAGTTATCAAGATATCTCTAGCTTGTACTGCCAGTTCATCAGGTGTCATTTCTTCTTGTACAGACATCAAGACCCCAAAGCGATTCCTAACTTCTATGTTGTATGCGTCCGGTATTTGTGTGAGATCAAAACGAAGTGGCCTTGGTCCTCGGGTAAGCTTTTTGAGTTTTAATTTCAGATCTGCTTCTAATAACTGATGATCTGTATCACAGTCTGCACTTCGTAGGGTTTTTGCAGATGTTATGCTTGATCTCCATCTTCTTTGTATTAAAATATAATCTATCTGATTTTTGGTAAAACTGTCTGGAGACTTCCATGTGAAGAGTCTTCTTGGATGTTGTTTAAAAAGTGTGTTGGCTATCGTTAACTCATTTTCTGTGCAAAATTCAATTAATTTGTCACCTGCATCATTTCTATTTCCTAATCCAAATTTTCCTAAAATGTGTCTCTCATTTTCAGCTCTTCCTGCACCTACTTTAGCATTAAAATCTCCCATTATTATTGCTATATCATTATGACCAATCTTATTTAATGTGTCTTGTAGTGTGTTGTAAAAATCTTCAATTTCGTCCTCCTCTGCTGTTGAAGTAGGTGCATATATCTGTATGAGAGTTGTGTTTTTTGGATGGCCTTTAAGTCTAATAGTGAGGATTCTATCACTAACTGGATTATATCCCATTAAAGCTTTTGCAGTTGTCTTATCTAAACAAAATGCCACTCCACTCTGGCCTCCGACATCTCTACCAGAATAAATGAAAATACTTCCATTTTCAGTTGTGAAATGTCCCTTGCCGCTCCAGCGATGTTCACTAATTCCTAAAATGTGAATGTTTAACCTCTCAATCTCATCACACACTACTTTAAGCTTTCCCTCATACAAACTTCTCACATTCCACGTTGCCATTCTCACTCTGTTTCTTAGTCTGACACAGGGAATTTCCTTGGTAACACAGTCAGGATTAACTCCGTCATCACGATTACTAGTACTGGTCCCTGCGTCACACTCTTCCCCAGTGTTATCTGATCTGCCTGGCCTGGGGGTCTCGCCACCAGATCTCTTTCTTATTATGTTTTCTTTCATGGTTGTTATGGTTTCTTGGCAAGTTTTGCAGAAGGTAGTTTGCCATTGCTTTCCTTCTGGGCAGTGACTGTACTAGTCGGTGGCCATAGCCATTGTCTCTACTGATGAGATCATCTGCCTATCGCCGCAGAGTGCAAGACCATAACCAACAACAATCTGTCGGCTGCTCTCACACTCCATCCACCACCTGCTTCCATGGCTTCACGTAACCCTGATCGGGGGGCTAAACGGGTACTCCACCTTGCCCAAGGGTGTCCCGTAGACTAACGGAGGAAAGGAGGCGTCTTACATCTCCTTTGATAGGGGATACCCCTACCCCGCTAACCGGGGGCAAACATCAGAAATGGAATAAAGACAAAGGAGAAAATTATTGCAGATAGGTCGCACACCGAGCTTGTGAGACGTAAGATGGTGTATGGTGGTGGAAATGACCACGTGTTCACATGCACCCACTGTGAACGGACATTTACAGCGCGAATTGGCCTTATCAGTCACATTCACTACCGCCATGAGTAAAAGTTGTTATGCCTTTTTGAAGCACAAACTATCATCTGTCAAGACGGCAAGGTGCCAATGGAATGGAATGGATAAAAAAAAGTGTACCTTCTATCAGTGGTTCTCAACCGGTTGGGAAATGGACACCCTGCCACCATTGAACTAGCCATCATGTTGGTAATCTAGTGATAAAGCCACCATTTTAGTAATCCGGTAATCCAGTGCGGTAACTACTGCCACACTAACAGATACAATCATATTGGTGATAAATCTACTTACTATCTTATGAATTGTCCCAGATTGTGTCAGTATGTGTGTTATGCAATTTTATTTTTAAATCTTTGATGATAAATTAATTTGAGATGTATATTTTGTTATCTGACTTGTGTAAACACATTATTTGTGAAATAAATTACTAACGGAGGCATTACAATATGTGTTGCTTATTATAAGTTGCTTATATAATATTTCTCCGAGCCAGTGGTGTACAGGACATACCTGCATACCACATGTATAAAATACTGTCTTGTGGTGTTTATATTACAGCTCATCCACTGTCAGTACACCACCTTCCTCTTGTGTCCCTTTCTCATCTATTGAAGCAGAGACCCTAACCAACTCAACCAAGCCATCCTATCTTCTGTTACCTCCTGCAGCTCTCTCCATGGCATCCCATAATTAGTCCATGTGTTTTAAAATCCATTTCATTTGCCCCATGTGTTCCAGTGAAGGGACTTTGCAGTTGTACTATTGTGGTTTTCTCAACGTGTGCCCTGCACCATACCATTGTCTTACCCTTACTTCTGGGTTTACTGAAATTTAGTTCTATCCCTAATAAGCTCTGGGTCTGGGTGCAAGTGCTTTCAGTCTACCACCAACCCCTCCGATCTCTGGACTCATCTTTCTTCCAATCTCTCAACCAATGGGCCCTAACCTCTAGTGCTCCATCCAGACAACTTGACTCAGGTTTAACAAAAACATAAGGCATGACTGTATTGTACAAAAGAGCGTCAAAGGCGATAGATATAGACAGAGGTAGGCAGTTAGAATCTAGATAGGCACCAGATCAGCAGGGTAGGATCACAGCTCTCATCATTAGGCTGTGCATGTTTCGGTCCACCCTGTCTGCTGTCTGCGTCGTCTCTGCTGGGCTGGTCGTGGCAGATCCTCCCTGGAATGGTCTGGACTGGCGTGGTAGCAGGGCTAGGTAGTCACCCTCGGGAAGCTAATGTCACTTATGAGCAACCCACTCCGTGGACTTCTCTCGGGTCTAGGCTGCAGTGGCCGGCGAATTCACCAACAATGATGGCATGAAGGTCGTGTCATTCATAATATCATAGTGCTAGGCGAATATTCACAAGTCCCTATTAATGCATGCGGATGCACAGACTCCAGTCTTACTCGGTATGAAAACCATTGATGAAACAGTCTTCAATCATAGACTCTGATGTTTGGAGTTGAAACTATATAACTCAGTTCAACACACACAATATCAGTTAGCCGCAGGGCCAGATACATCACAGTACTGTGAATTATATAACGTCTCGGGCTGCCATAGCTTGAGATAGCAGGATACTAGTAACTGTTACCTGACTGAGGTATAGGAGATAGGAGGTGCTGGCTGTTACGTGGCTGATCCTGGATGGTTGGGGTGACCAGCAAAGACTCTAGGCGGTGAGAACTTCTTCTACTGGAACGACTGAGCACTTCTCCATATCTAGGAAGCTCACACCAACACTGGTTTCTGGTCGCTCCATGTTCCTCTCTCTTGCCTGGCCTAAGCTGGTCTGGTCAGCACATACTCTGAGGTAGGCTCTGCAAAGAAACGACCTAGTGATAGCAACATGTAACAGCATTTAGCATGAACCAAGAATATGGGGCTACGCCCTCAGATACAAAGGATACATTATATAAAAATATATATGTTCCTGTGACCTTTCTCATCTGCTATGGCATGGACTGGGATGAACCTGGACTCATCCGACAGACAGCTCTTGGAACTGCTTCGTCAATCAAGACTGGGATGCAGTTCAGACAAGACCCGTCAGTCAGTCATAGGTGAGGTGCAGGATTCCCCTGTGAAAGTCTCAATCATTCATTGCATGAAAGGTCAGGCCTTAGTATTAAGAGTAAGGATCCTGTTGGAGGAATATTCGATGGCTCTGCCGACCTCTTCGCTGTTCTTCTCACTCCTCTTTTCACCCTGGGCTCTCAATCCCAGATATCTGCGAACCCATCTCAGGTATTCACCCCTTTTCCATCTTCCCTATGGGAGATGTGTACCTTCACTTTAGTTAACTGCCATAGTCGGTTACATACATGGGTTCCACCGCCATGTAGCAGGTGCCATTCATCCTAATGTAAATACATGAGTCTGTCCTCCCTGTAGCAGGTGTCATCCAACCCTGTTCTCTCACCCCTTTCTAATAGTGTGAGTAGTTAGAACGGTGTCGCTGTTTGCTGGAACAACCTTATAAATTACCGAAGGTTATATGCCCCCTCGGTTCTACTTCTCACCGTTCCCTTCAGGAATAACCAATATCCATTACTATAGTTCCCCCTGAAGAACTGAATAGTTAAAGGACAGTTTGGAGGAAAGGAGAAAAGAAAAATCCAGTTGCCATCCAAAATTACGGAGATGGTATTCATAACCTCGGTCGATCTTTCGACACTTCTGCTGGCACTCGCAAACAACTTCGCTCATTCTCCCCAGTCGATCGGTATATCGCACGATAGGGTTTAGATGTGGTCCTGTCTCGCCCCAGTGCCCGCTGTGTTTCCCGGATGTAACTCATCACACCACTTCGCCGCGCCAACTCCATACAACGATTACTATCTTGAAGCCTGGTCATGCATATATTCTTTTTACAGGTCTGAATGCCTTGAGTCTATATTTCCCCTTCTTAAGTGGCTATCTAGCACATAGGATGCGATTTAATCATGGATTACAAAGACATCCTTTCCACATCCCAATTTCGACTATGTCCCACTTAATCCGGCTTCGCTTGTATGCATGAGCTAACTTTGGCGGACCTCGACACACGCCTGCACGGATCACTCGGACGCACACTCACTTCAACACTAAACTAATCTAACAATAAATCGAATTACCTTCATGACAATGAAGTACTTGATTCCCCACTGTGGAGGCTGTAGGGCATCTTTAATTCCATGTATGCAGCTCTGTCAGCCACTCTTATCGACGTCCTACCAACAGCACAGCCACAAAACTGATCTCGGTCACCAGTCGACCTTCGGTCGTTAGCCAGAAAGAGAACCCCGCTTACAATCTAAGCAACCTTTTTGGGCTGTCCGTGCGGCGGCTACTAACTGCGTAGTAACGCTGAGCAAGAGTTCGCTGGTCTATAATATTCCAGACGAGTTAAAGATAGGTAAGTCAGCTACGTGATTCCCTCCGGTGAGAAATCGTTCGGTGGTTTCCCTTTGACCATAAGCCGTGCGACCAATCTCCGGCCGTCATTGGTGATTCTTTTAAACAATGTTTGCCCTGCTAGTCAGCTTAGGCATTAGTTAATTAAAGTTAGTAGTAATCTATTTGTAACTCTGCCTGAGGAGACACCATACATCATCAGCCATGCCACGCCATCCCAGACTGATGTATGACATCCCAGACTGATGTATGACATTACAGACTCATGTATGATATCCCATACTGATGTATGACATATCAGACTGTGAATGACACCCCAGACTGATGTATGACATCCCAGACTGACGTATAACATCCCAGACTGATTATGACATCCCAGACTGATTATGACATCCCAGACTAATGTATGACATCCCAGACTGATGTATGGCATTCCAGACTGATGTATGACATCTCAGACTGATGTATGACATCTCAGACTGATTATGGCATCCCAGGCTGATGTATGACATCCCATACTGATGTGTGACATCAGTAACAAAAATGACAATAGATCCATATCTTGTGCCTACATATGCACTCATTTTGATGTCACTCAACTTTTATCACTTCAATCTGGGTAACAAAATCATTGGCTTACGCATTTTCAAAACACAGAAGTCACACACAAGGCAATACATCGTGCAGCTTATTGTTTGTGTCTTCCGTGTGTAGTCGTATGCATAGTTAACTCACTAGCTACCACATTTCACTAAACATTAAAAGGCTACTACAATAGTAACAGTAAAAATAATAACAATTCCAAGAAGGAAAAGATGTGGGGATATGGTGGAAAATTGAGACGTGACAAGTTGTCAATTGAGTAGGAGGGAGGATAGGAAAAAGCAGGAAGGTATCGGAGAAGTGAAAACTAAACTATATATATATATATATATATATATATATATATATATATATATATATATATATATATATAATGTGCCATGCCGGAAAGCATGGGAGGTCATGACTCGCCATTTCACTCGATCACCAGAGTCGTGGATCAGCTCAGTATTCCAGTCTCGTCCATGCCATGTGGCCAAGCCATCCAGATATTTTCCTCTCGGTCTTTCTCTTGGTCTGTTCCCTTCGATCTTGCCAGTTGTCACTAAGTTCTCCAGTCCATTTCTTCTCATAACATGTCCAAAAAATTGTGACTGTCTACGTCTAATTTCTCTAATCAATTTACGAGTTTCATTTGTCTCCTGTAGTACATGGTCATTGGTTTTTCTGTCTGTCCATGGTATTCTTTGCATTTTCCTCAGAAACCACATTTCTGCAGCCATCAGATGTTTTTCAGCTTGACTGCACATTGTCCAAGTTTCACATCCATACAAAAGAACAGGCTCTATGTATCCCCTCAACACTCTTTTTCTCGTTTCAATTGACATCTTTCTATTGGTCAAAATGTTTTTCATCTTGCTAAAGGCTACTTTCGCCATGGCGATTCTTGTTCTAATCTCTTCAAGGCATCTCCCATCAGATGTTATGACTGTTCCGAGATAATTGTATCGATTCACTTGTTGAAGAATATTCCCATTTACTTGTATATTACATTGTGGTATTTCGTTCTTCCTAGTGACGACAATAACCTGTGTCTTCTTACAATTTAATTCCAACCCCAGCTGCTCACTGTGGACAACAACCGCGTCTGCTAATTGTTGCAGATACTGTGCATTGTCTGCAATCAATACTGCATATCTAATGTTATTTATGTTTCGTCCTCCAATGCTGATTCCATTTATGTCTTCTACATTTCTGAAAATACTTTCACTGTATAGGGAAAAAAGATCTGGAGACATTACACATCCCTGCCTAACACCTCTCTTAATAGGTTGATATTGTCCCACTTCATTATCAATCCTTATGGTAGCTTGTTGTTTCCAATATATGTTTTTTATAAGTCTAATGTCTTTCCTATCAATTTGTAGATCTGCAAGCATATCCACCATGTTGACATGTCTAACTCTATCAAAAGCCTTTGTGTAGTCAATAAAGCAAAGATGTATATCCTTGTTTACTTCTATAGCACGTTCAATAACTGTTCGCAGCATACACACAGCATTTACTGTACCCTTTCCTTCTACAAACCCACATTGTTCTTCCCCTGTTTCAGGTTGTATTTTCTTCCTCACTCTTTGCATGATAATTCATAGCAAAATCTTTGTGATGTGACTCATTATACTAATTGTTCTATGTTGATCACATTCCAAGGTTCCTGATTTCTTTGGGATTGCAATAAATACAGAATTACATAATTCAGAAGGTATATCTCCAGTATCATATAATGTGTTCAGCAGTCTGGTGACTTGATCTAGTCCAAATTCTTCTAAAGCTTTAATCATTTCTATTGTGATGTTATCTGCACCGGGGGCCTTGCCAGCTTTCGTATGCTTAAGAACATTTCGAACCTCCATCTCCAAAATTGGCGGTCCTTCATTATTAAATCTAATATCATACTCTTCCTCTCTGTTATCATTATAAAGTTGTTTCACATAATCTGTCCATACAAGTAGAGTCTGGTCTTTTTCTATTATGATTTTGCCATCTTTAGTTTTTAGACAGCCTGTTGATGTACTTGTTCTTTTATTAGTAAGTTCCTGAATTCTTTTGTACACTAATTTGGTATTTTGACTGTTGAGTTGTTTTTCAATTTCTAAGCACTTTTCCTCAAGCCATGATTCTTTTGCCTTCCTACATAATATTCTGACTTGTCTGTGAATTTCTTCATATTTGGCAGGATTATTTTTGTTGAGTCTTCTTGTTTCCATTAGGTGTAAAATTTCTTCAGTCATCCATTTCTTACGACCCACCTTCTTTAATTTTGGAATAGTTGCTTCTGCAGCCAAACTGATTGAATTCTTTAACATTTCCCATTGATCATTCACATCCTGGAATAATATCTCTAGATCAGACAATATATTAAATCTGTTCTGTACTTCTATGTTAATTTTGTTTTGTAATTCCTTGTCATTACTCAATGTACACAAATCATATTTAGTGTTTCCTGTTATACACTTGACTTTCTTCAGCTTTACCCTCAATGTTCCTGTAAGTAGTCTGTGGTCACTATAACAATCAGCACTGGGAACTGTTTTTGCTACTGTTAGTGCGTTTCTAAATCTTCTGCTAATCAGAATGTAGTCAATTTGGTTTCTGATCCTGCTATCAGGACTCCCCCATGTCCATAATCTTCTAGGCAGTGGTTGTCAACCGGTGGGGAATTCTCTCCCCCCCCCCCCAGTGGAAATTTTAGGGTTTCCAGGGGGGGGGGGTGAAAACCATTTCAAGATCGCGTTAATACAAGAACCGATTACTTGATATTGTTTTTCCCTTCATACATTACAGTTATGTACGTCTCATCCTTCTAAAATTCATTTTATAAAGTAAGTAGACCCACAAATCATGTTTTATGTGGATGTCTAGACTTGTTTTAGTATATGCTATTAAATGTACCTTCCATTTGTACGTATACTGTGTAGGGGTGGGGGGGGGGTGTTTAGATAAGAAATATGACAGGCCACTCCCTGTGTCGATCTTCACCTCCAGAATAAATAATCTTAAAATCTTCATCTATCTGCTCCTGTCCATCTCGTTTCGCATATCCCTAAAATATTAATTTTTTTCTCTTTGTATTTCTTGTTTTATGTTCTCTAATTTACCGTCGTCGTTTAACGTCCTAACGTTCCATGTTGCTAATTTTAATGTCCCAGTCCTTGTCTTGCGATGATCAGTCTTTAAGCAAATCATAATGTACTAGGCACTTTCAAAGAGGTAGTTTGCCGTGTGATATATAAAAATATATATATATATTTAAATATTGAGCACAACCCATTACTGGTAACGCTGATCGTATTCCAGTATGAACCTAAGGCCTATCCACGTCAGTATGGAAGCACTATACTCGAGTTTCGCTTTCGTTTGAGCTCGTCAGTAGTGCATATCCCTGACCGGATCTCGAAACAAGCCCCGGATCACTGGCGTGTGAAGTGGGTGTGTAGCCATGCGGCACACGCTGGATATGCTAAATTATCATAACAAAATATTACAACGTTACCCATCGTAGCTATACTCAAGATTGCCCAATCGCCGCGACTGACGTCCGTCAATCGATGTGGACCCGAACGATCAGGACTTCTCACTGGCAAGGAACACTAGGCCTCCTAAAATCCAGTGAGGAATAGTCAAATTGATTATTTGGTTGTTTCGGGATTTGAAATTTAAATATTGAGCACAACCCACTACTGGCAACGCTGATCGTATTCCGGTATGAACCTATGGCCTATCCACGTCAATATGGAAGCAATATACTCTAGTTTCGCTCTCGTTTGAGCTCGTCAGTAGTGCATATCCCTCACCGGATCTGGAAACAAGCCCCAGGTTCATACCGGAATACTATCAGCGTTGCCAGTAGTGGGTTGTGCTCAATATTTAAATTAGCAGTTACGGGTTATAAGACCTTGTCTTGTCAATTGGAGTAGACACGGGGCGCCACGGGTTGTCTCTGACGGTGGGAGACATAAGCAGGTGTCACTGATCAGCTACCGCCCCCCTCAAGCTGGGCAGCCCCCGGACAATTGGGTACTGATCCGCCACAGCCTGCCTGATTCAATGGTTGCTTGGGACTAGGACAAAACCTGAATCGCAGACAGTAAAACCAATGCACCAGCTATTAGTAAAAATAAAAATAGAAACCGCAAGCTACGCTTGCAACCTGGAACGCAAGAACCACGTGTCCAGAATTTTCCACTGACCTGACGAATATTGACGATGTGAGAAAAACGGCTGTGATTGATGCCGAACTCAATCGCCTTAACATTGATATTGCTGGCCTGCAGGAGACTCGCCTCGCTGAGGAAGCGTCACCTAGGGACAACAATTACACACTTTTTTTTGGAAGGGTAGAGAGCAGGCAGAAAAAAGACAACATGGTGTGGGCTTTGTAGTGAAGAATTCGCTACTGGGAATTATTGAAATTCCAGCTGGAGGTAATGAAAGACTATTATTCCTGTGTTTGGCAACCTCTTGTTTGTTTTGCCACCATTATCACTGCATATGCAACGACACTCACTTCCCTTGATGATATGAAGGATTAGTTCTATGAGGAGTTAAACTCTGTGATCAAGGAAGTTCCAAATTCCGACTACATTTATATGCTCGGTGATTTCAATGCTCGTGTGGGCAAGGACTCGAGTTCATGGCCAGTGTGCCTTGGAAAATACAACATCGGTCGCATGAATGAAAATGGACAAAGCTGCTAAGACTTTGCACCTGAAATGTCCTATGTATTACAAACTCCTTTTCTAAAACAAAACAACTGCATAAGGTCACAAGGAAACATCCAAGATCAGGCCATTGGCATCAGATGGACTTCATCATCACACGGAGACAACATCGGAACCGAACTCCATTAACTCGAAGTTATCACGGTGATACGGATAATTCTTTGGTTGTTGCACGAGTTAGACTGAGACCAAAGAGAACATACACAGCTAAACACAAATCGAACCCCAAGGATTAATATTATTAACACCCACGATCCTGATAAGTGCTTTGAGTTCCAACAATAACTTGAAGACGCGATCACTGATACATCAGGAAATTGCACAGTAAGTGAAAGGTGGGGTAAACTTAAGAAAACTCTTTATAAAACAGCCGTGGGGAGTTTACGGCATTGTGGGTCATAAGAGGCAGGACTGGTTTGCGGCAAACAGTCAGACACTGCAGCCCTTGATTGATAAAAAGAAGATAGCTCTCTTAAGAAACAAGGAAAGAACCACGCGTAACACTCTGAATGAGATAAAGCAAGCTAGGAAGGATGTGCAAAAGGCTGCCAGGCAGTGTACGAATGACTATTGGATCAAGTTATGTGAGTCCAAGTAGTATGTTTTGTGGTATTTGATGAGGAAATTAGGTGCAGCACCTATATTTTTTACTATATAAAAAGTATAGCACCTACGCTCTGACGTCACTAAACTGCACCTAGGGGACCACATTTTCAAGGGATGCAACTAATTAATAAACAATCCTACGTATGTTTGCACTGTTACTTCCTTTTTGTGATAAATTTTATGTCTTTAAAATGTACTAATTACTGTTATTATTGATTATAACGGGGTGGGGCTTAAAAATATATCATCATACTAGTGATGCTGTTAAGGTACAGTGCTCTTCTTCCTCAGTGTCAGCCTTCTTTTTTTCTCGTCTTCTTTTCTTTATCTGTATTGGCATAAACACTGTCATCATTCCAATGGTGATGTGTAAGGGATAGGGTTACAGTGCAATTCCTCGGGGTGGTCTAGGGGGCGGCGGGCGTGGGTGTGGGAGCTCAGGGGTGGAGCGTGAGGTGTCGGCGTGTGGGGTGGGGCGAGGGGTTTCAAACCTTGAGCCGCGGCGGGTGTCATATGAAACCCTTAATAAGTAAGAATGTAAATATGGTGGTTATTAGTGATCTGTAGAGGGTCGTAGAGGTGTTAAGGGTCGGAGTGGTGTAAACACTATCATCATACGGGTTATGAATGAAAACCTTCAAAAGTAAAAATGGCCGATATTATTGATTTTAGTGGGTATATCTTAGTGAAACTCGTTGGTAAGGGGTGGGTAGTAGTTATTAGTGATCTGTAGAGGGTAGTAGTTGTGTAAACACTATCATCATAGGGTTACAAATGAAAACCTTCAAACATAAAAATGGTCGATATTAATGATTTTAGCAATCTACACAGATGGTTCGGTGTCAAGAGGTGAGAGAAGTGGCTGGGGGTTCATAGCCAAAGCTAATGGTCGATGTTTGGGGCAGGAGAGCCTGGCATATGATACCACAACATCCAGCTTAAGAATGGAAGTGGAGGCAGTCACTGCGGCTCTCCGCTGGGTGGAGAATACGACACACACACACACATCGTGATTGTAACTGACTCAGAAAGCATGCTGACGAGGGTGAGGACAGGCAGACTTTGTGCGGAGTGGCTTGCTTCGCTTCAGAGGTCACGGGTGACAAGCATCGCCTGGATCTTTTCTCCGGGGCATGCCGGTGTGCTGGGAAATGAACAGGCGGACAGATTGGCTGGCTCTGCAGAACTTGGTGGAGTATTGATACTTGACAAGGCAGACGTGGTTGCGGCCTTGTGGGAGCACGTGCACACCTCGGAGGAGCAAATGGATTACCATGGTCTGGCAAGAATGAGACAACGAGGAGTGACGAAGGGATCTGGCCGACGCTCAACGCTCAGAGGAAAGGCGAGACGGACTTATAATCAGATTTCTGCTGGTACTATTAGTGTTGGAACTCTTCGCTGGCTGCTGAGGTTGGGGACGGAGCACTTGTGAGAATGCCCCGAATGCTGTGATGTCGATTCCTAAATCAATCAATCAATCAATCAATCAATCAATCAATCAATCAATCAATGATTTTAGCATGTATAGCTTAGTGAAATTCGTTGGTGAGGGGTGGGTAGCGGTTATTAGTGATCTGTAGCGTGTCGTAGTGGCCAATACACTATCATCATATGGGTTACAAATGAAAACCTTAAAATAAAGATAGTCGATATTATTGATTGTCTCAGGTATGGCTTAGTGAAAGTCGTTGGTAAGGGGTGGGTAGCGGTTATTAGTGCTCTGTAGTGTGTCGTAGTGACCTATACACTATCATCATAAGGTGACAAATGAAAACCTTAAAAAGTAAAAATGGCCGATATTATTGATTGTAGCGGGTAAAGCTTAGTGAAATTCGTTGGTAAGGGGGAGGTAGCGGTTATTAGTGGTCCGTAGAGTGTCATAGTGGCCTATACACTATCATCACTAGGTTGCAAATGAAAACCTTAAAAAGTAAAAATGACCAATAATATTGATGATAGCGGGTATAGCTTAGTGAAATTCATTGGTAAGGGGTGGGTAGCGGTTATTAGTGATCCGTAGAGTTACGTAGTGGTCTATACATTATTATCACACAGGCTTCAAATAAAAACATTAAAAAGTAAAAATGGCCGGTATTATCGGATGTAGCGAGTATGGCTTAGTGAAATTCGTTGGTAATGGGTGGGTAAGTGGAGAGGTAGATAGATAAGTGCATCTGATCGCTATTAAGGGGTGAGCGAGTGGTGGAGTGGCTAGATAAATACGGCCGGTCCTTGATAAGAGCCGGAGAGTTGCTAGACAAAGACTCTCGTTCGATGGTAAAGGGTGGGTGAATGGAGGAGAGGTTAGATAGGTGCTTCTGATCATTGTTAAGGGGTGGTCGAGTGGCGGGGTGGCTAGATAAATACGTCCGGTCCTTGATAAGACCCAGAGGTTAAGTCTCATATTAAGTGTAAAGACTGAACTCATAGATGGCTGAGGTGAGAGTGACCTCCTAGGTGACTCATCACGGGGCTACGTCGACGGGGGTGAGCGTACGTGAACATGTTCAAACATGTCTTTCGGGAAAACCGGAGGATGACTCAGAGCGTACTGAGCGCAGTAAACCTACTTGAACATGTGTAGACATGTTTTCTATGGTGTATCAACCGCACACGCTGTATAAAAAGGACCACAAAGGTGGGCTAAAGACTTGGCTAATGATTCAACCGATCAAAGATGGCGCTGCAGCCGGTCACGTGTCTAATGGGATACAACCGAAAAACACGTGGTTAAAGCCAATCAAAGATGGCGCTGCATCCGATCACACGTGGGTAATGGGATACAAACGGAACGCGTGGCTAAAACGAGTCAAATATGGCACTGCATCCGGTCACGTGGCTAATGGGATACAACCGAAACACGTGGCTAAACCCAATCAAAGATGGCGTCGCATCCGATCACAACTGGCAATGGGATACAACCGAAACACGGAGCTAAAGCCGCTCAAAGATGGCGCTGAATCCGATCACACATGGGTAATGGTCATATCCGATAAAATATAGCGCTGCTTCCGGTGGCCTGTGTAATGGCTACAACCAGACCACTTGCTAACTGACTAAGGCCGAGCAAAGATGGTGTCGCATCCGATCACACGTGGTAATGGTCACGTCCGATCAAATATGGCGATGCTTCCGGTCATTTGGCTAAGGGATACAATCGAAACTCGTAACTTACGCCGGTTAAAGATGGCGTCGCAGTCGATCACATGTGTAAGGGTACAGCTGAGACGCGAAGGTAATGACTACGTCCAGAGGTACCCATAGAACCCAAACTCACAGAGGAGGAGATTACATCCCAGTCGACCTTACAAAGCATTTTAAATTTGACATCCGTGATGTCAACACCTAGAAAATGATCAAGAAAGGACACCCTTCTTCCCCCCCCCCCCCCCCAAAAAAAAAGCAAAAGAAACGTCAAAGAGAAACACGAAAACATGGACTACAACTCTTGCAAACGAAAAAAAATTCCTGACTCCAATCACACTGGATGTGACACAGAGCAAAAGCTTCATTCCCAAAGCCTAGTATTGGTGCACGCTCAGAGAAATAAAGACACTGGTTTCCAACGTAATGTCTGCCAAAGTTCACCAGAGCATGCCAGTTTTGACAAAAGTAGCATAACTTCTACGTTACCTGTTTTGAAGACTGGTGATTCTTGTTTCTTCATCCCAGCTCTGTCATTAGACATGTTGTTCTGCAAGAAACCTACTTCTTGTAGTCAGACAGCTGTAGACCCGCAAGAGACAACATTTGATCTGCTTCATGATTCTTCTTCAGATGAAAATATTGACCTTCTGTCTACCAGTCATGGACCAGACTGAGTTTCTCAAGAAAATCAATGCTTTGTGGAATGAAAACTATCCTACGGCTGGTTTCCGAAGTTGCTCCTCTGTCGCAGCAGATGAAATACAACACCCGACGAGTAAGGTATGTATAAATAGTAACGGTCATGATCATAGTTTCCAAGAACAGGTGTGTTACTTCCGCTGTCTATTGGTGCATTCTATTATCTGGTACTCTTTATTTCACTATGAACTACTAGGTGCTGAAGTCTTATAAGTTTCAATGTGATTTTTCTCCTCTACAGGTTAACTTTGCAGCAGAACCTCACTTCTTAACAGTTCATATCGTTGGCACGGAAGAACGCAATGGTAACTGGCACCATGTAAGCAGAGAAAGTGGGAATTTTGAACGGCGTATACTAGAGTTGGAGCAAATTCTGACCCCAGTCCTGGGGGACAGTCACAGAGTCCTGGAGCACATAAAAAGTCAAGAACAACAGTGAAAGAGGACGAGATAGTCTAATGCCCGTATGGTAACTGGTAATTAAAATTAAAAATATCAATCCACACCAGCGGACGAGTATTAAAACACCTACTTAAAAAACAAGATGGGTGTAATATATTTAAAGTCATGTCTTCAATAGCTGACCACCCCTCAATACAAAGACAACTGTGGTGGGTGTGAGGAGACTGTATATGTGTATCGTCGTTATTCTGGCTTCACAGACTGTAGCTCACAGTGACTACAGCGCAAGTAAGACTGTGCCATCTATGCTATCTATTTCATCATGTTGAGAGGTCATGGGTCGAGCATGACCCGCATTCCCCAACCCAGCTCAAACATACAACGGGTCGACGAGCGGGTAGTAGAACGCTCTGTCGCGCCATATAGACAGTCGCGTCATCGTAATCTGAGCCGCTTGACCTAAGAAACTGGCTGAAACCGGTTTTACGCGTGGCTCAAAAACTAGTATATAAACCCGAGGCTGGTAACAGTCAAGCATTGTGATCCGAAGATGACTACAGACCTTAAGACTGTGCCTGCTAACTGGGTCTACATGACTCGTAGTGGTGAGACTATTAGACCAGTGGGCGGTGGTGATAAGGCCGTGTTTGTCTCATCCTACAGAGGCACGAGCACATTACACATCCGTAAATTTTTCGGTGAATCCGACAAGAAGTTTCCTACTAAGATTGGAATGACACTTACTCGTCAAGGATATGAACAGATGATTGCTATGCAGCGCGAGATCCTAGCTGACTTTGACAGACTAAATCAAGTTAACCAAGTCAGTAACGAAGTCAAACAAGCCATTAACAACGGCAAGCAAGTCAGTAACTAAAATAAGCAAGTCAGTGCTCATGTCAAACAGTGCACTAACAGAAGCAATCAAGTACAAAACACTCAAGTCGGTGCTCAAGTCAAACAAGGGACTAACCGGAGCAATCAAGTAGATGCATGCTATACGACAAGTTTTCAACCCAGCTACAGTCAGATGTGTGATGACCCCAGCAACCAGATGTGTGATGAGCCCAATAGCCAGATGTTTGATGTGAAACAAGACACCAACCGAAGCAGTCAAGTCCAACACACTTAAGACAGTGCTGAAGTCAAACAGGGTACTAAACGAAGCCACCAAGTAGACGCATACTACACCATCGGTTTTCAACCCAGTTACAGTCAGATGTGCGATGACCCCACCAACCAGATGTGTGATGATCCCAGTAACCAGTTGTTTGAAGTGACCGACACCCAGCTGATTGATGCCCCGGATGTCTACAATACTCAGATGTCAGCCCATCAAACAGGAGACCAGTCTTATGACTACATGCCTAGTGACAGATACATACCAGGCTACCAGCCGGAAAAACCAACCTACTCAGACAATGGTGTGAAGAAATCCAGAAACAACATACTATGTGTATAGCTCTGTATTTGAAAATAAAATGTGATCATACTATGTATACCAGCTCATATAACATCATCCATCTCGTATAATGACATTATGCATTTTTATACTTGTAAAATGTACTGAGATACTGTAAAATGTACTGACATACTGTAAAATAAACAGGTATATATTATAATTACGTCTTGGTTGTTGAATTTTTTAAATTTTTTTTAGTGTTTACGGTTTAGTTGTCATGTGGTGAGAGAATGATGCATATTGATGACAAATTCAAGAAATATTTCAACAAAACTAAGGAAACGGGTTAACCAAAGTAGGAAAAATATGTTGTACATAGCCTGAAATATCTCAACCAAACTTATGAAAAAGTAGGAAACTTTGCAAGAAGTAGGAAAAGCTGTTACCCGTAAGGAAAAAATATTTGGCCACATTTCAATCAAATTTATGAAAAGTAGGAACATTTGTTAACCAAATGGCAAAAATCTTGGCCAAGTAAGAAAATTTGTTAACCAAATGTGAAAAGGTTAGCCAAATTTCAAACCAAACATATAAAAATCTCAGTCAAACATATGAAAAGTAGGAAAATGTGTTAACCAAACGTGAAAACAAAACACACGTGAAATTCTTCACTGCAAAGTCCACACCATCTCATCTCATCTCATCATGCTCCTCTTGTACCATGCGGTGTCGAAGTGAAGTATAAACGGCGGGAGAGTGCCCGATTATGGGCTTCATGTATCGATATTCCCATTGACTCTGTTATTCCCTGCATCCATTCTAAATCCATTTTGGTCAGTCTGTTTATACTTCTTAGTTCTTAGTTTTTCTACGAGCAGTATGCCAGCATGCTAGGCCTGTCGCAGGTTTACGACGAAAATCTGACTAAAGGGAGTCCATCCCCTATGGCGAGCCATAGCCCCGTTAGCCCACATCACGTTGCCTTTTTTCTGCCTGTCCTCTCCTCTTAAAAAAAAAAAAGGTGTAATTGTTTTTCCTGAGTGACCCTTCTTCATCGAGGCGAGTCTCCTGCAGGCCAGCAATATCAATATTAAGACGATTACATTCAGCAAAAATAACAGCCGCTTTTCTCACATTGTCAATATTCGCCAGGTCAGAGGGAAATCCTGGACACATGGTTCTTACATTCCAGGTTGCATCCAGTAGCGTGAGGTTTCTATTTTTCTTTTTAGCAGTACCTGCCGCATTGGTTTTATGGCCTGCGATTCAGATTTTGTCCTAGCCTCAAGCACCCTTTGAAGTAGACAGGCTGTGGCGGATCAGCACCCAATTGGCCAGGAGCTGCCCAGCTTGAGGCGGGCGGTAGCTGGTCAGTGACACGTGTAGGTGTCTCCTACAGTCAGAGGCAACCCGTGGTGCCCCATGTCTACACCAACTGACAAGTACTTATAACCCGTAACTGGTTTCATCTTTCCTTGAATCAGAAAATCTTTTATAGGATAATATGTGTGGGTGCTGTACAGATGGAGCACCAGCTATGTTGGGGACCAAATCAGTATTTCAAGTTAGTGTGAAGAAATGTGCCCCAAAAGTGAAAGGCATTCATTGCATGATCCATCGTCAGGCACTGGCCTCCAAAACAACTTCCAGCTCCATTAGGGAAGGTTTTGGATCAAACCGTTCATATAGTGAATTTTATCAAAGGAGGAGCTCTCAACTCACGGCTTTTTAAGCAGTTATACGTTGACATTGATGCAGGCCTCCATTTTCTTCTTTTCCACACAAATGTTCGATGGCTGTCAAGAGGAAATGTAACTGTGTCGAGTATATGAGCTGAGAGATGAGCTAAAATTATTTTTTGAGGTTTAGGGTAAGATGGACTTTTTCGCCTGGCTGGATGATGAGAAATGGATCATGCGCCTTGCCTATTTAGTTGATAGTTTTGAGCAGTTGAATAAACTCAATCTTCAGATGCAAGGAAGGAGTAAAAATATCATACAATTTATGGATGCATTGAGAGCTTTTATGAGCAAGCTGGACAACTGGAAAAGAAAGGTCAATATGACAAATGTTGCAATATTTAAGAAGCTGCCATCCATTCCTCGTTGTTGGTGGTAAAGACCAAGTACTTCCATAATTTGCAAAAACATGAAATTGTGCATCATTTGACAGCACTAGAAAATGAATTTGAGCGATATTTTCCTGAACTTAGTGATGATGAGCTGGATTTGGTGCGAAACCCATTCAAATTATCAGTTGAAAAAGTTTCTGATGACGGCCAAGATGAATTTCTGAAGCTGAAAAAATGATTCGGGAGCAAGATATGTGTTTTATGAGAAACCAGTCACGGAATTTTGGCCTTTGATGTGGGATTTCTACCCAAAAGTGGCAGAAAAAGCAATCCGTGCATTGCTTCCATTTGCATCGTCGTATCTTTGTGAGTCAGGATTTTCAGCTCTGTTGGAAATTAAAACGAAACGACGTAATAGATTAGATGTTAACAATGATCTCCGTTGTTCCCTTTCAAGCACTCCTCCGTGCATTTCAAAATTGCTGTGGGAAAAACAATCAAAGTGTTGTCATTGATTACAATCTTCATTTAAATGAAGTTAATTACGAATCTACAATATCCTGGTTTTGTAATGCGCGTTTTGTTTGATGAAGCACAATTTTCTGGCATTCTGGTGTCATATATTAAGCTACAATTCTTTGACGTTTTAACTGTTTATTTATTGTAGTACTGGTATTACTAATACCAGCACTTGATCCTCTTAGTGATTGATTATGGACTAGGACTGCTCACTGTCTCAAAGAGTCAGAGGGTGAAATTAGAGCGCATACAGAACGAGGCTATGCGGGTTATTCTGGGATGCACCAGAGACACCCCAGTTGTGTGTATGCGTTACATCCTTGGTCTGCTGACTGTTTCTGGTAGGCTCAAGGTGATGCAGGCGAAGGCATACCTCAGAGTAGCTGCAGACACAGATCACCCGTTGCATGAGGCGCTGGATGCAGTTAAGGGTCAGCGACTGATAAGAGGGAAATCATGGATGGCTCAGGCGGAGGATCAAACATGTGTGCATCTTGGAGAACATTAGGCGAGGAGAGGAGTGGGTCAGAGTGCCAGCGGTGCAGTCAGACTTGTGCAGAGTTATAATCACATTAAGCCGGGAGTGCAGAGAGTGGCCAGCTCTAATTCAGGATAATTCTCGCACGAATGATGTGATTATCTACACAGATGGTTCGGTGTTGAGAGGTAAGAGAAGTGCCTGGGGGTTCTTAGCAAAAGCTAATGGTCGACGTTTGGTGCAGGAGAGCCTGCATCTAGCTTAAGAATGGAAGTGGAGGCGGTCAGTGCAGTTTTCCGCTGGATGGAGGATACGATACACACACACATCGTGATTGTAACTGGCTCGGCAAGCATGCTGAGGAGGGTGAGGACAGGCAGGCTTCGCGCAGAGTGGCTTGCTTCGCTTCGGAAGTCACGGGTAGCAAGCATCACCTGGATCTTTTCTCCGGGGCATGCCGGTGTGCTGGAGAATGAACAGGCGGACATATTGGCTGGCTCGGCAAAACTCGGTGTAGTATTGATGCATGACAAGACAGACGTGGTCACGGCCTTGTGGGAGCACGTGTACACCTCGGAGGAGCAAATGGATCACCATAGTCTGGTACGAGGGGATCTGGCCGACACTCGACGCTCAGGGGACATGCGAGACGGACATATAATCAGATTGCTACTGGAACTATTAGTGTTGGAACTCTTCGCTGGCTGCTGAGGATGGGGACAGGGCGCTTATGGGAATGCCCCGAATGATGTGATGTCGGTTCCTAAATCAATCAACCAATGACTGATCAAATCTTCTTCAAAGTGAGAAAACAAAGTACTTCTTATAATACTTACTTATATAATATTTGTACACTTGCTCCGATGCATTTTTACGTCCTTTAGAACTTTATTGTCAGAAATAGTGATTTTAAACAATTCAATCAAATGGTCACAATAATTTACGAGCGTCCAGACCAAACAAAAAATGGGTAATAAATATTTTAGGCAGTAATAATTAAATAACACCGAAAGAAAAGTAAAATCTAGAATATATCCAACTGCAAATGAAAAACATCTAGAATTACATCTAATATCTAAACATCAGGAATCGACATCTAGACGCCGGAAAAACACATCTAGATCTCGATATATTACATCTAGAATGGCAACCCTGGTCTGGACCCGAGATCTAGCCAGTTTTCATATACATGTATTATAATAATTGATCACCTCCGTTATAGAAGTTATAGTGAAGCGTTGGTGTCTACCAAACATGGCCGCCTCCGAATGTCAGACTGCACTCTCTTGTTAATTGACGTTGCTGAATATGTCTACATCTGAGAGATTTGTTGATAGTAAGTCATGGGTTACATAATTATCGTCTTGTTACAGTGCGTGTAATCATTTATCAGGTGTCACGCCACCGCTCCAAAAACCGTGGTCTTTCTCCGATTCGGATTATGCCTTCCTTGATTTTTATAATTTATTCAATGGATCAACATCACGGCACACGGGTGTAACCCATAAGTGCTCCGTTCTCCCCCTAACTCAAACTTGAGTCTGGAGAAACTCAGCTTAGTGCACGAACTCCGTAGCACCAGCGAGGATCCTGAAATTTTTTTAATTTATCGACCTACAAGTAGAATTTTTAAACAATATTTAAAAATTGGAAGAAGAAATTGGTTTGCAAGATGTGGACTGTGCCTGACCCTGCAGCCATCAGGGTTAGGATCAGCTAGCCTCTCCCAGGAGGGGTGAAAAGTTAAAATTAGTAGCCTGCCGATGACCTGCATACTACACAAGTCAACCCCCCCTCCACGTGGTGCAGGCTGGGAAACCATGACCACGAGGTCATGGGCTAATGGGGATATGGCTCGCCATAGGGGATGGACTCCCTATGGTCAGATTTTTGTCCTAAACCTGTGACTGGCCTAGCAAGCCAGCAGGGGATCTTCATACTGCTCGTAGAAAAACTAAGAAGTATAAACGGACTGACCCTAATGGATATAGACACGACAATGTTAATGGACTACGAAATAGATCAGCAATTCAAAAAATAGGCACAATGAACGTCTGCGGTTTTAATAGTAAAGAAGAAGAACTTATAGAAACAATGGAAGAGAGGAAAATTGGACTAATGGGAATACCGGACACCAGAATAAAGGGGGAAGGATGCAAGGAGATCCACCATAGTTACACGTTTGTCTACTCAAGTGGAACAGCAAGAAAGGGCAAGACACGGTGTGGGAATAGTTATTGAATCACGGCTAGCAAGAGGAATACTAGAAATAAAATATATATCAGAAAGAATCATAACAGTGAGAATAAAAAAACAAACAATTACAACATATTACAAATATACGCACCATGTAATACAAACAATAATGAGCAAGAATGCGATGACTTCTACGAAGACATCCATGACTTGCTAAGTATAATAGATAAGTAGGACAACATCATAGTTATGGGAGACTTCAATGCAAGACTAGGACATAACAGAGTGGGCATAGAAAAACATCTTGGAGCATTTGGAGACCAACATAATGAAAGAAATGATAATGGAAGTAGACTGATAGAGCTATGCAGCCAACACGACCTCTATATAACAAATATATTCTATAAACACAAAGACTCACAAGTATACACCTGGTATAAATGGAACAATCTAGATACTAAAAGCCAAATTGATTTTTATATTAACAAGAAATAACAGAAAGAGAAATATATTAGATGCAAGGGCAGTGCCCAACTTAGGTATAAACATAGACCACAAAGCAGTCATTGCCACAATAAGACTCATCAGTAGAAGGAAGCAAAGACCAGGAAAATACATGCCATGCGAATCAGTAAATTTAAAAAACCTCAAAGACGAGGCAGTGAGGGAAAATTATGAAAAAGAGCTAACTGACATCTTTGTAAAATTACCTATAGAAAGAAAGACAGTAAAGGAAGAATGGAAGATGTTCAAATCAAGCATTTTAAATACTGCAAAGATAACATATGGAACCACGAAATAACACAAAACACGGATAAAGAAAATAACAGGTTGGTGGAACGCAGAGGTAAAGAAAGTGGTAAAAGACAAAAAGGAAAAATATAAAAAGTGGTTGAAGAGCAAACAGGAATGTGATTACATAGAGTATAGAATAGCGAGAAGACATGTGAACAGAATAGTAAAGAAAGAAAAACAATAAGACTGGGAGGAGTATGGAGAAACTCTAAATAAAAACTACAAGGAGGCAACTAGAAACTTCTACAAAAAAGATAAGTGTAATGAAAACTAGAGGAGAACCCTTTGACCCAACTGAAATAATTAACAACGAAAATGGAGAACCAATAAGTGAACAAAAACAAATCCTAATAAGATGGAAACAGTACTTTGAACAACTTCTCAATATCCCATCAGATGTCACAGGAATTCAAGAAACCGACCCAGATGCCACCGAAGAACTAGAACCAGACATACTGAAAGAAGAAATTATAGAAGCCATCAGATTAGCCCCATTGAACAAATCACCAGGACAAGATGAAATATCAAATGAACTAATTAAAGCAGCAAGAGAAGTAGGAACAGCATGACTACACAGACTATTCAGCCATGTTTGGGTAGAACAACAGACACCATGAGACTGGGGAAACATCATAATTATCCCAATTTGGAAAAACAAAGGCAGCAAAAGAGACTACACACAATACATTTCACTATTAAGTCATACTGGGGAAATATTTTGCAGAATTCTTGAGAAAAGATTACGAACTACTTTAGAGCCCCAGCTAAGCGAAACACAACTTGGATTTAGGAAAAATAAAAGATGCACAGATGCCATTTTTGCTCTTAGACAACTTATAGAAAAATCAATTGAATTCAATGAAACACTCTACTTAGCCTTTGTCGACCAAGAAAAGGCATTTGATAGAGTAGATAGAAGCAACTGTGGGAAATCCTTAAACAATATGGAGTGAGCACACATCTAACAAACCTATGTAGTAGCTTATACAACAACAGTGAATGCATAGTGAGAGCAACTGGAGGACACTCAGAACCCTTCACCATAAGATCTGGAGTACGACAAGGTTGTGTCCTGTCCCCTCTCTTGTTTATAACATATATAGACAACATATGTAAAGAAACCAGCCAAGCAGAGACAGCAAGAATACCGCATGACGAGAACACAGAAGAAGAACCATCTGCAAATCTAACCATTAGAGAACTGTTTGCGGATGACTAAGCACTAATAGCAAAATCAGAAGCTGAATTACAAGACCACATGAATAGTCTAAATAAAATGTGTAGGGAACATGAAAATTAGCACAAGTAAAACAGAGGTACTGACTATAACTAAAGTAGAAAAAGCAACAACGATTCACCTAAACGAACATCCCTTGAAACAAGTAAAGAGTTTCAAGTACCTAGGAAGTATAATATCATCAAATGGCAAATCAGAAGATGAGATTGAAAATAGATGCAATAAGGCAAACCAACTCATTGGACAAATGGCACCAGTACTAAAGAACAAACATGTATCAATAACTACTAAGAAAGCTCTTTACAACACAATCTTCCTACCAACTGTATGCTATCAATGCCAAACCTGGACAATGACAGAAAAAGAGAAAAGAAAAATCACAACAACAGAAATGAGATTCCTGAGAAGAATACTCAATGTATCAAGAAAAGATAAGATCAGAAATGAAGAAATCAGGACTAAAGTGGGGGTTAAAGCTGCTCTAGATTTTATTAGAAAGCAGCAAATCAAATGGTTTAGCCATGCAAGTAGGTTACCAACTATCAGTATACCACAACAAGCAATGATGTACAGACCAGATGGAAACAGAGGAAGAGGCCGACCACGTAAACGATGGACGCAGGGAATAACAGAGTCCATGTGAATATTGATACATGAAGCCCATAAGCGGGCACTCTCCCGCTGTTTATACTTTACCTTGACACCGCAAGGTACAAGAGGAGCATGATGAGATGAGAGATTTAAAAATTGGGGATTTTATTTATGAAACCATCACAATTGGATACAGCTTGACAAGATGAATCTAACGGTATCTCAGTGAAGACAGTACGTTAATTCTCATCTCATCTCATCTCATCATGTTCCTCTTGTACCTTGCGGTGTCGAGGTGAAGTATAAACTTCGTGAGAGTGCCCGGTTATGGGCTTCGTATATCGACATTCCCATGGATTCTGTTATTCCCTCCGTCCAGCGTTTACGTGGTCGGCCTCTTCCTCTGTTTCCATCTGGTCTGTACGTCATTGCCTGTTGTGGCATGCTGTTGACTGGTAGCCTACTTGCATGGCCAAACCATTTGACTTGCTGCTTTCTAATAAAATCTAGAGCAGCTTTAACCCCCACTTTAGTCCTGATTTCTTCATTTCTGATCTTATCTCTTCTTGATACGTTGAGTATTCTTCTCAGGAACCTCATTTCTGTTGTTGTGATTTTTCTTTTCTCTTTTTCTGTCATTGTCCAGGTTTGGCATTGGTAGCACAGAGTTGGTAGGAAGATTGTGTTGTAAAGTGCTTTCTTAGTAGTTATTGATACATGTTTGTTCTTTAGTATTGGTGCCATTTGTCCAATGAGTTGATTTGCCTTATTGCACCTATTTTCGATCTCGTCTTCTGATCTGCCATTTGATGATATTATACTTCCTAGGTACTTGAAGCTCTTTACTTGTTTCAAGGGATGTTCGTTTAGGTGAATTGTTGCTGTTTGTTCTTCTTTAGTTATAGTCATTACCTCTGTTTTGCTTGTGCTAATTTTCATGTTATGTTCCCTACACATTTCGTTTAGACTATTCATGTGGTCTTGTAATTCAGCTTCTGATTTTGCTATTAGTGCTTGGTCGTCCGCAAACAGGAGTTCTCTAATGGTTAGATTTGCAGATGGTTCTTCTTCTGTGTTCTCGTCATGCGGTATTCTTGCTGTCTCTGCTTGGCTGGTTTCTTTACATATGTTGTCTATATATGTTATGAACAAGAGAGGGGACAGGACACAACCTTGTCGTACTCCAGATCTTATGGTGAAGGGTTCTGAGTGTCCTCCAGTTGCTCTCACTATGCATTCACTGTTGTCGTATAAACTTCTACATAGGTTTGTTAGATGTGTGCTCACTCCATATTGTTTAAGGATTTCCCACAGCTTGTTTCTATCTACCCTATCAAATGCCTTTTCTTGGTCAACAAAGGCTAAGTAGAGTGTTTCATTGAATTCAATTGATTTTTCTATAAGTTGTTAATTCTCAGCGGAGTTATTCATATTTTTGTGTCGTGATCTACAACCAGGAAGTGCAGAATGAATCTGAGCAATTTCCAAAATAAGCACTTCTGCTCCCGGCCCAGTAAATTGGGAGTTAAGAAGCTCTGCCTTCTATTACTGTGGCATGTTTATTTTTAAATGTACCGTATATCATTGTAGACAGTTCGATCGTGCTGTGACCCGAAATTAAGACGGAAGTGATGTACGGAGCCATCCCGCAATGTTCCACTGTGTCTCCAAATAATGCTATGTATAGACCATGCATTCTTTTGACATCATTCATTCATTCAAATATCACGTGACAATAACACACATCATCCTGGGTTTTGCAGGAAAGGTTTGCCTAATATTCCATGCACAGCGATTGGTTGAAATCATCATGACCTTTTATATAAATGTAATTATTTGATACACGATAAGAAATTTTATTTATTAAAGCTGTATTTGTAAATCTTTGAATATTTTGAGATGGATTTTCAAGATCTGCACCCAATTCTACATATATTTAAAGAGTTTCATCACCAATAGTCTTCCATTTGCGGTATTAAAAAATTATTTTTCTGGGGATGTTTCATGTTGTTTGATCTTTGTGAATAGAAAGCCAAGATGGTGGCCGACGCGAATAATTCCGAATATCGATTGGACTTTGCTCAAACGTGCAATTTGACCTACTAACGTTAAAGAGAACACAAGTTTAAAGATTATTATTAATTTATTTGTGTACTTGTATTATTTTTTAATCATTTAACATGACAGAACATATTTTTAAAGTCAATTTTCATAATCCGCTTATGACCCGTTGAGTTGAGACAACCTCGCATTAGGAGAAAAATGCAAATGGACACACTGAACCATAATTAATTTCTTTTCTGCCACTTTCAATAGAAAACCATCAATTGTAGATGGATTTTCAACTTTTGCATCCAATTGTACAGTTTCTACGATGATGTTACGACCATAAGTGCCTTTGTGAATGGGAAACCTAAAATGGCAGCCAGTGTTTGACTATATTACAAATCTTTGTGGAGTAATCATTGTGTCCTCGTTAGCATAGTTGTCAGCATCCCGTCTGTCACTGTTTAGTTCACTCAGTGGTCCATAGAGTTTATCTTCCACTGTTGTTTCTCTAGGCCAGAAGGTTTGCCTAGATATGTTATATTTTGGGCAGTCTTGTAGTAATGATCCGCTATCTGCGTCGCCAATCCACTTATGCACATGGCTGTTTCACCAATCTTGAATATTGTATACATGTAGTTGTGTAATCTATTGTGTTCTGTTTTGAGGCGCAGAATAATGATTTGCTCCGGTCTGTCCATAAGGTGGTAGTAATCTTGAGCAGGTTTTGGTGGCTTTCTAATTGATTTGATCATTCTCTTCTTTTGGTAGTATGTAACGGGTACATCAGACTGTTCTTCTGTCACTGCTTCCTTAGCTAATCGATCAGCTCTCTCATTTCCATATACTCAACAGTGAGGTGATATCAACTATATGGTGGCCTTATGTTGGCTGCAAAGTTCAGAAAGTAGTGTCCGTAGTACTGGCAATTTCCCAGACAGGAGCATCTCAAGTACTGATTTCATATACAATAGAAACAATAAAGCATGTAAATGTCTGTGACATGCAGTAATTGTTCATGTATTAGACTGTACTTATGTACTTACTGTAGGTGTTAACTGTTTATATTACACTTATCTATAATAAACGTTCATTTGATAGATGATACTGCAGTGACTTATCGGGTGCTATTTGTACATTTACAGTAACTGTTAATTTTATATAAATTCAAACATTTTATTATAATATGTTGCCCGCTACTCTAATGTGTAACTAAATGTTCACTGTTTGTGTGTTTCAGAAATATACCACTGTTGTAGTGTTGTGACTTCCTATTTCACATAAGTGCAGCAACAAATAGAGAAGATGGCGTCTGATAACATTAAATTGGAGTTTGTGAAACAAGAACTTCCAGGTGTGTTCTATGATTACAAAACTCATGACAGATTCAATAACATGGTAGACATGGGAGGTTGCTGCAGCCTTGAAGACATGGCAAGACACACAGACACAGGATCAAGTGTGGCTGAAATTAAAATAACTCTCACTCACCATGAACAAATATCACTTGATGATAGTGGGATTGAGAATAGTTTTATAACTTCAGTAAAACATGAGGAATGTGATCAAATATCAGAGTGTGTGTCATCTACCAATGAAATTAACACTAAAATAAGATGTGTAATTAATGAGACTAGTGAATTACAAAATGTAGGAACACCAGTGACATGTACACAGATCTCTGAGAAGTCTCTTGATTATCATGATAGTTGTACCAGTTTTATTCATCAAAGAATAATACAGGAAGCCACATCTTACATGTCTGAAGGTTGTGATCCAAATGCTGGTGCAGATATATATTTACACAAAACGATAACAGCAAATACATTAGAGAAATCTTACAAGTGTGATGATTGTGGTGCATCTTTTACACACACTGGCCAATTAATGTACCACTTGAGAACACATACAGTAGAGAAACCTTGCAAATGTGATGATTGTGGTGCAACTTTTACTTTTGCTTGCAGTCTGATGCTCCACAAGAGAACACATACTGGAGATAAACCATACAAATGTGATGACTGTGGTGCATCTTTTACTCAGAGTGGCAATCTGAAGCTCCACAAGAGAACACATACAGGAGAGAAACCTTACAAATGTGATTATTGTGGTGCATCTTTTACTTTTGCTTGCAGTCTGAAGCTCCACAAGAGAACACATACAGGAGAAAAACCTTACAAATGTGATGGTTATGGTGCATCTTTTACTATTGCTGGCAATCTTAAGCGCCACAAGAGAACACATACAGGAGAGAAACCTTACAAATGTGATGAGTGTGGTACATCATTTACTCTTGCTGCCAGTCTGAAGATCCACAAGAGAACACATACAGGAGAGAAACCTTACACATGTAATGATTGTGGTGCATCTTATACTCACTCTGTCAGTCTAATTTGCCACAAAAGAACACATACAGGAGAGAAACCATACATGTGTGATGGTTGTGGTGTATCTTTTACTCGGACTGGCTATCTGAAACTTCACAAAATTACACATACAGGAGAGAAACCTTACAAATGTAATGATTGTGGTGCATCTTTTACTCAGAAGTATTATCTGAAACTCCACAAAAGAACACATACAGGAGAAAAATTTTACGCATGTGATAATTGTGGTGCATCTATAACTACAGCTCGCAATCTGAAACTGCACAGGAGAACACATACCGAAGAAAAACCTTACACATGTGATGATTGTGGTGCATCTTTTACTGAAGCAGGCAATTTGAGGTGCCACAGGAGAATACATACAGGTGAGAAACCTTACACATGTGATGATTGTGGTGCATCTTTTACTCTTGCTGGCAATCTTAAGCTCCACAAGAGAACACATACAGGAGAGAAACCGTACACATGTGATGATTGTGGTGCATCTTTTACTCTTGCTGGCAATCTTAAGCTCCACAAGAGAACACATACAGGAGAGAAACCGTACACATGTGATGATTGTGGTGCATCTTTTGCTCGTGCTGGCAATCTTAAGCTCCACAAGAGAACGCATACAGGAGAGAAACCTTACACATGTGTTGATTGTAATGCATCCTTTACTCGGACTAGCAGTGTGAAGCACCACATGAGAACACATACAGGAGAGAAACCTTACAAATGTGATGATTGTGGTGCATCTTTTACTGAAGCATGCAATTTGAAGTGCCATAGGAGAATACATACTGGAGAGAAACCTTACAAATGTGATGATTGTGGTGCATCTTTTGCTGAAGCATGCAATTTGAAGTGCCACAGGAGAATACATACAGGAGAGAAACCTTACAAATGTGATGATTGTGGTGCATCTTTTACTAAAGCCTCGAATCTGAAGCGACACAATAAAACACATACAATAGAGAAAACTTACAAATGTGATGATTCAAGGCTTTTACTAAAGCCTTGAATATGAAGCAATACAAGAGAACACATGCAATAGAGAAACCTTACAAATGTGATGATTCTGGTGTATCTTTTTCTTATGCTGACGGTCTGAAGGTCGTGAACAGAATACACAGGAGAAAAACCTTACAAATGTGATGATTGTGGTACATCTTTTAGTGAAACTAACAGTGTAAATGTCCACAAGAGAAACCTTTCAAATGTTATAATTGTGGTGCATCTTTTACTAAAGCCTGTGATCTCAAGCAACACAAGAGAACATACTGTAGAGAAACCTTACAAATTTGATGTTTGTGATGCATCTTTTTCTTATGCTGAAGGTCCACAACAGAACACATACAGGAGAGAAACCTTACAAATGTGATGATTGTGGTGCATCTTTTAGTCTAGCTAACAATTTGAACATCTACAAGAGAACACATACAGGAGAGAAACCTTACAAATGTGATAATTGCAAAGCATCTTTTATGCATGCTAGAAATCTGAAACACCACATACAAATTCATACAAGAGTGAAACCTTACTGGATTGTGGTGAATCATGTACTCAGTTTGACCGTCTGAAGTGTCACAAGATGTTGCATACATGAGTAACTTATGCATGTGTGGCATTTGCTCAATTGAAGGTTTACAAGTAAGCATAAGGGAGACACACCTTGCAAATATTGTTACAAGCTGGCCATTTGATATTACACTTGAGAATGCATGCGGATGAGAAATCTTAGAAAAGTAATTATTGTGGTGCAATATTAGATTTAATAATGAAGGACCAGCAATTTTAAAGATGGAGGTTCAAAATGTTCTTAATCATATGAAAGCTGGCAAGGCCCCCGGTGCAGATAACATCACAACAGAAATGATTAAAGCTTTAGAAGAATTTGGACTAGAGCAAGTCACTAGACTGCTGAACACATTATATGATACTGGAGATATACCTTCTGAATTATGTAATTCTGTATTTATTGCAATCCCAAAGAAATCAGGAACCTTAGAATGTGATCAACATAGAACAATTAGTATAATGAGTCACATCACAAAGATTTTGTTACGAATTATCATGCAAAGAGTGAGGAAGAAAATACAACCTGAAATAGGGGAAGAACAATGTGGTTTTGTAGAAGGAAAGGGTACAGTAAATGCTGTGTATATGCTGCGAACAGTTATTGAACGTGCTTTAGAAGTAAACAAGGATATACATCTTTGCTTTATTGACTACACAAAGGCTTTTGATAGAGTAAGACATGTCAACATTGTGGATATGCTTGCAGATCTACAAATTGATGGGAAAGACATTAGACTTATAAAAAAACATATATTGGAAACAACAAGCTGCCATAAGAATTGATAATGAAGTAGGACAATACCAACCTATTAAGAGAGGTGTTAGGCAGGGATGTGTAATGTCTCCAGATCTTTTTTCCTTATACAGTGAAAATATTTTCAGAAATGTAGAAGACCTAAATGGAATCAGCATTGGAGGACGAAACATAAATAACATTAGATATGCAGATGATACAGTATTGATTGCAGACAATGCACAGGATCTGCAACAATTAGTAGACGCTGTGGTTGTACACAGTGAGCAGCTGGGGTTGGAATTAAATTGTAGGAAGACACAGGTTATGGTCGTCACTAGGAAGAACGAAGTACCACAATGTAATATACAAATAAATGGGAATATTCTTCAACAAGTGAATCGGTTCCATTATCTCGGAACAGTCATAACATCTGATGGCAGATGCCTTGAAGAGATTAGAACAAGAATCGCCATTGCGAAAGTAGCCTTTAGCAAGATGAAAAACATTCTGACCAATAAATTGATGTCAATTGAAACGAGAAAAAGAGTGTTGAGGGGATACATAGAGCCTGTTCTTTTGTATGGATGTGAAACTTGGACAATGTGCAGTCAAGCTGAAAAACATCTGATGGCTGCAGAAATGTGGTTTCTGAGGAAAATGCAAAGAATACCATGGACAGATAGAAAAACCAATGACCAAGTACTACAAGAGACAAATGAAAATCGTAGATTGATTAGAGAAATTAGACGTAGACAGTCAAAATTTTTTGGACATGTTATGAGAAGAAATGGACTGGAGAACTTGGTGACAGCTGGCAAGATCGAGGGGAACAGACCAAGAGGAAGACCGAGAGGAAAATACCTGGATGGCTTGGCCACATGGCATGGACGAGACAGGAACACTGAGCTGATCCACGACTCTGGTGATCGAGTGAAATGGCGAATCATGACCGCCCACGCTTTCCGGCATGGCACATGATTGATTGATTGATTGAATGTCTATCTATAATTTCAATCTAAAGCTTCAAAAGAGAACACAAACTGCAGAGAAACCTAGCAAATTTGATGACCGAAATGTATTATTTGTTCTGTATCCCCTCATGAAGTATAATCCCTTAACCAACTTGTGTTAATTCATCCTAACTTTTGCTACTACAGTCAGTTTCCTCCATGGTCTCCCATTATTATTCTCTGTCTCCAACGATCTTCTCCATGTGTGTTTAGTTCCCCCTCTATTTCATTGGTCCTGTGGGTTACAGATAAGGGATTTTCTAGTTGAATGTGTTCTTTCCATCACCTCTGGATTCACTGGTTATTTTTTTAGTTCTCTCCATGAGCCCCACATTGGTGATTCTGCCATACCACTTTCATACCACTTTAGTCCTTCTGTCCTACACAGACACCAATTAAATCAATATTTGTACTTTATTAGTTCTCCATGTTTATGATTCATACACTAGTACTTATTTAACATTTATTAGTTCTCCATGTTTATGATTCATACACTAGTACTTATTTAACATTTATTAGTTCTCCATGTTTATGATTCATACATTAGTACTTATTTAACATTTATTAGTTCTCCATGTTTATGATTCATACACTAGTACTTATTTAACATTTATTAGTTCTCCATGTTTATGATTCATACACTAGTACTTATTTAACATTTATTAGTTCTCCATGTTTATGATTCATACACTAGTACTTATTTAACATTTATTAGTTCTCCATGTTTATGATTCATACACTAGGACTTATTTAACATTTATTAGTTCTCAATGTTTACAATTCATACACTAGTACTTATTTAACATTTATTAGTTCTCCATGTTTATGATTCATACACTAGTACTTATTTAACATTTATTAGTTCTCCATGTTTACAATTCATACACTAGTACTTATTTAACATTTATTAGTTCTCCATGTTTATGATTCATACACTAGTACTTATTTAACATTTATTAGTTCTCCATGTTTATGATTCATACACTAGTACTTATTTAACATTTATTAGTTCTCCATGTTTATGATTCATACACTAGTACTTATTTAACATTTATTAGTTCTCCATGTTTATGATTCATACACTAGTACTTATTTAACATTAGAGTTGACATTTCTAAGTTTGGTAGTCAGCTTATATTCTATTGACTATTAACCCTGATAAAGTATCTGTGCCATGTTATTAATTAAATAACTAAATTGTGTGGGAAAGTTCTGAGTGCAATGATGTTGTTTCTTGATTTCATATTTCCTGTGACTACCACACATTTCCTGGGGCTATGAAAGCTGCACTTGCTGTTTGTATTCTTATTTTAATATCTATGTTTCTTCCCCCATTTTTGTCTGCATTGCTGCTTAAATAGGTAAATGAATCAATTTTTTGGAAGTACATTACATCAAGGGACATTGTATTTACACACATACGATGAGGACCGGGATTTATTTTACGTGGACTTCTAGTAATAAAATTCCCTCTGGTCTCTGGGTAGTGAGATTGGACGCCCGTGTGTATTGTTGCGCATGTAAAAAATCCCTTGGCAGTTGGACATCGAAAAAGAGTAGCCTAACGGCGCTGCCCGGGCAAAATTTCGAGTTAAACATCTACCCAAAGTATTTCAGGATCCTCGCCAGTGCTACGGAGTTTGTGCATTGAGCTGAGTTTCTCCAGACTCAGATTTGAGCTAGGAGGAGAACGGAGCACTTATGGGTTACACCTGTGTGCCGTTATGTTGATCCATCGACTAAACTAAACATATCTACATATGTATGTATGAATGTTCATATGTACATACGTGTTTGAGTCATTCCCATGTTTATGATCTGTAAAGTTAGCGGTGTGTTCCTTATAGAACATCCCCATAAACACCAGCCTTTATTGGCTGTTTGTGATTTTATTTGCAATGTTACATTCAGTAGTTTGCCATTGCTTTGTCAATGTCTGATGCTTATAGCATTGTGAAAGCAACACAAAGTGATCTTCTCCTGAATCACTAACTTTGAATTCAGGAACTGGACTTGTGAAGATGCCTTCACTACCCCCGCACCACAGATGTCAATGATCCATGCATTAGTTGTGAAGAAACATTACACTCTAAATGTCTTAACTTGGGGCTTTCATTTCTTTGACTTTCACAAATGTCCTAGTTCTATTTTAGCTCCTTATTTTGTATTCTTTCCTTGGTTTATTCTCATTAACTTTGCCTATTCCCTATGAATATGTAGATCAGGTTACTGTGGCCTCCCATCAAGTGTGGTTTGTTTATCTTGTGTTTAATTGTGTGTGTGGGACAGGAGGACTGTATTCTGCAAAGTCCATATTATTTGGTTTCTCTGTCAGATGTCATTGAAATCCATTTCAGGCAGTAGTTATTGTTGTCTTCATAAACCAATCTATAGTCAGGAAGAATAATATAGATGATTCCTATTGTTACATTAAATGTATTTATTATTTTTCCTCACGTAAAAATGTGCATTTCATGTTTTTTATATGTTGCCCTTTTAAGTTAATTATTTTTTTTTTTTAAATAATGCATATTAGCATGTTATGAGTCATCCCTTACCCACCCACCTACACCTCCCCCAACACACACACACCCCCACCCGACTGTACACACACACCCCCAGGCACACATACATGCTCCCATCCATCCATCCATCCACACATCCCACACCTACATACACCCCCATCTACGCACACATCCTCCACCCACCAATACTCACCCACCCACATATACTTCACCACCCACCCACATACCCCCATCACCCAGCCAAACGCACATCCCCCAACCACACATCTCCGCAAACCTGCACCTTCCCACACTAAATCCTCACCCATCCACATTTCCCCCACTTGCACAATCCCCACCCACACAATCTCTCACAACCCACCCACACAGCCCGAACCCCCACACACATCCCCTCATCCCCCAACCTACACACTCACCCACCCACACATCCTCCACCCACCCACATATCCCCCACCCACACCCACATTTCCCCACCCATACACACAACTCCCACACACACACTCCCCATGCCCACTCAATAACACATCCCCAATCCACAAACACCTCCCACTCACACCCCACCACCTACATATCCCCCACACAATCTTCCCACCCACACACTCATTCCCTACACACATCCGTCCACTCACATACTCATCACTCACACATCCCCATTCATCAACACATACATCTACCCTCCCACACTCACACACTCCAACCATCCAGCCAAACACACACCCCACCCTCACATACATCCTTTACCCACCCTCACATCCCATACCCAATGACACCTCCACCACCCACCCACAACTCCTTACTCACACACATCTCCCCTCTCACACAACACCCCACCCATATACACATCCCCTGCCCACACACACTCCCCCACCCACACATCCCACACACATGCACACACACATCTCCCCACCCATCACACACCCACCTACACACTCCCACCTACAAACACCCTCACATACATCCTCCACCCACCCACACACACCTCCATCCACAAAGACATATCCCCTGCCCACACTCACATACCCACACCCATCCCATCACACACATCCCTCAACCCACACACATCCCCCACACACCCATTCCCCCCACACATACATCATCCACCCTCCAACATACACATTCCCCACCAACACAACCCCCACCCACCAACACCCTCACACTTCCAACCTTTCACCCAAATAACCCCCACCCACCACACATCCTCCATCCACCCACACCCCCACCCCACACATCCTCACATCTAGACACTTACATGCTGCCTCACATAATCACTGAAACTAGTATGAACAAACTCCCACACTATACACTGATGATTGTCATGAGCATTCTCGCAAACATTGTAAGAAATGGAGAAAAATTGTACATATACATTGTGTAATGTAAAAATTAGTGATGCAATTTAACTCTCTCTCTCTCTCTCTCTCTCTCTCTCTCTCTCTCTCTCTCTCTCTCTCTCTCTCTCTCTCTCTCTCTCTCTCTCTCTCTCTCTCTCTCTCACAAACTCCCTGCAATTTAACTCTCTCTCTCTCTCTCTCTCTCTCTCTCTCTCTCTCTCTCTCTCTCTCTCTCTCTCTCTCTCTCTCTCTCTCTCTCTCACATGCACATGCACACACACTTATTCTCTCTCACTCACACTCACCAAATCTCTCACTTTACAGTAATGTGCATGTATTCATATGCATGCACTTAACTCTCTCTCCCTTCTTGCACGCACACACACACACACACACACACACACACACACACACACACACACACACCACCAATCCACACATGCCACACCTACCCACACATGCTACACCTACCCACACATCCCCCATCTACACAATTTCCTGCCACCCATCCACACATTTCACACCCACTAACACACACATCCCCACCAAAGCATCTCTCCTTACCCACATATACATCACCACCCATCCCCCAACTCAAGCACAAATACCCCACCCACAAACCCATCCTCCAACACAAACACAATCCTCACATCTAGACACATACATGATGCCTCACATAATCTCTGAAGCTAATGTGAACAAATTCCCACACTTTACACACATATATACACTGATGATTATCGTGAGCAAACTCACAAAAATGGAGAACAAATTATGCACATACATTGTGTAACGTAAAAAATAGTGATGCGATTTAATAGGTTTATTAATAAAATTGACATAAACATGATGGAATAAGCAGTGCACAAATTTTTGTCAGTACATGTTAGAAAATAAAGTGGCGGTAAAAATGATAATATGAATGATGTACTTCCGTAAAAAAAAAACATGGAATAGCATGTCACATGACATACATGTGCTCAACTCTCTCTCTTTTGTACTCTTTTCACACACACTAACTCTCTCGTTGTCTCATCTCCCCACCCTCATACCCATTTTCTACCCACCAACACCCACCCACCATCACTTACCTGCATACTCACATATCCTCCGCCACCCATCCACACACTCCCAACCATCCAGTCAAACACACACCTCCCACCCACACACCCCAAAACCCACATTTACTCACAACACATATCCCCCAAACACACACACATTTGCCCACTCCCACACCCAACGCCTATGCCAGCTACACACACACTCCCACATACATCCACACACACATTTCCACCCACCCACACATCCCACTACCAACCAACACACACACACCTGCCCACTCAAAAAAAACAAACACCCCCACCCACAGGTCTCCAACTAAAAGACACATCACCCACCCACACATCCCTTGTCCTCACACACATCCTCACCCATCCACACATCCCCCACACACACACATTCTCCCCACACCCATATCTCCCTACACACACACACATGGAAAAATTGTGAAAATGAAAACAATATGTTATACATTGTGTAACGAAGAAAAGGTTATGCAATTCAATAAAGAATATAATTCCTGGAATTTATATAAACATGATGAAATACGGAGTGCGAGCTCTCTCTCTCTCTCTCTCTCTCTCTCTCTCTCTCTCTCTCTCTCTCTCTCTCTCTCTCTCTGTCTCTGTCTCACACACACACATACTCTCTCTCTCTCTCTCTCTCTCTCTCTCTGTCTGTCTCACACACACACACACATACACTCACTCTCTTTTACTCTCTCACACACATATACTCTCTCTCTTGCTCTCTTTGTCTCATACTTACTCTCTCACTCACTCACTCTCTTACATCCTCTCTTACTCATTCACTCACTTTCACACTCTCATACACACACACATTCATTTTATTGTGAGAAATGATACCACTAGGTGACTTATGGAGGCATAGGATAGAAATCTAATCAATGTGATAATGTAATGCATCTCTTATTCCAGTTTGCACTATGAAATGTTGTAAAAGAACACATATAAAGTGTGTCAACATCTTCGATGTGTGAATGGACAACAAGTTGGCGAGTTATTGAGCTAAATCTCTGTGAGTATTTACAACTCGTCTTCCCGTAGATTAGCTTGATGGTATTTGATTAGGAAAGCATACAAGCCATGATAGAGTGAGCTGAGAAAACCATAGGTAGAATATAATAATATTTAACATGGGATTATTCAGCAACTGGGCACTCAATGGAGCCACAGAAGGGAAGTAATAGTCAAGTCAGTCAATGACCCTTGTACACACCTTGAGGCATATGTTGCTAGACACATATTTGTATAGACAATTGGCACTCCAAGGTCATGTGGTCAATGTGACACCAACTTCCTTTACTTCCCAAGTCATTTTCTGGCACCCATTTTAGACTGCATCAATCTGGAAGCCCAGGTCAATGTTCACATCCACATGGAATTTGAACCCATGATTACCGGGTCAGCAGGCAAGTATCTAGTCTCTATTCTACTGGGGCTCCCACAGGAGATTGGTGAGTCCAAATGCTCATGTAGTTTACTATTTGTGACAGACCAATGAGTGGTGTGTCCTCGATACTAGAATAATGTTAACAATGTGTTCTAGGTTGTTGTTATTAATTACGCATATTGAGGAATGTGAATAAATGAATATTTGACTGACACTGTTGTTCAGTGATGTTTAGAGTGCTAGAATTGATGTCAGGATTGCTTCAAGCACAAACATTTGGCATTTTACAATAGTAGCACTCAGACAGAGTATTGTTACATTTGTAATTACATTTATGCCATTTTATTAGAGCATTCATTGTGAAGCACCACAGATGAATACTTACTGAAGAGAAGAATCCTTGTGATATTTGAAGCGCTACAAAAGAACACATTCAGGAGAGAATCATTCTGATATTTGTAGTGCATACTGTACTGACACTGACCTAACTGAAGGGACACAAGCCAGCACAAAAATAAGAGAAACCTAACAATTGTGATGTGTATAGTATATTTTTGTTACAAACATCTTGAATATCATGAGAGATCATGTCAGTGCCAGTCAAGAGAATGGTAGTTGTTGTTGGTCTGGTTCTATTTGCTCCTGATTGTCTGGATTGTTTTCAGATGATATACTTTATACTTGTATACTTTTCTCATAGTATGTAGGTTTGTTCTCTTCCTGTTCACATCCTCCACCTTTTTCAGCTCTTGTTTCTGGATACACCAGTCGGATGGTACCCATTGAATTATAGTTCATGGTTTAGCAGCCAACTTGCTAAGTTCACTTCTCACATGTGGGAATTTGCCATTCTTGAGGGGCTGCAGCTCTGATAGAACATCTGTGGAAAAGACTCTCATGTTCAGGAGACATGATAGTGCAGTGTCTAATGTGCTTGCCTCCTGATGGTCATGTGGTTCAATTCCCATGGATGCAGGAATGTTTTAATTGACCTGGGCCCCCAAGTTGACCCAGCCTGAAACCGTGGCCAGGAAATGTTCTTGTAAATAAACAGTAGCGGGCCTGATGTTGACCTGGCCTTCCATCATACGCTCGTGTGTCTGTACAAATGTTGACCTGGCCTTCCATCATACGCTTGTGTGTGTGTACAAATGTTGACCTGGCCTTCCATCATATGCTCCTGTGTCTGTACAAATGTTGACCTGGCCTTCCATCATATGCTCGTGTGTGTGCACAAATGTTGACCTGGCCTTTCCATCATACGCTCATGTGTCTACAAATGTTGACCTGGTCTTCCATCATACGCTCGTGTGTCTGTACAAATGTTGACCTGGCCTTCCATCATACACTCGTATGTCTGTGCAAATGTTGACCTGACCTTCCTTCATACGCTCGTGTATCTGTACAAATGTTGACTTGACCTTCCATCATATGCTCATGTGTGTACAAATGTAGACCTAGCCTTCCATCATATGCTCATGTGTCTGTACAAATGTTGACCAGGCCTTCCATCGCACGCTCGTGTGTCTGTACAAATGTTGATCAGACCTTCCATCATATGCTCGTGTGTCTGTACAAATGTTTACCTGGCCTTTCATCATATGCTCATGTGTCTGTACAAATGTTGACCTGGCATTCCATCATACGCTCGTGTGTCTGTACAAATGTTGATCTGGCCTTCCATCATCCTGATGGAATCATGTCCGGGTGTATTCTGTAAACTCCCTGTAAATTCATTAGGGTGCGCTATCTCAACCAATAAATGTGACAATACCCCAGCATCCCTGTAAGGATGCATACTGTCAACTGTGGTCTGACCTCTGTTTTTAACGGGGCTTTCGGATATTTTCTGCTGCTGATTCTAGCCTTTTAGAACCACTTCCCTTGGTACCCTTGGGAAAATAAAGCTTAGAATCAGGCTGGGGTTCTACCTGGGATTCAGTACCTCGGTTCGATTGACCACCCTCAATTCACAGACGTCTTCTCCTGAGGGGTCTGATTAAGATACCAGAGTCAGTACCTAGCAAGGAAGACATAGGCGTCCTCTCTTCTTGGATACCTTCTGTGAATCCTCTTCTCCTTGCTTTCCCGTTGGGAAATGGCACATGATAGTACTTCTTATAGTGTTGCTCCCTCCTCAGAGGATCACTACTCTATGCTATCTTGTCAAAACAAGTATGCCCTGTCGCATCTTGTTTTCAAGCCTCTCTTACCTCAACAGTTAAAGAATTGGAAACCTTGGCTGGCTGCCACTCTGTACCTCCCTGTGATCTAGACTCTGTGGCCCCTACCACTGCAGGATTTCTAGGTTCCCCTAGGAACACATATCTGCCTCCAAGAATCATGGGGAAGATCGGGTTACTCAAGACAGCAGCCTTTATTGTCCCTGTGACATACTTACACTTAATGTCTACCTTAGCCACTGGTACAGACATAACATGGGAACTCTTCATTGCCATTTGTATTTCCATTGTCTCCCCCATGAGAACCTCTGGACTTACCAATTAAGCTGAAATCACCACCTCATCTTGGAGCCCTGTCTCATACAGGCACTCTACCTGTTGTCCATTTACCTCAATAATCTCGACCACCATCTGTCGGTTATCCTCAGGAGACTTTTGTTCCTGAGTATTTCTCCCAGTTACAGACATACTGCATACTGGAGATATGTTGGCTGGTTCTTACAATCCTCAGTCTGATATGAATTAGTTCTGTAGTTTCTGCAGAACTTTCTCAATCCCTCAGTTTTTGTGGGTCATTTACTCCATTTCTCTGGGGATTTAGCCAGAGTCTGGTTAAAAGAACCCCTCTTTTGGTTTCCGCTGTTCTTTCCTCCATGGTGTTTACCGGTACACTTACCATCTCTACCAGACTATCATAGTCTTTTTGGGACCCCACCAGGACATCCATTTCGAGAGATAATACTTGAGACGTTCTGCATATATTGAGTACATCCCTTTCTCTTTTTGAGCAGATTGAAACATAATCCAATATTTCTGTGCGGTCATCTCAAATCTATGGAGCAAGACTTTTATTAAGACTCTAACATCATTCTCTTGCCTGAGATATTGATGTTTGTGTGTCAGTTTATAATTTAATATGAACAAAGAGCAAAATACGATTGCGACCCTTTCACAGATTGTGACCTACCTATACACTCACACAACCATTGGTAATACATTGACGCCAAGGGAGATTACAACTGTCAATGTCTAACTCAAGGAAAGATAACTGCTACCAGTTTATATATATATATATATATATATATATATATATATATATATATATATATATATATATATATATATATATATATATATATACGCACACACACGTATATATACACCTCCACGTCATACTGCACACGCTATCAGCACACGCGGTCTGTTAGCGCGAGGCCACTTGCATATATGCATTTTAACAAAAGAAGACCTGTTTAAAATTTGCAAAATTATCAACGTTACGATCTGTGTAGCGTGATGAAAAATTACACATAAATACAATTATGGGTGTTGAACGTAAACATACATTCATTATCATTGTAGTCACTCTGAATATTTAATAACAATATTAAATGTTCATAGCTGGAATATGACAAAGAAAACTGCTATCTCCCACCATTGAAATATCACATTACAGCATGTTATCTTCATTTCAGTGTGACATTGATTGCCAACTTAAATGGTAGAGAATTACAAAATACACGTAAAAATTGATGCTAAATTGAATAATACATAGTAGAACAATGTATCAAGTCTCATAAAACTGTATTTACGGGTATTTACGTACCACTTAGAATAGACACCCTAGTTCTCCGGTATAAAAAGGATTCCTGAAGCCTGAGAAATTTAGAATGCAAAACGTGGAGGGAAAAACTATATCAAGTAATCGGTGTCTGTTGTAACACAATCTTGAAATAATCGGGGAATTTAACATAATGAGTATGCATAATGTACCCATATAGAAGACACAGACACAAACAAAGTAACAGAAAGTCACTGCTAAAAAGTCTCTGGTAAAATTTGGCGAACCTGAAACATAGTGCCTAGGATAAAGTACCATACCTTTGATAATAAACAAGTCAAACTGTAAATTTCCTTACCCTATGCCAATAAATTAAAATTGTTTTCGAGCAAGGAAGCCACAACCACTCACTAAAATGCAAGATGGAAGAGAAACCTTTGAACCTATGTTAAAGTTGTCATTCACGATTTTTGACCAATAATTTCAAATTAATTCAGTTAGAAACACAGCAGTAGCATTTTCATATGCAGATCTTACAAGCATGCAGTAAACCTTTTGCTCACCCGATGACCTTGACATTTTCAAAAACAGCATTTTAGTTGACAATGAAGATGCTATTGGTAGTCTTGAAAAAAATGTGGGGCTGGCCAGCATGAAGATGGGCACAGGGCATGACAGACATCTTGTGTATGAAAATGCTTGAGGCAGGAGAACTGGCAACAGATTGAGATATTCATTTTGCTGGCATGTAATGAAAGCGATGTTCTGCAAAGAAGCAGCTACAATGCTAATGTGCTATAATGATAATGATGACTGAATATACATTATTTTCCTTGTACGGATGTAGTGGACCTGTCAGTGAGTCAGCATATCCTTTGTTGACCCATCCCAATGTCTTTCAAACAGAACAATGTCAGTGCCATGGAATTGTAAGTCGTAGCTTTGCCACAGAATTGATGCAGAACATTGGTGCAGAGTCTTGTACCATACGTGACAATTTCAGGATATTCACTACACACAAACCACAGAACAACTTTCTCGTCTTTAGTCCACACATGAAATTTGATTGTTACACAGCTATTATGCGTGGCGGAAGGTCGCTGTTCTCGCGCACCAGGCATGACCAGTGCACGCACTGTTTATAAATATTATTCATTGTAAATCTAATTGTTGTAAAGGATCTTGGTTGTGTATGCTAAATCCTATAATATATCATAGATAAGCTGCTACTTAAGACCGTGGTCTGCGACCTACTTCTTGCTGTCTAGGGATGTGTTGGGCCGGCATTCTGGCCATCTTTGTTGTTAACAAACTTGAATGATGATCTGCTGCTTGTCGGTGTTCACGCCTTCACAAATAAACATCAGCTTCAATATTGTTATTCATACCAGATCGATTCCATAGTAGGAATACTCTTTGTCTTCAACCAAGCTATGACCTGCTTTAAGTTCTCTTCTAAGCTGCTCTAATTCAATCTTTCTCTGCCCATGTCTCGCCTCTGAATGAACAAAATATGTCGGCCGTTCTTCTCAGCCTGCGCGCAGTCATGTGACTGTGCTAGCTCGCCCACTGGCTGGGTACTGCGTCGCCTATGTTTTCTCATTTTTTCTGAGCTTTTTGTTTGAGCAATACTTCTCGTTTCTTAGTTTGACACATATACTAGGTCACTTGTTTCCATCTCATGGCAGTCAGTATAGAAATAAGCTCAGATCCCTGAATTTCTTACTTCTTTTTGCCAGACATAGACAAAGCATTTTGATCTTAGACACAATCTCTTGAGCTGCCAGAGAGGATATTGAGCTTCATCCAGGCGACAGCCCAGCACACAGAACACAACCTTTAGGGCTAAATGTGTCGAAACAAGGGGTGATTTGCCAAATTGATCCGGACAAACGAATAAACTCAAACATGACTAGGAAGTTTGACAGAAGGAAAGACACAGAAGTGATTGTTCACACCAAAGTCATTATCAGTGTTGTTTTTTAAAATCGCTAGAACACTGAAGTATCACAATTATAAATACATAATTGTGTGCTTCATAATACATAATTGTGTGCTTCACCGAATGAAACAAAAGATCTTTAGTCAAGATGGCCTTCTGAAGTGACACAAATGGAATGTATTTTTGTTGTCAACTTTGAAGTCCAATTGACCAGTGCAGGACTTGATACCCCAACCCCACCATCACCTCATTGCAAGTTCGTGCAAGTGCATTAACGTCGTGACCATACAGACTGCCAATAGAATGTTTACATTACACCCCACAACCATGCAGGCTGCCAATAGAGTGTTTACATAAAGCCCCACAGCCATGCAGACTGCCAATTGAATGTTTACATTAAGCCTGTGGCCATGAAGGCTGCCATTAGAATGTTTACATTAAGCTCCGCAACTTCACATTAAGCCTGTGGCCATGCAGTCTCCTAAAATAATGTTTACATAAGCCTTACAACCATGCAGACTGCTAATAGAATGTTTACATTAAGCCCTGTGGCCTTGCAGTCTGCTAATAGAATGTTTACAAAAGATAAACCTTATGAATATGGTGATCATGTTGTGCCATTTGCTCTAGTTGAAATGCTTTGTTTGTGTTATTGGTTTAAATGTGTAAATTGTCTATTTCTGATATTTTAGTTTTCTAGCCAAGAAATGGCCGTGCGTCTGCTTTAGGCTGGGTTGACCTGGGAACAAGTCATGTTTTAAAAAATCCCCCACATCGAGGAGGATGCAAGTACATGACGACACCGGCAAGCGTCGGGGCCACTCTGACATCACAGCTACCTGATTTCTTCTTCTACTTTCATTTGCTTGAAATGTGTCAATAACTGCAATGTTGTCTCTTGAATGAATTTAATTGTCTTTGTTTAGTTCACTCAGTGGTCCATAGAGTTTATCTTCCACTGTTGTTTCTCTAGGCCAGAAGTTGAGCCTAGATATGCCATATTTTGGGCAGTTTTGTAGTAGATAATCTGCTATCTGTGTCGCCAATCCACATATGTACATGGCTGATTTGCCAATCTTGAATATTGTACATGTGGTTGTGTAATCTATTGTGTCCTGTTTTGAGGTGCAGATTAATTATTTGTTTTGGTCTGTACATAAGGTGGAAGTCATCTTGAGCAGGTTTTGGTGGCTTTCTAATTGATTTGAAATTCTCTTCTTTTGGTAGTATGTAATGGGTACATCAGACTGTTCTTCTGTCACTGCTTCCTTAGCTAATCGATCAGCTCTCTCATTTCTGGGTGCTCCATATTGAGGTGATATCAACTATATGGTAGCCTTATGCTGGCTGCAAAGTTCAGAAAGTTATGTCTGTAGTACTGGCAATTTCCCAGACGGGAGCATCTCAAGTACTGATTTCATATACAATAGAAACAATGAAGCATGTAAATGTCTGTGACATGCAGTAATTGTTCATGTATTAGACTGTACTTACTGTAGGTATTAACTGTTTATATTACACTTATCTATAATAAACGTTCATTTGATAGAGATACTGCATTCACTTATCGGGTGCTATTGTACAGTTATAGTAACTGTTCATTTTATAGAAGTTCAAGCAATTTATTATAATATGTTGCCCGCTACTCTAATGTGTAACTAAATGTTCACTGTGTGTTTCAGAAATACACCACTGTTGCCAGAGTTGTGACTTCCTATTTCACATAAGTGCAGCAACAAATAGAGAAGATGGCATCTGATCACATTAAATTGGAGTTTGTGAAACAAGAACTTCCAGATGTGTTCTATGATTACAAAACTCATGACAGATTCAATAACATGGAAGGTTGCTGCAGCCTTGAAGACATGGCAGGACACACAGACACAGGATCAAGTCTGACTGAAAATAAAATAACTCTCACTCAACATGAACAAATATCACTTGATGATAGTGGGACTGAGAATAGTTATATAACTTCAGTAAAACATGAGGAATGTGATCAAATATCAGAGTGTGTGTCATCTACCAATGAAATTAACACTAAAATAAGATGTGTGATTAATGAGACTGGTGAATTACAAAATGTAGGAACACCAGTGACATGTACACATATATCTGAGAAGTCTCTTGATTATCATGATAGTTTTACCAGTTGTATTCATCAAAGAATAATACAAGAAGCCACATATTACATGTCTGAAGTTTGTGATCCAAATGCCGGTGCAGATATATATTTAAACAAAACAATAACAGCAAACACATTAGAGAAATCTTACAAGTGTGATGATTGTGGTGCATCCTTTACTCACGCTGGCCAATTAGTGTACCACTTGAGAACACATACAGGAGAGAAACCTTGCAAATGTGATGATTTTGGTGCATCGTTTACTTTTGCTGGCAGTCTGAATCCCCACAAGAGAAAACCTACCAGAAAGAAACCTTGCAAATGTGATGATTGTGGTGCAACTTTTACTTTTGCTTGCAGCCTAAAGCTCCACAACAAAACACTTACAGGAGAGAAACCGTACAAATGTGATGATTGCGGTGCATCATTTACTCAGAATGGCAATCTGAAGCTCCACAAGAGAACACATACAGGAGAGAAACCTTACAAATGTGATGGTTGTGGTGCATCTTTTACTTTTGCTTGCAGTCTCAAGCTCCACAAGAGAACACATACGGGAGAAAAACCTTACAAATGTGATGGTTGTGGTGCATCTTTTACTATTGCTGGAAATCTTAAGCGCCACAAGAGAACACATACAGGTGAGAAACCATACAAATGTGATGAGTGTGGTACATCTTTTACTCTTGCTGCCAGTCTGAAGATCCACATGAGAACACATACAGGAGAGAAACCTTACACATGTAATGATTGTGGTGCATCTTTTACTCACTCTGTCAGTCTAATTTGCCACAAAAGAACACATACAGGAGAGAAACCATACATGTGTGATGATTGTGGTGTATCTTTTACTCGGACTGGCTATCTGAAACTCCACAGAATTACACATACAGGAGAGAAACCTTACAAATGTGATGATTGTGGTGCATCTTTTACTCAGAAGTATTATCTGAAACTCCACAAAAGAACACATACAGGAGACATAAATTACACATGTGATACTTGTGGTGCATCTTTAACTACAGCTCGCAATCTAAAGCTGCACAAGAGAACACATACTGGAGAGAAACCTTACAAATGTGATGATTGTGGTGCATCTTTTACTCACACTGGCCGTTTAGTGTACCACATGAGAACACATACTGGAGAGAAACCTTACAAATGTTACGAATGTGGTGCATCTTTTACTCTTGTTGGCAGTCTGAAGCTCCACGAGAGAAGACATACAGGAGAGAAACCTTACAAATGTGATGATTGTGGTGCATATTTTACTCAGAATGGCCACCTGAAGCTCCACAAGAGAATTCATACAGGAGAGAAACCTTACAAATGTGATAATTGTGGTGCATCTTTTACTGAAGCAGGCAATTTGAAGTGCCACAGGAGAATACATACAGGTGAGAAACCTTACAAATGTGATGATTGTGGTGCATCTTTTACTAAAGCCTCAAATCTGAAGCGACACAATAGAACACATACAGTAGAGACAACTTACAAATGTGATGATTGTGGCGCATCTTTTACTAAAGCCTTGAATCTTAAGCAATACAAGAGAACACATACAATAGAGAAACCTTACAAATGTGATGATTGTGGTGCATTGCTTATTAATTCTAGTCAACTGAAGCATCACTGATAACACAGACAGGAGAGAAACCTTACAAATGTGATGATTGTGATGTATCTTTTTCTTATGCTGGCAGTCTGAAGGTTCACAAAAGAACACACACAGGAGAGAAATCTTACAAATGTGATGATTGTGGTGCATCTTTTACTAATTCTGACCAGCTGCAGCACCACAGATAAGACAGACAGGAGAGAAACCTTACAAATGTGATGTTTGTGGTGCATCAGAGATGTTGAATGAAAGAATGTATGAGAGGAAATGGAGAAGAAGGGCAGAATGTCAGACAGGCCATTTCCATCTGTCAGGACAAGTGAGTGCCCTGCTCTGCTCAGCTGCAGAGTTGTCCACTTATTCCGGTGGATACTCGGTCCCCAGAGCTGTGTTAGCCACACCGTGGTGTGTTTCCATCCTCTACCACAGGGTGGTGCAGTTGGGATTTTCCCTTCCTAAAGTTATGGTCTGTGACGAAAACTCTCCAGCACTTTTAGAGGACATTGTTACATTAAATGTATTTATTAATTTTCCTCATGTAAAACTTTGCATTTCATGTTTTGTATATATTGCCCTATTAAGTTAATGTTTTTATGTGTGATCTCATGTTTATTATTTGCATAAGTCAAATTTCTGAAATGATACAAGAAAACACACATAGGATAGAAATCTAATCAATGTAATAATGTAATGCATCTCTTATTCCAGTTTGCACTATGAAATGTTGTAAATGAACACATATATGCTACCAATGCCAAACCTGGACAATGACAGAAAAAGAGAAAAGAAAAATCACAACAGAAATGAGATTCTTGAGAAGAATACTCAACGTATCAAGAAGAGATAAGATAAGGTTTTCTGAATGACTGCCATTCATACCTTTGTATGAAAACCAACACAAGGTGGTCCACTTTCAAATTGCCTGCAGCTGTGTTTCAGCCGTGGTGTGCAGGATTATGAATTGTAATCATAACCCCTTTGCCACATTTTGGGAAAGGGATCCTTTATTTATGATCTCATGTTGACAATCTGAAGATGCACAAGAAAACAATAGACAAACATAATACAGTGATGTATCATTTACTGAAAAGAACAGTGATTTGAAAAGAAAAACACAATGGAACCCAGATGAAATATATCAGAGAGAAACCTTACAAGTGTCTAATTGTTAGTAGCACAGGAAAACAAATACAGTAAAGAAATCCCACAAATATCATTGTCAACAACCTACTTGCGACAGGATAATTCAGGACTCCCTACTTTTGCATGACACGAATCAATAACTCGTGTGGTTTACAAAAGGATACATTTTTACTTAGAGCTATTTACACACAAGCTCTGCGAGCGGAATACATCATGGATAATTAACAACATGGTATGTTTCACAGATGCATGTAAGAGGTGAACACAATGATACTAATAACTAATTGGAATCTAAAGCCTAGCCAACACTATTGCTGATAAACTATATAAGGTTCCTAGCGAACATGTCTGCTCTCTATCAGTCCTTGTCCCAGTCTGTCGCACGCTGGTAGTTGCGTGTTGAACCTCGGACATTCAGTCCTGCGTGCGCTGGCGAGTTTCCGTGCGTAGAGTCCTAGCACGCTTGGTTAGTTACCTCAGGTCACTGGTATTCTGCAGTTACTTGTCGAGAAGCGAGTTCCCTATACTCTTGGGAAACCCTCGCTCATCAGCACTCAATAACCTATTAGTTGACACGAGTGTGTCCTGTTGTCACGCTAAATATAGTGCCTGTGTCTCTCCTGTCTGGTGTTCTCTGTATAGCTCCGTCTTAACTCCTTAAGCTCCTGTATGGATCTTTGACATCATGATTGTGGTACATACTTTAATTGAGCTGACAAACTGATGTCCTGCTTGAAAAAACAGTTCAGAGACAAATAATATATGCATTGGATGTTTTTCACAACAGAACACATGCACAAGAACTTGTGTAAACTATTGTGTTTGCTTTCCATCATTTACGTTGTGAAGACCACATTTGTGTCATAGAATTAAACAAATCCCAGAGAATCAAGAGATGAACTAAAGCTGCTGGTGCTAGATAAGGCAGGCATTGACAAAACCTGTTAATAGTATAACTAGGAAGTCATTTGTCTGGAACCTACTGGGCAAGGTGGTCAGGCTCCCTCCTCAGATTTCATGCATTTCTGTGTCCACTCTCTCCAGCCTCACACCGAGAAGTCAACTGTGTGGACTCTATATGTGTCAACTCTCTCCAGCCTCACACAGAGAAGTCAACAGTGTGGACTCTATATGCGTCAACTCTCTCCAGCCTCACACCGAGAAGTCCACAGTGTGGACTCTATATGTGTCCACTCTCTCCAGCCTCACACCGAGAAGTCAACAGTGTGGACTCTATATCATTATGTGTCCACTCTCTCCAGCCTCACACCGAGAAGTCAACAGTCTGAACTCTATGTGTGTCCACTCTCTCCAGCCTCACACTGAGAAGTCAACAGTCTGAACTCTATATGGCACTTGAACTCTTAGTTACTGTGACAAAACTGGCCCAGATTCACAGTTACTCTTTTAGTTGGGGTTCTGGATCACCTTCTGTCTTGCCTTACACCAATTGCCACTGGGATGGTGCCCGGACAATAGCTTCCCATTTGACGACCACTGATACACAAAGACACCTAACTGACTATACGACAACAGTATTATAACAGGCGAATCTAGAATCTTTATTGGAGATCCAGACTCTGACAAACAGACAGACAGGAACAGCTAGTAGGGTGAGAGTAGTCTGGTGGACAGTCTCATCATCCCACGAGAGTTCTGTAAGTGAATGATTGAGTGTCAGTTTGTAGAAACAGGTGCTAGGATACAGTCACCTGATCCTGGTGGGTGCCTTCTGGCGCCTCTGAAGCCTCTCTGGTAGTTTTCACCAGTCACTGGTCGCTTGGCCTTCTGTGCAGTCTAGACTCAGGCCTTCTTCTTCAGATCAGAGACCTTCGGTTTGATAGCCCAGTCTCGGTCTCCTGGTTGACTGGAGGTGAGACTTCTAGTCTTGCGTACTTCACACTGCAAACAGGCACTAGCCACCAGCAACTAGCCCACAGCAACCAGCAAACGGCAAAGGGGTTCCTGTAAGGAAGAACAGGATGGGTGTAAAAATCCATCACACATTTAAATAATACATACTACACCAATGTATTTCACTAACACACTCTCTTTCATGGTCAGCCCCTCGAGCTCAGACCTGTATTGTATGTTTAACTTCCCAGATATATCTCACAGACAGGTTAGGTTACGACGCTTAGTAATCATAACTGAAGTCAATGGGCTTTTCAATCATACCTAGTAGATGGTAGATATGGTGACAGGTTTTATTCATGAAGATGGTAGAGTTCCATACCTCCTATGGAGATCATCAAGTGTTATGGTATGGGTCGTCTTTCTTAATCACAACCTGTCTCTTCAGAAATAGTAGTTAAGCATATCAGAATACCACAGGTTCTCTGTCACCTCCAAAGTAGCTGGAGGATGCTCAGGCAGCACTGGTAAAGCTACCCTGAAATACTGATTTAAAGACAAACAACAGAAGAGTTTTGTGTTTGTCGCTTCCCACTTTTCTTCCTTGGATACCTGGATAGTCGTGTGTGTGTGTGTGTGTGTGTGTGTGTGTGCGTGCGTGCGTGCGTGCGTGCGTGCGTGCGCATGCATATATGTATAGACAATAATCACATGAATAAATTCCTTTGTCCACTTAGGAATTGTGTAGCGTCAAACACCCAGAACAATCTGGTTCTGGGAAAGTACAGAGACAATAGTAGTTATATCCATCTGATAAAATGTTCCTTTGTTATCGAAGAAAGTGTTGCGTCAGATACCACAGATGAAATAAACAAGGGTTACATGTGTGGGTGCCCCCCCCCCCCCCCCCTGATTATAATAGCCCAAGGTTAGATAGCCTTAGCAGGTGTGAAGATATCTTGTCCCCCTGGACTACACCTAGTTAAATAACACCAGCCTGGGTGTCGTGAGATATAAATATAGAAGATATGAATGCTTTGCCTAGGGGTAAAAAGGATGGGGCTGAGTTCTCTTCCTCATATAATATTCTCCAGGAAAACCTAAACATGGCTCTAACTTTCATAAGGGCCAGAACTAGATAATAGCCCAACCTAGGATGAGAAGAATAAGCTCCTGGAGAAGATTTTGAGAGTCTGGTCATTAACCAGAGATCCTAGGAGCCCTTGCTCTCTATAATGTGTAGATATCTGTGTGTTGTCGACCCCTCACACCAACTCTCTATAATGTGTAGATGTCTGTGTGTTGTCGACCCCTCACACCAACTCTCCATCAGTTTTATAAACAGTGACATATATCAACTGCAGTACCAACATTTTGGAACAAAACGTTCACAAGGGAGTAAGAATAGCACCTGGTTCTAACTATAACATTTAATATGGACAAAACAGTGGGTTTCGGGAAATTATAAGCTCTGCATTAATCTCATATACAAAGAACGCATCTCATCTCATCATGTCCCTCTTGTACCTTCCGGTGTCGAGGTGAAGTATAAACAGCGGGAGAGTGCCCGCTTATGGGCCTCATGTATCGATATGTTGATGACCGGGTTTTTTTCACATGGACTTCTAGTAATAAAAATATTTCTCCTGGTCTCTGGGTAGTGAGATCGGACGCCCGTGTGTATTGTTGGGCACGTAAACAATCCCTTGGCAGTTGGAAATCGAGAAAGAGTAGCCTAACGGCGCTGCCCGGACAAAATCTCAAGTTAAAAATCTACCCAAGTATTTTCAGGATCTCGCCGGTGCTACGGAGTTCATGCACTGAGCTGAGTTTCTCCAGACTCAGGTTTGAGTTAGGAGGAAAACGGAGCACTTATGGGTTGCACCTGTGTGCCGTGATGTTGATCCGTCGACTAAACTAACGTATTGATATTCCCATGGACTCTGTTATTCCCTGCGTCCATCGTTTACATGGTCGGCCTCTTCCTCTGGTCTGTACATCATTGCTTGTTGTGGTTTACTGTTAGTTGGTAACCTACTTGCATGGCCAAACCATTTGACTTGCTGCCTTCTAATAAAATCTAGTGCAGCTATAACCCCCACTTTAGTCCTGATTTCTTCATTTCTGATCTTATCTCTTCTTGAAACATTGAGTATTCTTCTCAGGAATCTCATTTATGTTGTGATTTTTCTTTTCTCTTTTTCTGTCATTGTCCAGATTTGGCATTGGTAACATAAGAGTTGGTTGGAAGATTGTGTTGTAAAGTGCTTTCTTAGTAGTTATTGATACATGTTTGTTCTTTAGTACTGGTGCCATTTGTCCCATGAGTTGGCTTGCTTTATTGCATCTATTCTCAATCTCATCTTCTGATTTGCCATTTGATGATATACTCCCTAGGTACTTGAAACTCTGTACTTGTTTCAAGGGATGTTCGTTTAGGTGAATCGTTGTTGTTTTATCTTCTTTAGCAATAGCAATACCTCTGTTTTACTTGTGCTATTTTCATACAAAGAACATTACTACTAAATAAATCATCAAATCAGTGCAGTACGTGCTTTGATTTAACAAAAACCAAACAACCAATTTCTTCTAACTTATTAACCTGACAAAATTAGTCCAATATCTGGAATGGTTTTAACTCCAGAACAAACATATAGTGAATACATTAACATATATTAGGTTAAACCAAACATAGTCCATGTACACCAACAGACACAATCTTAACTACAAAAAAGTAGTCCATTAATCTTTTCTATGGTTGTTGATGGTGAGTCTTTCTCCTAATAAATCCGGTGACAGGTAATTCCTGTGATTCATGGAAAATGTATGATCACCCCACATTGGGGCTTTACAAACAACTGTGTCTAAACGCCACGGTACGAAACATGAGAAGATGTTTCTACACATTCTCGATCCTAACATTCTCTAACGTATTCCACCGGTGATGATGGGATGTGTTATGCATATTCTTGCTGGACATAACAGACAGATATATGTAACTGTCAAAGATTGCTCATAGTGGATGTATTTGTGCGGGTGGTACTTGAACTCTGGATCAGCTTAGCTTGCATATTTCTGAGATACAAGTGAGTCTGCAATAAAAATGGTAATTCCACAAAGCAGTCGTAGTATCCACACGGCTGTAGGCTTGTGAAACAAGGACTATCTAAAAGGTTTCCGTAATTGCTGGTTGCAGGGTATGTAGGCGGCATCCAAAGATTGAGTGGGTAATACGCTTCCGTCGGCGACAAAGGTACATCCAGAATGTCCTGAACAACATTGTGAAAAGAAGTGCCGTCAGCTGGTTTCAGATATAAGTCCGAGTCTTACCACCGCATTCCAGAAATAAAGTGATAAGTCCAAAACTTCGGCAGACTATTCCTCTCTGTGAGTTAGGCAACACACACTGGAACGCTTCCAGAAGAAAGTGGTGGTAGACAATCTACCATGACTGTACCAAACCGGTTCTTGTGTGGTGCAGTAGACAAGGGGATTCTTCCAGAGACAATTAGTTGTATTTAGGGTAACCATAGCTATTTCCAAACCAGTTATTACGTCTGATGACCAACGGTTGTTAACCAGAAAAAGGGAAATAACAAGGACAGGAATTCCTGGTAGTAGTTAACGAGTATAAGATGAATTACGTCCCCTTTCGCTTGGTATTCCAGATTGTGATAACAGCTTGAAAAGGTTAAGGCCGTGGTCCAGCCTGTAATTATAAGCCAATATCTACTCGCAGAGCTGTCCTTCAGTGCTTAAGCTCCAAAGGCACACATGGGCGAAAACCACTCCCCTACTAGTATACGTCTTGACTTCGTGGGTCTACATACTCAAGTGACAATCCCTGGCCACGTCTAACTAGCCTGACTATAGCCTGGGCTATTTCGAGCTACTACTGTACATTCCAATTGTGTTTTGCTGTTCTACATTCCTCTCCTTGTAAGGCAATCTTAAACGAACACGATACTTCATTTCTTGGAAACGGGGGTGGGGGGGGGGGGTGTCGTATAGTATGTAACAGATGTCAATAATCACTTCACAGCAAACAGCCTTCCTACACACCGGGGTTTTCACAGTGACGAGAAACGCACGTTGTGTTTCTCGGGTGTCACATAATGCTGACTGGCAAGTACTTGTTTCAAACCGCCACATAATGATGCTTGAAACGTACTAATGTCTATCCTATCCATTAATGTAGTCAAATTCTAGGTCTGTTCACGAAGAAGTCTTCTATCAGAACAGTATTTCCCTAAGATACACATCATCCTTAATAATGGGCGTCAAATTCATTCTTAACCCAGAATCACCAAACTAACCACAGTGCTGGCTAGCCATATTTAGTTTGTCTGGTTCACTGGCCACAGGCCTCTGCTTAATCTAGGTCAAAACACAGGCTCACGGCACACTTGGCTGGCCTGGTCGATATTTGACCCACAACTAAAAAAAAAAAAAAATTGTTAAGCGAACTTTAAAAACTTGTTGTTTGTCCATCAAGAATAATGATGACCATTCATTTCATCCAGTGGGGTTGAAAGTATGGAGCCGTGAGTTCTAAGATGGCTGATAAGGCCTATTTTGGCTCGAAATGTACTTTGACAATGTGGACAAAGAATGCTTGGCGTTTCTGGAGGAGGATTTCCTGCAGTGGTTTTTCTCTTCTGTCTTTTCTTCACAGCTCTTGCAGTCCTAGTTGCCTCACATATGACTGCACCCTTGTGTAATGATGCACGCCACGAATTTCGGTCTCTGGCTGCAGCCTCTCAGGTGTCATGATGAATTCCAAAAGCATTTAGTGAAATCTTCAGATTGTCTTTAAAGCGTTTCCTCTGGCCGCCTTTGGAGCGTTTACCACAACGCAACTCGCCGTAAAAAATTCGTTTAGGAAGCCTGTGATCTGGCATGCTAGTCAAGTGACCAGCCCAGCGAATCTGATTCTTCAAGAGAGTGCGGATACTGGGCATGGACTCTCTTTCTAGGACTTCAGTGTCTGGGATCTTGTCTTGCTATTTAATCTTCTGTAGCTTCCTTAGGCAGACTGTGTGGAAGTGGTTTAATTTCCTAGCGTGTCACTGATAAACAGTCCAGGTTTCACAAGCATATAGCAGTGTGTATAATACAACTGCTTTATAGACTTTCAGCTTTGTTTGCAGGCTTATTCCAGTTGTGTCCCATACATTCTTGTACAGTCTGTCAAAGACCGCGCTAGCCTTGGAGATTCTTGCATTCACTTCGTCATCGATTGTGGCAGCTTGTGACACAGTGCTGCCAAGATAGGTGAATTTGTCCACAACACTTAGTCTATGACCATTCACTTTGATATTTGGCACAGTGTGATTATTCCCTGGAGCTGGCTGGTACATAACTACAGTCTTCTCCAAGTTGATATTGAGCCCAAAGCTGGCACAGGCATGTGAGAAAGCTGAAACATTATGTTGCATGTCCGCCTCTGAGTTGGCGTATAGAGCGCAATCATCAGCAAACAGGAGCTCTCTGACGGTGTCGCTGTTAATTTTGGTGTTAGCTTTCAGCCTTCTGAGATTGAATAACTTTCCATCCATGCGGTAGTTGATGTGTATTTACCTTTAAACTTAGGAACTATTCGGCCACAGACATCGATAAGATAGCTTCATAAAGACCTCTGCTGCAGACCACTCTCTGGCTCCCCCAGAAGATCCATAATAATACAGCGGGATGGAGAAGCGGCCTCTCACCTCAATGACAAACTATCGAATGACAACTTCGGGTCAGGTCCGGAAGTATCATACAATCACGGAACCCCCCCCCCCCCCCCCCAACATCGAGAATCGCCTCACGAAATGATGGCATCTCACGATTCTCAGAATGTACAACTTCCCTAACAAAAGTATCTACGCGCATTCAAAGAGTTGAGTTATTTTCTTAGGACCAGTGAAGTTCATGAAACCCCGATACATAACTTATTGAGAACCTAGAATACGGTCTTAACTCAATATAACTCGGAGAACTCCACTCACCCGCCTCAAAATGTGGCATAGAAGCATGAACGGGGTGGACAGAAGCGGGGAATGCGTTGTCCCGTCTAAGGCCTACTTCCGCTTATCGACAGTTACAGTTGATGGTGCACTACTTAAATTCTTAGCTACAGTTGATAGTGCACCACTTCGTTGGAAATCGAAAAAAGGTAGCCTAACGGCGTTGCCGGGGCAAAATTTCGAGTTAAAAATTTACCCAAAGTATTTCAGGATTCTCGAAGATGCTACGAAGTTCATGCATTGAGCTGAGATGTCTCCGGACTAAGGCTTGAGTTAGAAGTAGGAAGGAGCACTTGTGGGTTATACCCGTGTCTTGATGTTGATCCATCGACTTGGCTCTTGCTTTTGTTGTTATTGTTGTTCCTCTTCTTCTTTGCCTTTGTGCCAAGGTAATGTAACAGTTCTCATGGATGGCTCTGTGAGTAGTACCTCAAGTGGTATTTTATTTTTATTTCTAGTGCAGCACCAGCTAGGTGACGTCATATTTTACTATATAAAGAGTCTAGCACCAGATCCATGACGTCATAAACCGACACCAGATTTTTTTTCTCCAAATTCGCGGTTTTTTAAACTTCCGGTTGACTCTTCCGGTCCTTGGGTGGCAGATATGTGTCGCCTGGGGTGACCGGGCACGCTTCCGGTGTTGGGAGATTAAAAAGTCCAACTTTATTTAAAAAAGTAAATTATTTACGATTTTTTTATAACCATGTGTGTGCGTGTGTTTGTGTGCTCGGGGTAGGCCGACGTGGGGGATCGGGCGCAGGGGAATGGGCCCCTCTTCCTACTATTAGCTTTTTCCCCCAGAGGGGACCATGAAACCCACACCTACTATGAGGATGTATGAAGTTTGATGATCAGCAAAACCCCTGGCCAGACCAAGTGCAATAAAAGCAATGTTACACGTTGATCTTAGCCAATAGGACGAAAGGCAATGACAATGAGTATTGCTCCGATGAGACAGCATACATGACGCCTGTAACCGATCAAGCTATGGACGTCTGGCACGTGATGGTATAGCGGTAAACAATTACTTAAAATATTAACAACTTCTTATGCTGGTTTTTGGCGTACACCCTTACCGACAGAATGCCAGCCCAAAGACGCATTATACCGCAGTCTCCTCAAAGTCTTCTCAGAAATTAAATTCTGGCTGAATTAACTGACTGCTCAGCTCAGTGATAACTCTAACCTTCACATCTATGAGCGACTGAATGCATCATGCTTTTCTTGTCAAACAAGTAGGTTGGGCTGTTGCGCTTGTTGCTTATTGAACATTTTAGCTTCTAAATTCCCTTCTCAAACCAGACATAATGAATCTGAGTAGAGTTCAAACTTCTATGTGTAGCTTTAACTTCTACTCAACAAACCCAGCGTTCTTAATTCTGTCATCCAGACAGAAAAAAACTTCTCAAGCATGCACCTACCACCACCTTGCCCTACCCTGAAACACTGACTTACTGGTTGGGGTAACTATGGGGTAAGCTGACCTGGGCATATCGATCGTACACAGCCTACTCTGTTACATTGGATACCATCTCAGCGTGCAGAACCCAGAAATAAGAGAGCCGATAAGCTAGCTAAGGAAGGAGCAACAGAACATACCACCAAAAGAAAAGAATGATTAAATCAATCTGAAAGCCACCAGCACTAGGTCAGTTTAGAGACAGACCGGAGCAAATTACTCTGTGCCTCAGAACAAGAAACAATAGATTATGCAACCAAAATTCAAGATTGGCAAATCAGCCATGTGCACATGTGGATTGGTGCCACAGACTGCAGATCACACACTCCAAGATTGCCAAAAATGCAGCATACCTAGACACACTTTCTGGCCTACAAAAACAGCAGTCGAAGCTAAATTCTATGGACAATTGAGCGAACCAAAAAAAAAAAAAAAAAAGACAGTCGAATGCATACAAGAGACAACATTGAAGAAATAGACAAATGCCAAGTGAACGAAAGAATAAGAAAAAGAAGAGGTTGGAAGCAATGACGATTGTTGTGAATGCCTCAGACAGCCAGAGTAACTAGCAATAATTAAATGGAAGAAGCTAATGACACTAAAAAAAAAAAACACAAATATAAGAAATAGACATATGGTATTCAATGATATTGTGAAGAGAAAAGAGGCACAGGTAAACATCATAACAATTGGAAAGATCAATGGAAAGCAAGGCACAAGCATGGCAAAAGAAATTATGCTGGATAGACTCAGGTGGTAGTAAGGAGGAAGATTATAAGCAGTTGATTCAGAACACCAGCGACTGAGATCTGTAGGGAGACATGAACGTCTATGCCAGCTGGCAGGGCAATGAAAATGACGCCTACCTCTATGTTTCTTAACATTGCCATTTTCAGCAAAAGAAGCACCAAAATCACCACACATGTAAGGTTTCTCTCCTATATGTATTCGCTTTTGTTTATCCTGAGTGACAGTTTGAGACAAAAAGCACCACAATAATCACATTTATAAGGTTTCTCTCCTGTATGTGTTCTCTTGTGAGACTTCAGATTGCCAGTATTCTTAAAAAACATTACAACCATTACACGTGTAAGGTTTATCTCCTTATTTGTTCTCTTGTGAGTCTTCAGGTGGCCAATATCAGCAAAAGAAGCACCACAATCATCACATTTGTAATTTTTCTCTCCTGTATGTATTCGCTTATGTCTCTTCAGACTGCCAGTGTCAGCAAAAGAAGCACCGCAATCATCAAACTTGTAAGGTTTCTCTCCATTATGTGTTCTCTTGTGATTGATGTTCTTGTGGCACACTAGATGGTCATATTGATTCAAAAGGCCATCCCATTCATTTAATTTGTTTGGCATCTCTTCAGTATGTGTTCTTTTATATATGTCTTCACAAACATTTGGACTAGAAACATCAGACAAGTCTCCGGTGTGAGTTCTTTAAAAGTTATAATTAACACGACCAAAAATGTCATCAAGAGAATTTGCAAAGCTCTGTGTATGTTTTACTCATTTTTCCTTATTTTGAGGCTGACAATTTGCAATAGCCAGAGATAGTTAATTGTTTGTATCAATCACAGAAGACACACTTTCTGACATTTCACAATTTTCATGTTTTACTGATGCCTTACAACTCTTCTCAAACATTATTGATTCTGAGATGCTGTGTTCTGTCATTTCTTGAATGATGCCACACCAACATATGTCTACCATTTTACTGAATCTGTGACCCCTGTCTTCACACAGAACATCTGATAGTTCTTGTTTCACAACCTTTATATCTATGCTGTCATATGTCCACTTTTGTGAATGCTCTTGTATAGAATGGTAAGGGATATGTAGAGACCATGAGTGTGTTTATGAAACAAACAAAGTAATTAATTAATTGCCTCATGAATATACAACTTATTGAAAAGATGTATATGTATAACTAAACAGGCAAACAGTGCACCTACAGACAATCAATTTCAAGTGAACGAAAGATAAAGAAGAATTATGGATGTGCTCACGTATGATCTAAGCTGATGTATGATCTAAGCTGATGTGTTGTCTAGGTCAGTGGTTCTCAACCTTTTTGGCCCGTGCCCCCCTTTACCATATGTCCAGACTGCCATCCCCCCTTTCCAAAAGTTCAGCCTCAAAAGTGTATTAAAAATAACATGCCTATAATACTGAAAATTCTTATTTTCTTCCATAGTTGTACATAACCTTTACATGCAAAGATAAATTTTATAGTTTAGTTTAAGCAGTTAATGGCAAATGAATATGCTGATGGATATTAAAACTTAAATAAAAGCATTTTTATATTCACAATATATTAAAACACCACAATAATAATACTACAATAAACAAACGGTAAAACGTCAAAAAATTGTAACTTAATATACGACACCAGAATGCTAGAAAATTGTGCTTCATCAAACAAAACGTGCATTACAAAACCAGGATATTGTAGATTCGTAATTAACTTCAGTTAAATGAAGATTGTAATCAATGACAACACTTTGATTGTTTTTCCCACAGCAATTTTGAAATGCACGGAGGAGTAAGGGAACAACGGAGATCATTTTCAACATCTAATCTATTACGTCGTTTCGTTTTAATTTCCAACAGAGCTGAAAATCCTGACTCACAAAGATATGATGATGCAAATGGAAGCAATGCACGGATTGCTTTTTCTGCCACTTTTGGGTAGAAATCCCACACCAAAGGCCAAAATTCCGTGATTGATTTCTCATAAAACACATCTCTTGCTCCCGAATAATTTTTCAGCTTCAGAAATTCATCTTGACCATGATCAGAAACTTTTTCAACTGATAATTTGAATGGGTTTCGCACCAAATCCAGCTCATCATCACTAAGTTCAGGAAAATATCGCTCAAATTCATTTTATAGTGCTTCAAATGATGCAAAATTTCATATTTTTGTAAATTATGGAAGTACTTGGTCTTTACCACCAACAACGAGAACGGATGGCAGCTTCTCAAACATTGCAACATTTGTCATATTGACCTTTCTTTTCCAGTTGTCCAGCTTGCTCAGAAAAGCCTTCCTTGCATCTGAAGATTGAGTTTATTCAACTGCTCAAAAATATCAACTAAATAGGCAAGGCGCGTGATTCATTTCTCATCATCCAGCCAGGCGAAAAATTCTATCTTACCCTGAACCTCAAATAATAATTTGAGCTCATCTCTCAGCTCAAAAACTCACACAGTTACATTTCCTCTTGACAGCCATCGAATATTTGTGTGAAAAAGAAGCAAATAGTGACCTGCATCCATAACTGCTTAAAAAGCCGTGAGTTGAGAGCTCCTCCTTTGATAAAATTCACTACCTGAACGGTTTGATCCAAAACCTGTCCTAATGGAGCTGGAAGTGTTTTGGAGGCCAGTGCCTGACGATGGATCATGCAATGAATGCCTTTCACTTTTGGGGCACATTTCTTCACACTAAAGCATCTCTCTATCTTTGGAAAACGAACACAACGAAGCGTTGGCGTTTCTAGATATCCTAGTTAGACGTAGAGCAGACGGCACAATTCAAAAATAAGTGTACCGTAAAGAAACATGGACTGGCCAATGTTTAAATTTTCAGAGCTTCGCACCTATCCAGTACAAACGGGGCTTAGTACGGACTCTGTTTGACCGTTCTAGGAAGATATGCACACAGGACGCACTGACAGAGGAATTTGAAACTCTGAAGAATGCCTTAAACCTGAATGGGTACTCCACAGGATTTATAAAGCGCCACTGCCAACAGCCCAAACCTAAACCAGTCTCTAAACTCAAGGTTTTCATCCAGTTAACCTTCTGAGGGGATGACGTAATGCAACTTTTTCAGGAGCGGCTCATCACAGCAGTCCCGGCGAACATTCTGTGCTGCAACTCCGGTTATCAGGTACAAAACCACACCGATCTCCATCCCAGCAGTTAAAGAACCTGTAGCTTTGTACACCAAATCGAATTGTACTTACCGATTTACATGCAGGTGCGAGGCCATCTGCATGATAGAACAGAGCGACAGTTACATAACAGAGTGTTGGAACACATTCCGAACTGGGTGGACAAGATACTACACACAGAAGATGGTAGTCTAGGCAGGCCGACACACCGGAACAGTCCTGCTTCATCGGTCGCGAGACACGAGAGTGGTCACGTGGTTGAAAGAGACAGTGCCTTCCGTGTGTTGTTCAACACACAGAGTAGTCGGTTGTTAAGGTTTGCTGAAGCCATAGTGATCGACCTGAGTAAGCCGTCCTTGTGCAAGCAGAAAGACATGTTAGTCAGTTTAAAATTACCATGGTAGACAGTCGACATACTGTGCGAATATGTGTATATTTCAGATTGAAGGATGTATCTAGTTATTTCACTTAATGTTGTGTGATTTCTGCAGTATGTATCTGACGAGATGCAGCGAAATATGCCAGGCAATAAATCGTGCAATCTATTGTTTGTGTCTTCGTTATTCAAATTACAGTTGTCACTGATCAGCTACCGCCCGCCTTAAGTTGGTCAGCCCCTGGCCAATTGGGTGCTTATCCGCCACAGCCTGTCTGCTTCAATGGGTGCTTGAGGCCAGGACAAAATCTGAGTCGCAGGCTATAAAACCAATGCGCCAGGTACTGCTAAAAAGAAAAATAGTAACCTCAAGCTATGGCTTGCAACCTGGAACGTAAGAACCATGTGTCCAGGATTTCCCTCTGACCTGACGAATATTGACGATGTGAGAAAAACGGCTGTTATTTATGCTGAACGTAATCGTCTTAATATTGATATTGCTGGCCTGCAGGAGACTCACCTCGATGAGGAAGGGTCACTCAGGGAAAACAATTACACTTTTTTTTTGGTGAAAAGGAGAGGACAGGCAGAAAAAAGCAACGTTATGTGGACTAATAGGGCTATGGCTCGCCATAGGGGATGGACTCCCTATAGTCAGATTTTCGTCATAAACCTGCGACAGGCTTAGCATGCTGGCAGGGGATCCTCATACTGCTCATAGACAAACTAAGAAGCATAAACAGACTGACCAAAATGGATATAGGATGGATGCAGGGAATAAAAGAGTCGATGGGAATATCGATATATGAAGCCCATAAGCGGGCACTCTCCCGCTGTTTATACTTCAACTCGGCACCGCATGGTACAAGAGGAACATGATGAGCCGAGATGAGATGGTGTGGACTTTGCAGTGAAGAATTCACTACTGGGAATGATTGAAATTCCAGCTTTAGGTAATGAAAGACTATTATCCCTGTGCTTGGCAACGTCTTGTAACCATTATCACTGCATATGAACCGACATTCATTATGTGAGGAGTTAGACTGTGATCAAGGCAGTTCCAAAATCTGACTACATTTATATGCTCGGAGATTTCAAAGCTCGTGTGGGCAAGGACTCGAGTTCAAGGCCAGTGTGCCTTGGAAAATACAACATCGGTCGCATGAATGAAAATGGGCAAAGGCTGTTGGAGCATTGCATAAAAATGACCTATGTTTTACAAACTCCTTTTTAAAAACAAATGAGCTGCATAAGGTCACATGGAGACATCCAAGATCCGGCCATTGGCATCAGCTGGACTTCATCATCACACGGAGACAACATCTGAACCAAACATCATTAACTCGAAGTTACCACAGTGCTGACTGTGATAAGGATCACTCTTTGGTTGTTGCAAGGATTAGACTGAGACTAAAGAGAATCTAAACAGCCAAACACGACACATACAGGACGTTGCGGAACATTAGGAAGTAGGAACATTTTTTCAAATTTTTATTTTATTCTTATCTTTTAAATTTTATTTTTTTTTATTCCGAGCTGTGTATCAATATAAAACATATGTTCAATATAAAAATAGTATGTCATTAGGTAGTTTTGACCTATCTACAAGCATATGCAGGGCTTACTTCAGCCATATCATGTAAGTGATGTATTCACTATGAAACAAATCTGTTGGCCTTTTTGGTTGATTCGTTATCTCAGAACGTATAAAACACATGTGTCAAACTTAAGACCTGCGGGCCACATCAGGCCCAGTATTCAATCATATCAGGCCCGAGAGGTCTCAACCGACATACAAATATATTTGGCCAGAGAGAATTTTAGGCAAAATTATTTTTGTAATGGCCACCATATAGAGTGCAAATCAAATTCCATAATTAGCAACCTTGCTGAATGATGGGCTACCTGAGAGCGTTCTCACTTCGGTCAGTATAAGCGAAAATAAAAGTTGTGTAGTGAGTGGATGTTCGTCGTTATAGTGACCTAGCAACGTTCAGCTGCTCGTTTTGGATTGGCACACAATCCTTTGACTTTGTTGCATTCTCCCATGCTGTCAATGAAAGTAATGACACGACTGACACTGCACAGCTCGCCATCGACATCTGTGGAGTGGACTCCAGTTTGAATGTTACAGAAGAAATATTGGACATGAAATCCATGCATGGGACAACGACAGGAAAATACATTTTTGACAACGTATGTCAAAGTTTATCCAGCATGAACCTGCCTTGGGACAAACTCGTTGGACTGGCAACAGATGGAGCACGGGCGATGTGTGGCGAAAAAAAGTAGACTATTTGGAAGGACGAGGTTAAAGATGCAGAACTATACTGGTGAATTGATGGCATATAACTGCATCATACACCAAGGATCGCTGTGTAGTAAAGTCCTCAACATGGAAGATGTATTGAGCACTGTAACACAAACCATCAACTTTATCAGAACCAAAGGTTTAAATCAACGCCAATTTAAGTCTGTTTTGCAGGAAATGGAGTCGCCGTTTTGTGAAATGACTTATGATACAGAGGTGCGAGGCTAAGACGGCGAAAAGTTCTCAGTAGATTTGTCCAGTTGATTGAGGAAATCTGTCAATTCATGGACAGTAAAGGAAAAGATTCCACAGTTTTCGGGATAAAAAGTGGAAATGCGAGTTGGCGTTTCTGTCTGATATAAGCACTCATCTCAACGACTTGAACCTGCAGCTCCAGTGACAGGATCACTTTATCACTGATATGTATGATGCAGTGAAGGCATTTCAAGTGAAGCTGTGCTTATGGGAGACACAAATTCTCACTTTTTTTTTTTGTTGCCACGCAATGTTACACCAAGCCAACGCTATGGTGTTTCCCAATGCACACTTTGCTGAAAAACTTAGCTTACTTTGCGCTGAGTGGGCGCTTTAGTGACTTTGAAGCACAGAAAAGTAATTTCGAGCTGCTTCGTAATCCATTTGCCATAGATGTGGAAACTGCACTTGTAAATTTGCAGATGGAGTTAATAGAGCTGCAGTGTAAAGAGACACTAAAGGCAAAGTACGACACTGTGGGGCCTGCACAGTTCACTCGTTTCATTCCTGAAGAGATGCCCCGGCTTCGTCTACATGCGGCTCGAACCTTGAACATGTTTGGTAGCACATATATGTGTGAGCAGCTGTTTTCTGTGATGAAGATTAATAAAACATCACGCAGGAGTCGTCTCACTGATGAACACTTGCAGTCCATCATGAGAATCTCAATGACACAAAACATTACTACCAACATAAACGAACGTGTAACCAAGAAAAGATGCCAAACATCATGCTGTGACAAATTGACATAAGAGTGAAAATGTGTATACCAATGATTCTTTACAATTAAAACATTTTTCTGTTTTAATTTATATTAATGTTTAAAAAAGGTTTAATTTCCGGCTTATTGAATGTTTATCCTGTTCAGCCCGCAACTGTACATGTGATTTGAGTTTTTTTGCCTGCTGGGTGATTGAGTTTGACACACCTGGTGTAATATGACAAGTATTTTGCTTTATGCTTGTTTTGTCAGCCCACATTAATACATACAATTACATGGTTCAGACTAAAAACCTTTGATTTTTAAGTAACTTAGCATTTCTAAAATGTGTTGGTACCCATTGTCCATTTTTTACAAGATCAAAATAAATCATATCGAAACAGAAGAATTACTATTTCAGTTCATCTCAATGGAAATTATAGTAAATCAACATGCCATATGTCATTTATGACAATAGTAATGTTTAGGTGATTGTCACCAGCTCTATGCAATAAATGTCACCAGCTCTGTGAATTAAATGTCACCAGTACTATATGAAAAAGTATACTCAGAACAATCTTAATGCACCTGTATAATTCACAGTGTAGTGTAATATTGAGACACATTTATTGTGCTGTAAGTTTGTTGAAGTAATGTATAGGAAAACTTGCCAACCAGGCACAGCTATAATCCTGAATACTCATGAAACATGCCAGCAGCATGACTATATATGTTATTAAATGAACTGTCTACCATATACTGTTGATTCTCTTATTAAAAGTGAGAGACATGTATACTTCATTATTATTCTTTAACACAGGCTCTGACCTCATTAAAAATTTTCAATGAGTAGTAAAATATGCAGCTTTCAATGTAAATGTATGCACACATTTCTGACATGCTTATTATAGACACCGGCACTATAATTTTATTATGGGAATAATTGAAATGGCCTCATAATAAATCCAGCAGCCAGAGTCTAAAGTAAACCATAATACACTCTATTAATAAAGCCCATAGAAACTATATATATTGATATCTATGGGACAAGGAAACAGAACAGATGGTGTTACTATTTTATTATCACATGATTTGAATCAGTGAAACATTTAATAATGTTAGTTAGCTGCATATCCTTTACAGGATGTCACAGTCAACACCAGCATATTTTGCTGTTGTGATCTCTTGGCAAGTTTACGATCAATAGTTTGTCATTGCTTTCTGAATGACTGGCACTCTTACCATTTTGAAAAAACACCAATGCAAGGCAGTCTGCTGCCAAATCGCCCACAGCTGTGTTTCGAATGTGGGTATCTGGGATTAAAAACTGCGTCCGTAACCTCTTTGCCAGGGAGCTGGCTTTAATATTGTAGTTGATTAATAACAGCATAGAATAATATTTTTGTATACGCAGACTAAATAACTCATGGTTTGGTTATTTAGACTAAATAACTCATGGTTTGGTGTCAGGGTCTTACACCTGGCTCGCTACCTAACACATGTGGGACAGTACAAGTACAACGTGATTTGACTCAAGACTCAACGACACAACGTTCAACGGATTTAATTACAGATCATATACAATACGATGATCACAACAATATATACTGGATACTTCAATACACTTACATCCACCATACAGCACACAGTCTGACTCTCAAGATGTCCAGGCACTCGACATTCGGCCACAGAAACCTTTCTCGCAACATGCGTCCTGTTCAGTCCACGTCCCAGAGCTGTCTGCCTATGGTTTGGAACTCGCCTCCTCACCTGAGGTGGCTTCACGAGACATGCGTGCGTCCTTGGTGTGACCGCTGGCCGTCTCGCCAGCCGGCAACTTCGCAGGCAGGTGACTACCATTCGCCTGGCGGCGTAACGAAGTTCCTTCATCCCTGCTAGGGACTGAGTCACCTGGCGGCGTAACGATGTCACTGCATCACTGCCGTACTGTGGACTCTGACACGCTCCCCCGGCAACTCCATGAAAGACGTCATCTTTCATGTCTAATATATATACATACTGGGTTAGTACCTTAACCCTTGTCAGAGTCAACCCTTATGTTGCTTATATACATTGGTATCATAATACATAGAAAATACACATCTGCCATAGAAAACATATAATCAATAGAAGTTATATTCAACGACATGTGGTGTTCAACTTTTAACACCTGTCAGGTTTCATCATCTCGATGGCTGATTACCTTAATTGCATTAATGACCCAGTCAGATCGGTAGTTCCAGCTTCACGCATCTACCTCGCAGCATTTGAAAAAAAAATAATAATATGGTTCTTGAGACAAAAACCATCTAGCTAGACCGAAATGTGGCTTTTACATAAGTCACATAAACCCTCAAACCCCGACCTCATTTGGCCAGGACTCTTGTGTTGGTCTGCAATGTCTGCAACCCTTTGCCATGCCCAGTAAATGCCTACCTGATGAGTTCAAAATCTGGCCAACACATGGCTATTTTTATATAACATATTACATTATACATTTCAAATTATGGCCCTTTGTGTAAGGATGTAATAGCAACTAAAAGAAAGGGGAATAATTTCAAACATTTATGGCATATAATAATTTACAATAATTATTTTATTTCTTAGTGTCATCGCTTGACGTTTCTTCATCCTAACGAGAAAAAGTCGCTAGTATGAATACACTAATCAAGATATGATTCTAAGATTACACTACATAAATATATAAACACACAATTCGTGTATTCAATTTTATAGATTCCTAAAGATTTTAGAATCGTCATAGCTTTTTAAACTTTCATGTGTCGTCTGCTAGTTTTACTCTAAATTACAACATAATCCGGAAGTACACACGAACACTAAGTAATCGATGTTACAACTTGTAGAACACACCTGTTCCGGTTTGATGTAGTTACGGACGGTATACTGTTCTTACAGTTCATGCGTTGGATGTTTTCTTATAAACCTTCTGGATTTAGATTCAACTGCAATGGTGTAGCTGTCAACTGTTCATGTCACACTTTCACACATGGATGTTAAAATATCTCTGGAAGATTCCACACGGATATGCCACTGTCACAATGGATAGTTCGCTTACGGTAAGTCTTGAGCGAATGTGGCAATGTTCTTGTTACAGAATATGTACAATTAAAATTCGCTTTCTACCACACACTACACAATTATACACGACAATCACTACATTTAGTAATAAAATACGAACATTATATACTGTGGGAGTAACCTCTATCACAATGTAGACATTACACAACTTTTGTGAATGCACAACTTATTCACTGATAGATGGCTGTGTTGATCTGAGTATTTTACACTGCACTCAGACTTTGTTGCTCAATGGGTCGGTCGGACAACGGGACAACAAATCGGCGATCGTATTGGTTCGGCCTGGAATATGTCGGACCTCGAAGCTGTAGTCTTGGAGTTTCAAAGACCAACGGGCTATCATATGGTTTGATGGTACCCCAGAATTTATGAATCGCAACGGACTGCTGTCAGATTCCACGATAAAATGGCGTCCTAGAAGAAATCTAGACAATTTTGTAATACCCACCACTAAAGCTAGGGCTTCCAACTGAGGTATTGACCACGCCCGTTCTCTCGGTTTAAGCTTTCTGGATACGAAATACACAGGATGGAGGATGTTGTTGTGCTCTTGCAGCAAGACTGCTCCAATCGCGACGGAGCTCGCATCTGTTCTTAATCTGAAAGGTAAATGGAGATTGGGCAATTTCAGGATGGGATTGTGTAAGCTGTTATCAGAAAAACAAGCTAATACTTTAGAGAATGCTAATTTTAGGCATTCATTGCTTACAATTTTCTCCGGCTTATCTTTAGTTAGTAAGTTAGTAAATACTTCGGTTAGGTCGGAAAAATCTGGAATAAACTGGCGGTAATAATTTATCAGTCCTAATAAAACTTCTGACTTGTTTCTTTGTAGTCGGAAGTGATAGTTTTAGAATCTTGGACACAATGTTATCGTCTGTCGTGACAAAGCCATTGGATATTTTGTATCCCAAAAAGGATATTTCAGGGTAGGCCATGTCTACTTTCGAAGGCTTTACTGTCAGTCCGTGCTGTCTGATGCGTTCAAATGTCAGTTCTAATGTCTTTATGTGCTCTGTCATTGTCTCTGTGTGAACACAGATGTCGTCGATATAGCAGATTATGTTAGAAATGTCTACAAGAAGAAGTCGTGTCATACGTACGAATGTGGCTGGGGCGTTGACTAGCCCAAATGGAAGTTTGCACCATTCGTACAGTCCCCAAGGTGTGGCAAAAGCTGTCAGATGTCTGCTCTGTTCGTCTACTTCTATCTGATAATATCCTTTAGTCATATCTATCTTCGTGAAGAACCTAGCCCCTGTCAGTTCTGTCAGAAGATCGTCAGCGTTTGCCATTGGCTCCAAATCTAGAACAGTTATTTTATTTAGCTTTCGATAGTCGATACACAGTCTTATTGTATTGTCCTTTTTGCGCACAATGACCATGGGAGATGAGAAGTCTGATTGGGATCGTCTTATGATGTTATTCTTTTCTAGGTTGATGATCTCCTGATGTAAATGTTCTTTGTAATGTAATGGGATGGTGTATGGTCTGCATCGTATGGGTGTGTTTGATGTGAGTGTGATGTGATGCTGTACTAATTCTGTTTGTCCTGGGTTGTTGGAGAAAATGGTGTTGTACTGTTGTATTAGGTGTTTTAAACTGTCTGTTTCTGCTTGAGTTAGCTTTGGATTGATCTTGATATCCTTCAAGCAGTCTGTCGTGTCTAATGTAGGTGTTGGAATTTCGTCACTAACCTCGTCATCTTCGTGATCTATTATCACTGTACAAGCTGTCATATCGTCTTGTTCGTTGTCTCTGTTATGGTATGGTCTTAGCATATTTATGTGAAATATTTTGTGTTTGTCTTTTATTAGGATCTCATAGTCTACAGGTGAAATCTGTCTTGTCACTTTAAAAGGTCCCTGCCAAGAATCAGTCAATAAGTGTCGGTCACTAGGTAACAGAAGAAGAACGTCCTGTCCAGGTGTCAAAGTAATTGTTCTGTTTCCTTTGTCAGCATACTGTCTATAAGTAGCACCAGATAATTTTAGTGCATTCTTTGCAATCGTACATGATTTGATGATTCTTTCACGCAATGATGTAACATATACGTATGATGATATGGGTTTAAGTACTGGAGTAGATTCAGTTAACATTTGGTGATAAATAGTCAATGGGCCACGTGGTTTGGCACCATAAATAAGTTCAAAAGGAGAGAAACCGGTACTAGAATGTGGTACCTCGCGATAAGCAAAAAGAATAGCTGGTAGATTTACATCCCAGTTATTAGGGTGTTCTTGCGTGACTTTTGCAAGCATGTGCTTCAGATCGCCGTTAAACTTTTCCACGATTCCACTTGAGTGAGGATGGTATGGTGAATTGAAACATTGCTTCACTCCCAACATTCTGGTGAAAGCTTGGGTAGATGCGGCGATAAACTGAGTACCCCTATCAGATTGGATAGTGTCTGGAAATCCTATCCGAGAAAAAATATGGAAGAATACTTCCATTATATCATTGGCAGTTATGTTCTTTAGCGGAATAGCTTCCGGCCAGCGACTACATTGATCAACGTAAGTTAGAATATATTTATTCCCTTTAGTTGTTGTATGATTGAGAGGGCCTACTATGTCAACAGATAGTTTTTCAAAAGGTCGACTGGCTAAGTCAGTGACTTGCAACTTTGCCTGTGGGTGTTTACCTTTTTTTATCAGTTTCTGGCAGGTGTCACAACTTCTGCAATATTCTTTAATGTCATTGCAAAATTTGGGCCAATGAAACTGTGTTAATAATCTAGATCTGGTCTTAACATATGCCATATGCCCTGCAAGAGGTATATCGTGGGCAAGATGTAAGGCTTGCTTACGATAACTAGTTGGCAAAACAGTTTGCTCCGTGGTGTTGTCACCTCTGGTATAATACCTGGTGAGGATATCATTTTTCAAAGCAAAATGCCATTTTGCATTCTTGGTTACCTTTGGCTTTTGGCCGATCAGATTAAAATATTTTACCAATGAAGGGTCAGCCTTTTGAGCTGTTACAAAAGTTTCCTTCATGGTGTTAGTAGGTAGTGATACTGGGCTAAGTGACTGAATAGCCTCAGTTTGATTACTTTCATCTTGCACTCTAGCAGTAGATCTGGTTACTGCGTTCACACAATCAATGATGTCAGATGGTGATGAAACAATGTTGTCAATGATATAGTGAGAACTTAGTGCTACATTAGCTACCATACATTCAATAGGTGGTGTGACATTATCAATGATGACATTGGATGGTGATGTTATGTTATCATCACTACACACAGATGTTATGTCATGAGGTTTATCATTCACCTCTGGTAAATTTCCAATTATTACATCACACACTGGGCTTGTTAACGCAGCGCACTTTACTTTCCCAGTGAGGAAAGGTGTTTGAATATATGCCCATGCTAATGGGTATCTCTCAATATTGCCTGAGAATGTTCTGCATGTTACGTGACTGTCTGTATAGTCTGTAGGCATTATGAACGTTCTCTTAAGGCCAATAAGTGAACTGCCGGTATCTCGAAGAACTGTAGCAGACTTGCCGTTCACATATCCGTGATGGACGATTATCTTGCCTTTTGAATCTACTACCAAATTAGCTTCTTCATTGGCAATAGGGATGGCGTGACCACACGTCAAAATACCATCTTCATAGAAGGTGTTACAAACAGTACATAAAGTGTTATACATGTCAAAAGTCTGTGCTGAGTTCACAGGATGTTTCTCTGATTCTTCTTCTTCTGATTCTGAACTGTTTGACAAGGCGGCATTTGCCTTGTTGATCATTTGTCTACCTTTACAATCCTTGCGATGGTGTCCATGCGCTTTACAAAGATAACATTTACGCACAGACCTGAAAGATCTACGCTCATGATCTCGTCTGTTTATCATATCTCGTAGATAAATATCATATTTTGGGTTTTTATCGCACATTTCATTTTGCTGATGTGAAACTTTACAATGAATACAGTGCTTAAATTTCTCAGAGGTAGGCCTATGAGGTTTCTGCCTACTATAGGGTTTGTCAAAATTAGCCGCAGCTACAAAATCAATGTCCGTAGATTCAGTCACAAAACAGTGTTTGTTGGCGGTGTAATACGCCGTACCTCGTCTATCAATCTCATCTATACTAGTGCATTCATTCACCTGCAAAAATTTGGAAAATTTTGGTGGAATTGATGAAATGATTTTGTCTCTGATGATTAGATCTTCTAATCTATCATAATTTCTGTCAATTTTGGCTGCTGAAGTCCATTTGGTGAATATATCTCGGACTAAGCAGAGGTAGTCAGAGAATGTTTGAGTCGGTTTTGGGCTCAACTTGCTGAACTGTTCTCTGTAACCTGCTTCATCTAACATAAAATGTGCCATTATCTTTGATTTAAGATAATGGTAGTCTTTTCTGAGGTCTTTGGGAATAGTCTCAATGACTTTAAGAGGTTCCCCTGATAAACTCCTCATATACACAATATTCCATTCAGACAGTGGAACTTGGTAATGTTCCATTAAAGTTTCAAAATTTTGGGTAAAGGCTGCAATGCAGTCACCCGAGGTATAATTACGTACAATACCCTGATATTTCTTGTACTGGTTTTCTTTCTCCAGTCTCTCAGATTTCTTATACTCTTTATTGATAGCAGTCTCAGTATCGAGTTGTTTTATTTTTAATTGCAACTCCAGTTCTTCTCTCTTACTCTGAGCTGCTATTTCTGCTTTCTTGAGTTCACTATCTATCTCAGCTTGCTTTGTCTTTGCAGCCATTTCTGCATGCTTTAAGGCTGTATCTGCCTCTACTTGCTTGGCAGCCCTTTCAGTCTCTGCCTGTTTTAATGCTCTTTCAGCTGCTCGTTCATCGCGTTCAGAAGCTTTCTCTTGTACTAGTAGGTATTCGTCGTATTTGTTCTCACTCCATTTTGTTAACTCATCACCTGTTAACTTCAACTTTAACCCCATATCAATGAAATCAAATAATGAAGACATGATGAAAAATGTCAATGTAATACTAGTTATAAGTGGTTAGTACAATAAACAATTTACAATTTTCCTTTATGCAATCTGTGCCTAAAATTGCATCCTTAAAGTAAATGGAAAGAAAAATATACTCAAGTGCCCTGGATGCGGTGAAGAATGGTTGGAAATCAGGCTAGGAAACTGTAGGGTCGTCACTTCGAATCACAAATGACCTCTACGCGCACGGTTTCGGATGGTACGGAAAAAAACCTGCTTTGTTTTGGAGGAAATAAATTAGCGTCTATTTGTTGGTGTGTGCCTGCTTGTCACTAAGTATTGAGTAGGTTTGTATGGCGTTGCGTGTAATTGTATGTCGTAAGTTTGTCTGTCAACAATTTTTTTTTTTTTTCAACACAAGTCACTTTCTTTCAAAACCTTTCTGCTTTCCACAAACTCAACTCACAAAGACAATCTAAATGTATCTCCACACGCTATAACATTGATGACACATCACTTACATCAAGATGACATTCAGTAAGGACATAGACATCAAGTTTACAAGATGGCGACAAGGTCACAATGGCGACAAGATCACAATGTCGACAAGGTCAAAATGGTGACAAAAATTTGACAATCACGAATGTTTTACACGTTTACACGACCAAACAATATGAATGCACTGTACGTTTACAACTAGTCTCCATGTTTAAACAATGTAGCAATAATTCAAAATGAGCCTTCCATGATCATTTTTACATGTACAAACAATTTTAACAAAAATTCTAAGTTCACAACCTCTAGTTCTAACCATTTATCACATAAATTCACGTTCATTTCAAAGCTGGACGACTGCCCCCACGTCCACACATGTCAGGGTCTTACACCTGGCTCGCTACCTAACACATGTGGGACAGTACAAGTACAACGTGATTTGACTCAAGACTCAACGACACAACGTTCAACGGATTTAATTACAGATCATATACAATACGATGATCACAACAATATATACTGGATACTTCAATACACTTACATCCACCATACAGCACACAGTCTGACTCTCAAGATGTCCAGGACTCGACATTCGGCCACAGAAACCTTTCTCGCAACATGCGTCCTGTTCAGTCCACGTCCCAGAGCTGTCTGCCTATGGTTTGGAACTCGCCTCCTCACCTGAGGTGGCTTCATGAGACATGCGTGCGTCCTTGGTGTGACCGCTGGCCGTCTCGCCAGCCGGCAACTTCGCAGGCAGGTGACTACCATTCGCCTGGCAGCGTAACGAAGTTCCTTCATCCCTGCTAGGGACTGAGTCACCTGGCGGCGTAACGATGTCACTGCATCACTGGTGTACTGTGGACTCTTACCATTTTGAAAAAACACCAATGCAAGGCAGTCTGCTGCCAAATCGCCCACAGCTGTGTTTCGAATGTGGGTATCTGGGATTAAAAACTGCGTCCGTAACCTCTTTGCCAGGGAGCTGGCTTTAATATTGTAGTTGATTAATAACAGCATAGAATAATATTTTTGTATACGCAGACTAAATAACTCATGGTTTGGTTATTTAGACTAAATAACTCATGGTTTGGTTATTTACTTTCTCTAAAATGCATGATTTGGCATTTTATAAAAGTTGAAAGCCACCATAAATCTTTAGATAAGAACAATGACCTATATCTGTATCTATACATATATACACATCATCATCATGTGCCATACCGATAAGCGTGGTCGGTCATGGTACGCCATCTCACGCGATCACCAGTCGTGGATCAGCTCTTGTGTTCTTGTCTAGACCATGCCATGTGGCCAAGCCATCCAGGTATTTACTTCTCGTGGATCAGCACTTGTGTTCTTGTCTCGATCATGCCATGTGGCTAAGCCATCCAGGTATTTACTTATCTGCCGGCCCCTTGTTAATTTCCCCTCAGTCTTACCAGTTGTCACGAAGTTCTCCAGCTGATGTCTTCTCATAACGTGCCCACAATTTTTGACTGTGCGTGTAATTTCACTAATTATTTTGCAATTTTTATTTGTTTCTTGTAGGCCTTGCTTTTGGTTTATCTGTCTGTGCATAACATCATTTGCATTTTCATCAGAAACCACATTTCCACCGACATTAGATGTTTTTCAGGTACAAGAGTATTAGGACTCACCACTCACCTTCTGTGAGAGCCGCAATAGTGTAGTGCAGGGTTCTCTTGTGGAGCTTCACTTTGCCAGTTCTTGTAAAAGATGAAAGACACTTATAATATTTATAAGGTTTCTCTCCTGTATGTGTTCTCAAGTGGTGCTTAAGACTACCAGCTTTATTAAAAGATGCAAAACAATCATCACATTTGTAAGGTGTCTCTCCTGTATGTGTTCTCTTGTGATTAATCAAACCAGAGGCTTGAGTAAAAGTTGTACCACAATCATCACATTTGTAAGGTTTCTCTCCTGTATGTGTTCTCTTGTGGTTAATCAAACCAGAAGCTTGAGTAAAAGTTGCACCACAATGATCACATTTGTAAGGTTTCACTCCTGTGTGTGTTCTCTTGTGGAGTTTCAAAATGCACGTTTGAGTAAAAGATGCCCCACAATCATCACATTTGTAAGGTTTCTCCCTTGTATGTGTTCTCAAGTGGTACACTAAAAGGCAAGTTCGAGTAAAGGATGCACCACAATCCTTACATTTGTAAGGTTTCTCTCCTGTATGTGTTTTCTTGTGGTGCTTTAGACTGCAAGCTTTAGTAAAAGATGCACTACAGTTATCACATTTGTATGGTTTCTCCCCTGTATGTGTTCTCTTGTGGCTCTTCAGACAACTAGCTTGAGCAAAAGATGCATCACAATCATTACATTTGTAAGGTTTCTCTCCTGTGTGTGTTCTTTTATGGACCTTCATGTTGCTAGAATTAGTAAATGAAGCACCACAATCATCACATTTGTAAGGTTTCTCTCCTGTATGTGTTCTCTTATGGTATACTAATTTATCAGTGTGAGTAAAAGATGCACCACAATCATCACATTTGTAAGGTTTCTCCCTTGTATGTGTTCTCAAGTGGTACACTAAATGACTAATTCGAGTAAAGGATGCACCACAATCATCACATTTGTAAGGTTTCTCTCCTGTATGTGTTTTCTTGTGGCGCTTCAGATTGCTAGCTTTAGTAAAAGATGCACTACAGTTATCACATGTGTACGGTCTCTCTCCTGTATGTGTTCTAGTGTGGCTGTTCAGACTATCAGCTCGAGTAAAAGATGCACCACAATTATCACATTTGTAAGGTCTCTTTTCTGTATGTGTTCTCATATGGTACACTAATTGGTCAGTGTAAGTAAAAGATGCACCAGAATCATCACTCTTGTAAGATTTTGCTACTGAATTTGTACTTATCTTTCTGTGTACATATATATCTTCACCAGCATTTGGATCACAAACTTCAGACATGTAAGTTGTCGTATCTTGTTTATTTCTTTGATGAATACAACTGGTAAGACTATCATGATGATCAAGAGACTTCTCAGAGATCTTTGAACATCTCACTGATGTTTCTACAGTTTGTAATTCACTAGTCTCATTAGCCACACACTTTGGTTTAGTGTCAATTTCATTGGTAGATGACACACTCTCTGGTATTGTATCACATTCCTCAGGTTTAACAGATGTTCCATAAATGTTCTCAATCCCACTATCATCAGGTGATATTTTTTCATGGTGAGCAAGAGTTATTTTATTTTCAGTCCCACTTGATCCTGTGTCTGTATGTCCTGCCATGTCTTCAAGGCTGCAGCAACCTTCCATGTCTACCATGTTATTGAATCTGTCATGAGTTTTGTAATCACAGAACACACCTGGAAGTTCTTGTTTCACAGACTCCAATTTAATGTGATCAGATGCCATTTTCTCTATGTACAGGTGCACTTAAGTGAAATAGGCAGTCACAACTCTGGCAACAGTGGTGTGTTTCTGAAACACACAATGAATATTTTGTTAAACACTAAGAGGCGGGAAACATAATATAACAAACTGTTTCAACTTTCATAAAATGAAGCTACTGTGAATGTACTATAGCACCTGATAAGTCACTACAGGTTTCATCTAACAAATGAACATATATATATATATGCTCGCTGCAGAGTTAATAAATGGTGCAGCTGCATCTCAACAAATGCTGAATCACAAATATGCATTAACCATGCATTCACTACTCTTTCTGCGCTAATACAAGTACGTCGTACCACTGCTGACAGTCTAATTCTTGGCTAGTTAGCTTTCTATGTTTACACTGGTGCTGTTGTCATTACTGTTCATTGTAGATCTGAATGAAGCCGGCAGTGAATTAAGCTTTACGTAAACTATAAATTGGCCAACTTACAGTGTATCATTGATAGTTGGGTCCAATAATGTACTTCAATCTCACTGCAATCATTTCCCTCACTATTAGATTAGATGCTTGAATATTGTTCTTGAGTGGAGGTCTATCTTGTCTATATTTCTTGAGTGGAGGTCTATCTTGTCTATATTTCTTGAGTGGAGGTCTATCTTGTCTATATTTCTTGAGTGGAGGTCTATCTTGTCTATATTTCTTGAGTGGAGGTCTATCTTGTCTATATTTCTTAAGTGGAGGTCTATGTTGTCTATATTTCTTGAGTGGAGGTCTATATTTCTTGAGTGGAGGTCTATCTTGTCTATATTTCTTGAGTGAAGGTCTATATTTCTTGAGTGGAGGTCTATGTTGTCTATATTTCTTGAGTGGAGGTCTATGTTGTCTATATTTCTTGAGTGGAGGTCTATCTTGTCTATATTTCTTGAGTGGAGGTCTATGTTGTCTATATTTCTTGAGTGGAGGTCTATGTTGTCTATATTTCTTGAGTGGAGGTCTATCTTGTCTATATTTCTTGAGTGGAGGTCTATATTTCTTGAGTGAAGGTCTATATTTCTTGAGTGGAGGTCTATGTTGTCTATATTTCTTGAGTGGAGGTCTATCTTGTCTATATTTCTTGAGTGGAGGTCTATCTTGTCTATATTTCTTGAGTGGAGGTCTATCTTGTCTATATTTCTTGAGTGGAGGTCTATGTTGTCCATATTTCTTGAGTGGAGGTCTATATTTCTTGAGTGGCGGTCTATCTTGTCTATATTTCTTGAGTGGAGGTCTATCTTGTCTATATTTCTTGAGTGGAGGTCTATATTTCTTGAGTGGAGGTCTATATTTCTTGAGTGGAGGTCTATCTTGTCTATATTTCTTGAGTGGAGGTCTATCTTGTCTATATTTCTTGAGTGGAGGTCTATCTTGTCTATATTTCTTGAGTGGAGGTCTATATTTCTTGAGTGAAGGTCTATATTTCTTGAGTGGAGGTCTATGTTGTCTATATTTCTTGAGTGGAGGTCTATGTTGTCTATATTTCTTGAGTGGAGGTCTATGTTGTCTATATTTCTTGAGTGGAGGTCTATGTTGTCTATATTTCTTGAGTGGAGGTCTATGTTGTCTATATTTCTTGAGTGGAGGTCTATGTTGTCTATATTTCTTGAGTGGAGGTCTATATTTCTTGAGTGAAGGTCTATATTTCTTGAGTGGAGGTCTATGTTGTCTATATTTCTTGAGTGGAGGTCTATATTTCTTGAGTGGAGGTCTATATTTCTTGAGTGGAGGTCTATATTTCTTGAGTGGAGGTCTATATTTCTTGAGTGGAGGTCTATATTTCTTGAGTGGAGGTCTATGTTGTCTATATTTCTTGAGTGGAGGTCTATATTTCTTGAGTGGAGGTCTATGTTGTCTATATTTCTTGAGTGGAGGTCTATATTTCTTGAGTGGATGTCTATATTTCTTGAGTGGAGGTCTATCTTGTCTATATTTCTTGAGTGGAGATCTATCTTGTCTATATTTCTTGAGTGGAGGTCTATGTTGTCTATATTTCTTGAGTGGAGGTCTATCTTGTCTATATTTCTTGAGTGGAGGTCTATATTTCTTGAGTGGAGGTCTATATTTCTTGAGTGAAGGTCTATATTTCTTGAGTGGAGGTCTATATTTCTTGAGTGGAGGTCTATGTTGTCTATATTTCTTGAGTGGAGGTCTATATTTCTTGAGTGGAGGTCTATATTTCTTGAGTGGAGGTCTATATTTCTTGAGTGGAGGTCTATATTTCTTGAGTGAAGGTCTATATTTCTTGAGTGGAGGTCTATGTTGTCTATATTTCTTGAGTGGAGGTCTATATTTCTTGAGTGGAGGTCTATGTTGTCTATATTTCTTGAGTGGAGGTCTATATTTCTTGAGTGGAGGTCTATATTTCTTGAGTGGAGGTCTATCTTGTCTATATTTCTTGAGTGGAGATCTATCTTGTCTATATTTCTTGAGTGGAGGTCTATGTTGTCTATATTTCTTGAGTGGAGGTCTATCTTGTCTATATTTCTTGAGTGGAGGTCTATCTTGTCTATATTTCTTGAGTGGAGGTCTATGTTGTTTATATTTCTTGAGTGGAGGTCTATGTTGTCTATATTTCTTGAGTGGAGGTCTATCTTGTCTATATTTCTTGAGTGGAGGTCTATGTTGTCTATATTTCTTGAGTGGAGGTCTATGTTGTCTATATTTCTTGAGTGAAGGTCTATGTTGTCTATATTTCTTGAGTGGAGGTCTATGTTCTCTATATTTCTTGAGTGGAGGTCTATCTTGTCTATATTTCTTGAGTGGAGGTCTATGTTGTCTATATTTCTTGAGTGGAGGTCTATATTTCTTGAGTGAAGGTATATATTGTCTATATTTCTTAATGCTACAGGTGGAAGTCGTCTGTATCTCGTAGCTGAAGGTTTAGAAGATTGTGTGTGTGTCCTGCTCAATTGAATGCATAATCTTGCTAACTCAGGTCACTACCTATCATCTCTATTCTGTGAATCCATTAATTGTTTTAATCTTGCTGACCTGTCTTTACTAGTCAAAATGTTGTTTAACTCTTTCTATACCTGTCTTTACTAGTCAAAATGTTGTTTAACTCTTTCTATACCTGTCTTATGGGTTGACTGTCATGATTATTATTCTACTGTCTTTTACTTGTTTTAACTCCATTTCTGTCCATGACTGTCCAAAACATGACATATCTAGGCACACCTTAGAGCCTAGAAAAAACAACAGGGAAGATCGACACTATGGACCACAGAGTGAACTAAAAAAAGACAGTTAAATTTATACAAGCAACAACGGTGCAGTTATAGACAAATTCCAAGTGAACAAAAGAAGAATAGGAAATCAGGGAGCTGTGATGTCAGTGCCTCTAATACTTGCCAGCATTGTAATGTGTTTGCATCCTCCTCGATGTGGGGATTATTTTAAACATTGGTCCCAGGTCAACCCAGCCTAAAGCAGACACAAGGTCCCAGGACAACCCAGCCTAAAGCAGACGCAAGGTCCCAGGTCAACCCAGCCTAAAGCAGACACAAGGTCCCAGCCTAAAGCAGACACAAGGTCCCAGGACAACCCAGCCTAAAGCAGACACAAGGTCCCAGGACAACCCAGCCTAAAGCAGACACAAGGTCCCAGGACAACCCAGCCTAAAGCAGACACAAGGTCCCAGGACAACCCAGCCTAAAGCAGACACAAGGTCCCAGGACAACCCAGCCTAAAGCAGACGCAAGGTCCCAGGTCAACCCAGCCTAAAGCAGACACAAGGTCCCAGCCTAAAGCAGACACAAGGTCCCAGGACAACCCAGCCTAAAGCAGACACAAGGTCCCAGGACAACCCAGCCTAAAGCAGACACAAGGTCCCAGGACAACCCAGTCTAAAGCAGACACAAGGTCCCAGGACAACCCAGCCTAAAGCAGACACAAGGTCCCAGGTCAACCCAGCCTAAAGCAGACACAAGGTCCCAGCCTAAAGCAGACACAAGGTCCCAGGACATCCCAGCCTAAAGCAGACACAAGGTCCCAGGACAACCCAGCCTAAAGCAGACACAAGGTCCCAGGACAACCCAGCCTAAAGCAGACACAAGGTCCCAGGACAACCCAGCCTAAAGCAGACACAAGGTCCCAGGACAACCCAGCCTAAAGCAGACACAAGGTCCCAGGACAACCCAGCCTAAAGCAGACACAAGGTCCCAGGACAACCCAGCCTAAAGCAGACACAAGGTCCCAGGACAACCCAGCCTAAAGCAGACACAAGGTCCCAGGACAACCCAGCCTAAAGCAGACACAAGGTCCCAGGACAACCCAGCCTAAAGCAGACACAAGGTCCCAGGACAACCCAGCCTAAAGCAGACACAAGGTCCCAGGACAACCCAGCCTAAAGCAGACACAAGGTCCCAGGACAACCCAGCCTAAAGCAGACACAAGGACATGTCTGGGAAGTAAAGGTGGCTGTGGTTATGTTGAGCAGGTCACCCACCAAGTGCTGATTGGTCGAACCAAATATGGAAATAGCACCATATATACCTGACATGTGGCATGGTGTGACCAGGATTCTGTACCTGTTTATATTAAGTCACATCTGAGGAGCTGATGATGATAAACAACATTTACAACAGCCATAGGCTAGAGTCTCATTGTCTTGTCTCAGAGACACTGTTGTGAAACAATCTATGTGGTTGTGTTATAGGAAATGTCTAGGAAGTTTGATGAAAGAAAAGAGATATACAAGCACACATGTCAGTCAGTCATTACATTATTTTTAGCCCTACAGTAGGCAGTTTACTTATCCAACGCAATTAGGCTGAAATGGGAAATAGTATTCTGCACCAGTGCAGAAGAATCCAGTGTGTCCCAAAACAGGCTATGAAAAGACTGTATGTGTTTCTGACAGCATCAATTCATTCAAATATCACGTGACAAACCATCTTGGCGTCCGTAAAACAGGTCAGTCTAACATTCTGTGCATAGCGACTGGTTGATATTATCAACAATGTTGGTGGCATGCATATCGATTGAACTAGCATGTATACTTTTTACACTTAAATGTGCAATTTCAGCTACTAAAGTTAAAGAGAATAGAAGTTTATTGATGATTAATAATTTATCTGTATATTTTTACTATGTTTTATCATTTAACATGGCTGAACCTATTTTTGAAGTCAGTTTTCATATCCACGTATGACCCATTTGAGTTAATCTCTCACAGACTGGCAGTACAATTTATTTTAAAATTAACTGTAAATGAGAAAATACTGTTAGATGAGTATTTCTTTTTTGTTTTAATCTGCAGCATTTGTCTTGTATTCTTGCATCTCTCATTACTGTTCATCAATGGTGGTGTCTGTTGAAGACATTTTTCTACATGGACCCCATCATACTTAGAAAATGAACTTTCATGGTAACATCATGCAAGATCATATTTGAAGACTAAATGTTTAAATGTTAATGTTGCATTACTTTGACCATGTTTTTCAAATTGGGTATTTACTCAGTGCCACCACAGCTACAGAGATCTTACAAAACATAATCCAACTGTACCTCAATGAAGCCTGTATGTCAATTCTAAGCGGAGACACTGCGTGTCATGATCTTAAACAAAGAAATACTCAGGAATCCACTCACTGAGCTTCTTGCTACTATAACTATTTTGTATTTAAACAAACAGCAGTCATATGTAATTGTGATCGGGGTAGCAAGACCTAACTGCTTTTCACCTATAATTAGTAATAAATGAATTATAAATAATTAGTGCCCACTTTTTATTGCTAATTAGGCCATCACCCATCCTATCAAAAAAGGAAAGTAACCATTGGGCCTGCAGCATCATTCCACACGATGAAATTTACATCATGTCAGGTTTGTAAGCTGACATTAATATCGCACAGGGTAATTCATGAATTGGTAATTAATTAGCAGCCATGTTTATTGCTAATTAGGTCAGGATGCATAAAATCTAAAAATATATGACATGTGCAGTTAGACTTTGCTACTGCAATCGCAATGATGTATGGTAGCTAAGATGTTCATTTAAAAACAAAAACGTTAGCGTAGTAAGAAGCCAAATTTTTATCATTTCAACACCACATGAAGAAAGGAAAGGCGCCAGGTCCAGGGAACATAACATTGGAGGAAACTGAGCTGGGACACAAAGCAAACCTGCTCAGTGAGCGGATTCCTGAGTATTTCTTTGTTCAAGATCCCGGCTTAAATGTGAATATCTCCACTTAGAATTGACATACAAGCATAACTGAGGTACAGTTGGATTTTGCTTTTCAAGGCCTATCTATACATGGTGATCTCATTTAGTAAATACCCAATTTGAAAAACATTATCAAAATACCTATTAATACTTTATATATAATTAATATACGATCATTATTATTCTGTTCACAACTCTATATGATGGACATAATCTCATTATACATACAATCGTACATTTTTATTTTTTTTTGCATATCCTTTACAGGACATCGCTGTCAACAGCAGTATCTTTCAGCTGTCTGTTGATTTCTTGGCAAGACTACGCTCAGTAGTTTGCCATTGCTTTCTGAGCGGCCGGCTCAGTATCCTGCAAGTCACCAGCGGGAGTCGAACCGCTCCCAGTTTTCTCCCGCTACGAGACTCTGCGTGATAAACAGGATTACGGAGAAAGTGTTGTAACCCCTCAGCCAGAGAGACCGGCCATCATACATTATGGATACAAATTAATATCATAAATTAAAAATAACTGTTCAAAAACGAAATCTGATGCTGATATTAATAATATAATGGTAATGTAAAATTACGTAGAGTTGACCATCTCGCACGCACACCCGCTGGTGAAGGTAATCCAATTTTGGTCAATATCTAAAAATTGGGTTTTTACTTATGAAATCATACCAGTTAGATAGAGCTTGACAAGACGAATCCAACGGTATCTCAACGAAGAGTGTGCGTTAATTCCAAGCGGAGTTATGAATTTTCTGGTGACGTAATTTAATACCAGGAAGTCCAATGATAAACTAACTGATAAGTCAGTATTTATCGCGGCCCTAAGATTGGAAGCTGAGAAATTCTGCCTTCTATTACCGTGGCTTGTTTATTTTTAAACGGACAACATTGTGCCGTATATCATTGCGTCCGGGGCGGCGAGGCCTCACTTGACGTATTTTTAATTTTTTTATAGGATGTGCCGTGACCTAATTAACAATTTAAAATGGCCGCCAATTGTTTATTATTTGCCTTCTATTACCATGGCTTGTTTATTTTTAAACAGACAACATTGTGCCGTATATCATTGCGTCCGGGGCGGCGAGGCCTCACTTGACGTATTTTTTATTTTTTTATAGGATGTGCCGTGACCTAATTAACAATTTAAAATGGCCGCCAATTGTTTATTATTTGCCTTCTATTATCGTGGCTTGTTTATTTTTAAACAGACAACATTGTGCCGTATATCATTGCGTCCGGGGCGGCGAGGCCTCACTTGACGTATTTTTTATTTTTCGATATGATGTGCCATGACCTAATTAACAATTAATGATCCTCCCTCCCCAAAAAATAAAAATGTACTTACATTTCCTTGATCTGTTCACTATACACTGCATTAGCCTTCACTCTCGGACCACCTTCAAAAAATAAGTGAAATTCATGTTAGTAACTCAGCCTGGGATTCAGAGATGAGTAGCAAAAATCTGTTTTTAAATTTTCATTTTCTCTTCATTGCTGTCATTTCTTCACCTTTTCATTCTTCTCATTCCATTTTTATGCCTTAATGTAGTCACTGGAGGATCTTCTCCGTGATTTATATGTTGTGTTTTGTGTAGGTAGTTCTTCGTTGATGTGCTGTGTTTTTCGTGATTCTTTTCTATAAGCTTCATTACTCTGTGTAATTTTATATTTTTTTTATTTTTACATACTGGAGGGCAAGCAAGCAAGAGGTAGACAGCGATACAAGTGGGATGATAACATCAAGAGATGGACAAACATCAGCTTGACAGAAAGTACAGACACGTGAGAGACAGACAGTGACAGAGATCCATTGCAGCCAACATTCATTGTGGAGACGGCACCTAAATGATTGATGGCAGTTCCACTAATTTTATTCATATTTTAACAAATATATAGAAACTCACCGCAGGAAGGTGTGCACCTGAATTGTTTTATCAAAGTGACACATGCCACAATGTTTACACGCCAAGCTGATTGTAATATGCCTGATTGCAGCAGTGTATTTAATGGTGATGTGTAGGTTGATTCTGGGTGCTGTGTTGGTGATGTATGTCCAGGCTGTGGCAAAGTAGGTGTGACAGGCAGAGTCTTGAATGTCAGATGAAATGGTTCAAGAAAGAGTGTGACAAGTGATGGCCATTCTTTGGTTAAATGCTGTTTATGTTTCAGAACTAATTTGTTAAATATACGTACATTATTAGTAAGTTTTTTTTGGTTTTTTTTTTGCATATCCTTTACAGGACATTGCTGTCAACACCAGCATCTTTCAGCCGTATGTCGGTCTCTTGGCAAGATTACACTCAGTAGTTTGCCATTGCTTTCTGAGCGGCCGGCTCACATACCCCGTAAGTTACCAATGCGATTCGAACCACTGCTCATTCTCACCGTCATCACGTTACCGACGAGAGTATACGAGATTATGGAGAAAAGTCATAACCTCTAAGCCACGAAGCCGGCATTAGTAAGAGTACCTTCCTGTAATAGCTTGCCTGGTTCGTTGGCATGAATGAGACTCCTGACTTCTCTCAGCACATCAGGTACAGCACGACCATCTACTATCAATAGCTTAGCAATGAAGCCTTTGAATAGGGTATCCAGCTTGAAACACTGACAAGTGTTCTGTGAGATGCATAGTAGTCCTCTTTGCCATCTTCAGTATTTTAATTATAAAGAAAAAAAGTGTTTCTTCTTCTTCTGCGTTCATCCAGATTTTTTCTTCTTTTTGGACAAGACTGCGTTGTGCCTGTTTACAGCAGAGCTGCGTTCTTGCGCTGTTAGGCCGACACATCCGACTTCTGCAGGCATTTGTTGACCGGGTTAACCTTCCCAGGGGAAAAAGTGTATAATGTATTACATTCATGAATACGTATGTTACTGAAATTGATTTAATATATATGTGCAACATGTAACATCATCTAGTTATTCTAAATGTTCAGGAAATGTGGCCGTGATTGTCAAAGGTAAAAGTAAAATTGATTCTGATTCTATAATCTATTGTGGGGTTAGATAATAATGTCTCCAACAGACTATCATCATGTAAATAAAACAGAAAATGAAAGATGCAAAAATAAAAGTTACATTAACATTGGTTGTGAATGTAAACCCCCCCCCCCCCCCCCCCCCCCCTCACAGTAGTATTTTATTTAAATCGGATTATTTACGTATGTACTGCCCTGCCTGAAAAAAAAGTATTCAAGTAATCCTTACAAAATATAGACATGTCTGAAAACTGACTTTTAAAATAATGTTCAGACATGTCAAATGATGAAGAGAAAACGTTACAAACGGTACAGAACACTAGTCACTAACTATGAATTAAACTTCTAATTCTAATCTCTTCTGTTTAATTTTACTAATTTTAGTAATTAAACTGACGGTTCAAATTATAAAATAAACAAAGGATCACCTATAATATTTAATACTAATAGCATAATAGTATTACTATACTATAGCGTGGGTGTCGCCGTAGATAGAATTTTGCTAAGTGGATGTGCTATTCAGAGTCTATTCATTCTCAATATGACTGGCTATGCTGCTTTACTAAAAAAAAATGTTTCCTATCGAAGGACGAATATGGGGATGTTGCAACTCGGCACATTTATGTAAAATTGAACGGGAACTCAAATATGCAATAAAAAGTTAATCTTTCTTTATGCTACAAGGAGTTATGTGACAAATTACCTTACTAATCGTAAACAGAACCAAATAAAATCCTGATAAATCGTTTTTTCCGCTAAATATAACTTCCCACCTAGCAGCAGGGTTGCCACTTATTTTTGACTAAAAGTATCTAGAAACGGCCCAAACAACATCCATAAATATCTAGATTTCGTTGGAAAGTATCTAGGAAAAATATCCAGATTGAGTAAGTAAGAAATTACATATGTATTGATGATGTGACTGCCGGTCTCCCTGGCGAAAAGTTTACGGCTGTCGCCGTAATCCCGTATATTCTTGTGAGTAACGCAGCTGCGCCCGAACCGGCAGAGGTTCGAGCCGCGCTGGTAACTTACAGGGGTATGTGAGCCGGTCGCTCAGAAAGCAATGGCAAACTACTGAGCGTAATCTTGCCTAGTACATCAACAGCAGCTGAAAAATTCTGATGTTGACTGCACCGTCCGGTAAGGGATATGCAACATTAAAAAGAAAATTGATGTGACTTACCTATAGAATCATGTCCTCATCTTCACTAATGCCTGTCTCACAAGATGCACTTAGCTTGGAGGATGAAGTTGAAGCTTCAGATTCAAAATGACTCTGGTATGCTTTAGCTGTTCCAATTTCTTTTATTACACGATCAGGGAGCTGATAAGTTGAACAGCATTTTCCTGCTCTCATCAGGTCAAATCTTATTGTCAAGATAGCATTTAAGAGATCAAGTTTCATCCTGTTTCTTAGTTTACATTTTGTATAATTCACAGTACTGAAAACTCTTTCCGCATCAGCATTTGAATGGGGTAGTATCATGGCAGAAATCGCACATTCAAAGAGCTCACAGAATGGACTATTACCTGAGATATCTTTAAATTGTCTTACTTCACTCCAAAAAGCTTCAGTTTCTGTTTTGTTTGTCCAGTCAACCAAATTTATTTTGGTTAACTAATATTCTGCTTCCGCCACACTATTATCAGTAGCCCCTAAAAATTTAATAACTTGACAATATTTAGGTATGTCCTTTACTGGCTGAGATATGTTGTTAATAGAAAAGAGTGAAATATTTTTCAATACATCTAAATTTTCAGGAAGTCTCTGCTTCAGTTGATCGAATAATGAGACAAGAAAATCTTGACAGCGCTTTCTTAAGTTGTTCTCTTCATTTTCTGTTAACAGTCCTTTTGTTTTTAAACCATCAATTTTTGATTCGATTTGGTATCCCAGGTATAGCTTGGGAGCCAAATAGCTCTCTAAAGTGCTAGTGAACAAGTCAGCTTTACAAGTTGGCAATATAAGTCTTTTACCAATTGAGTGAAATAGCAAAATGAGATTGTCAAGTAATTTAACTTTATCAAGATTTTGAGATTCAAATAGTGTGTTAACTTTTTGCACTTCACTTAAAATGGGTTGTAAAAAGAGAAGGAATGCCAATTTTTTTTCATCACTGTACATTCCATATAGTATTTCAGCTGTGTAGCACTTTTCATTTTGTCTTGTTATTTCGAAGTGTGTCTTCAACTCCAACCATTGGTTCACAATTACTTCAACAGCTGGTTGAATTGATAACCATCTTCTTCTTTTCATTCACCCGGAGTGTTTTTTCAGATGTGATTGCGGTGTGTCTGTTATGCGCTCTTGGGCTGAAACCCGTAGGCCAACACATCCGACTATAGCGTGCTTTTTTGACCAGGTAGCATTCCTGGGAGACTCACTTTTGTGGTGCCATCTACAACCCAGCTGGCCAAGTTGGAACGGTCGAAGACAACGGTCATCCCTCAAAGGAAGGCAGGGACAGTCCATAGCATTTTCCGCCATCCAAGGTTGCTTCCATAGTTGCAGGGCCGACACATAGCGCCCTGGTGCTGGGCTCACCGAGGGAATCGTCACGTCATGGATGCTTTAAATCCTCACTTCAATATATTGGTCATTTTGTTTGCCCCGGGCCATTCCCGCACAAACCAGACAGGTTTGCAGACGGTATCCACTAAGCGAGTTTTCGGACATGTGCTTGTCGTTGCGCCCGTCAGAGCTGTTCCAGGCACGACAGACATTCGGAAAACTACCTAGTCAGAGCTGTTCCGAACAAGAGCGGCATTCGGAAACTAGGTAGTCAGAGCTGTTCCTAGCATGAGAGACATTCGGACGAGACATTTCACTCGGACATAATTGCGTAGTGTCAATTTTTAGTTTGCCACCCGTAGGACGACACTTCCGACTTCCGGCGGGCATTCTTTAATGAGGTTAGCCTTCCTCTGGTTTCGAGGCACGTTAGACTGTTGTGATGTCGCCAACATCTCAGCTGGTCAAGATAGAACGATCAACGACATCGCGGTCTGCCCTCAAGGGAAGGCAGGGGCAGACCATGGGCATTCCCTCGCTATCCAAGGAGGCTTCCATAATTGCAGAGCCGGCACATATTGCTCTGAGACTGGGCTCACCCGAGGAGTTGCCACGTCCTGCTCATGGCTGCTTTAGTTCCTCACTTCCATGTGTTGGGCATCTCGCTAGCCACTGGTCGCTCAAGCACACACCAGGAGATGTCAGACTGCTTGCGACATCCACTCGGTAAGCTTTTTCTTTTGACTTCGGACCACGCAATAGGTTCGCTCGCCGTGCGTTCCATTTCGCGTCATTGAGACGTTCTTCTACTTTTGTCTACACTCTCTATGAGTTAGATACAGACAGTTTTCGCAACCATTTCCTTCGACTGGGGCACTTTTCTGACTTTTTGTACTCGCTCACGAGCTCACGTGCTGCCGGCTCAGCTCCTTACCTTCGTGCAGCGGTGAACGAGAAACGGCCAGGCCCTCTCATCCGGGAATCCCTCATATCCTCCAGATGAGAGCCTTCGAACATGTATCAGACCTGAGCATGTAGCTTGCTTAGTATCTTGCCTCTATTTTTCGGTAGGTGGGTATCGGCCCGGCTCTCAGATCCGCGGGTTTGTGGCTTAGAGGCGTTCAGCCACATCCCTCGACAGAGAGCCTTAGAGTATTGTCCAGACCAAGGTCTTCTGCCTTCGTGTACCTGATTTAATCTATTGACTGTTATCCTCAGTCTACCTGCAGAGCAGCAGGTTGTGTCTCTCTTAGTCTGGCCCATATCCCATAAGCTGTCTGATATGTAGTTTTCATCCATCGGCAAGCAGATGGGGTCAATGGGACACGCAAGCTTCCCCACTACGGCAAGGTGGAGACACATCGGGGGAGTGATAACCATCTAGTTTTGCAATATGACAGAATTTTCATTTGGGAGGAACTATCATTTAATGCTTTATATAAATTATTATATTGCTGTTGTCTGACAGATGATTTGGAGAACCAGTTATGTGTTTCAGCAATAAGGAATTCCAAATTCCTTGGTAAACATTCTGATGAGGCATGTGATAATGCTAGCTGCAAGGAATGACAAGCACATTTTATGAGGATTAAAGATGGGATATCTTCCTTCAATTTTGCATACACGCCATGGTTGATACCAACCATTACCGATGCATTATCGGTTCCAATTGCAGCCAAATTCTTGAAGTTTAAATGTTTACTGACCAAAAGTTTCTTCAGTACCCTTATGCGCCCTTTTACTCATTTCCGGGGGGGGGGGGGGTTGCCAGATTGTTGAGCGTTGACCCAAGTCAGTTCAAAGTTTAAATAATGGCAGTTACCATAATTTACGCGCGTCCAGACCAAACATAAAATGGGTAAATGTCACCGAAAGAAAAGTAAAATCTAGAAAGTATTCAAAATATCCGACTCCAAATGAAAAGTATCTAGAATTGCATCCAGCATCCAAACGTCAGAAAACGGTATCCAGACGTCGGCAAAAACCTCTAGATCTGGATATAAAATATCTAGAATGGCAACTATGCCTAGCAGAACACCCAATGCAGAATATATTAGGATAACTTCCCCTTTCATCGTACCACACTGCTGTCGTTTAATGTTTATCCGTGCATGGTCAAAGCGGAAGTGATTGTTCGACGACGCAGGAAAGTTCGCGAAAGTACAAAAATCAAAATTGAAGAGCTCAGAAAAGGGTGATAATTCTGAAATTGCTAGGGACACACTGGAGAGCGGCACTTACGGTTGAATAGCATGGGAAATCGCAACTCGTCTCACCTTCACAAAATTGTGAATATGTTCACTTAGAAGTGACATACAGGCATCATTGAGGTACCATTAGATTTTGAATTTCAAGGCCCATCTACTGTGGCGGTCTCATTAGTACATTCTCAAATTTAACATCGTGATAGTTCTCACTACTAGTAACTAATCAATCAATCAATCAATCAATCATATAATAGTATAATAATAATCATGATTTTAATTTTGGTTGTAAATATGATCGTAACATCTTCACTATTTTTCAACCACAATTAAAGCAAGTTTAGCGATGAAGCTTTTCACATTTCTGTAAAATTAGACGCACAACTCTAAAATCCATCTACAATTGATGGTATTCTATTGAAAGCGCAAAAGTACGGTTCAGCCCGCCATTCCATTTTATTTTTCTCTGCGTGCGAGGTTGCCTCAACCAAACGGGTCATTGGCGGATTATGAAAACTGACTTCAAAAATATGTTCCATCATGTTAATTGATTAAAAAAATAGTACAAGTATACAAATAAATTATTATTAATCTTTAAACTTGTGTTCTCTTTAACTTTAGTAAGTCAAATTGCATGTTTTGAATGTTGAAAGTGAAAGTGTAACATGCCATAGCGATCTCTACGCGCATGCGCAGCCACCATGGCCCATGTCCGTGCGGTTCCCCATTCACAAAGACACGCTTTGCAGAAAATGTTCTTTTTCATCCATAAATTCTTCTTCTTCTTTCTTTCAAGTCAAGACTCCCCTACCAAGCCCTCATATGCTCACCAGTAGGGAAAAGAAAACGGGGAAGACCAAGAGAGACCCTGCGTAGAATCATCATTAGAGAAGGCTCATTCAATGGCCAAGTAAATATCCAAGATCTACAACAGGTAGCAGCGAACCGCCAAGCATGGAGAGACAGGACTTATGCGCCGCCTTAGGCTCAAGAGGAAAGACTAACTAACTTTCGTTCGCCTGAATTATGTTTATAACTGCAATGTTGTCTCTTGTATGAATCCAACAGTCTTTTTTAGTTCATTCAGCGGTCCATAGAGTTTATCTTCCACTGTTGTCTCTCTAGGCCAGAAGGTTCGCCTGGATATGTTGTAGTTTGGGCAATCCTGGAGTATGTGCTCTGCTGTCTGCGACGCCAAACCACATGTGTACATGGCTGTTTCACCAATCTTGAATTTTGTATACATGTGGTTGCGCAATCTATTGTGTCGTTCTGAGGCGCAGGGGAATGACCTGTTCTGGTCTGTCCATAACGTGGTAGTAGTCTTGAGTAAGGTTTGGTGGCCTTCTGACTGATTTGATCATTCTTTTCTTTTGGTGGTATGTAATAGGCACATCAGGTTGTTCTTCTTTTGCTCCTTCCTTAGCCAATCGATCAGCTCTGTCGTTTCCGGGGACTCCACAGTGGGATGGTATCCATTGTATGGTGATCTTACGCTGACTGCTAAGTTCAGAAAGTAGTGTCCTCAGAACTGGCAATTTCCCAGACAGGAGCGCCTCTATTACGGATTTTGCATCTGTCAATATCACCACAGGTTGTGTACCATGGCTGGTATTTTGTAATTTCTCTGCGGCTATCTTGATTGCCTAAATTTCAGCATCATAGTTATGGCAGTACTTTCCTGTTGGAATTCTGGCCGTGTCTCTAGTATTATTTGGGTATTCTATGTACACTCCCGCTCCTCCATTTCGAACAGCATTTTGTGCTGACCCATCTGTGTAAACTCGGATCCATAGGTCCTGTGGGTATTCGCCATCAAGGAAACTGAGAGTGGCTGTTCTGCGCTGTACACTGTTCTGTTCTTCCTTGTCAAATATTCCTCTCACTTTTGACTGGATTTGTAGCGATATTCTATGTTCATCTTTCCACGGGGTTCGCTCTGGAATGGTTGTCAGGGGGATACCAACTGTATGATGATCGATGGTTTCTCTGCAGAGTTGTTTGTCCTGGTGGATGAAACTACTTATTTTCAACCGCCCCATAGCTAAGTTTTCAAATCTGTTCTTCATAGGGTGGCCTGGCAAGCTGAGAAACTTTTCTGCTTGTATTAGTGTTTTTGTATCACTGCGTTCTCTTAAAGCTTGTGTCCTCCCCATTTTCTCCATTGCTACTATAGGGGTTGATCTCATCCCTCCTGTGATGACTCTAAGAGCTTGATTTTGCACTTTGTCCAGCTCCTGCAATGTAGTTTTTGATGCTGAACACCACGCTGTTGACCCGTATTCCAAGTGTGGTCGTATGCTCTGTTGATAAACTTTGCTAAGTATTTTCCCACTGGCTCCCCAAGTGGTTCCAGTTAGCTTTCTCAGGATGGCAATTTTCCTTCTGGCTTTTGCTACTGCTTTTTTTATGTGTTTTCTCCATGTCAGCCTGTCGTCGAATGTTACACCAAGGTATGTTGGTTCCTTGTCTTCTCTTAGGGGTGTTCCATTTATCTGAATGCTCCCTGCCTTTTGTTTCGGAGAAAGGGTAAATAGAGTGGTGCTGCACTTGTCAGTGTTTATGCTGATACACCATCTATCCGCCCATGCAACAAATGTATCTACAGCTCTCTGTAGCAATATGGTGGCCACTGATGCATGTTCATTTGCGCTCCACAAAACCAGGTCATCAGCGTACATTGCCGCTTTAATTCCATCGGGTAGATTAGCAACAAGATCATTGATGAAGATTAGAAATAGTGTTGGGGACAGGACTCCGCCCTGGGGAACACCGTGACGCAGTAGTACTTTCTTGCTCTTCAGACCGTCTATCTGTACTCGGGCTCTTCTGTTGTGCAAGTATGCTTTTACCCATTTGTACATTCTTCCATTGACTTTACAGTTTCTCAGTTTCTTCATCAGACCTTCTTTCCAGACTTTGTCAAAGGCTTTCTTCAGATCTATCCAAGCCGCAAGTACCAGCTTCTTCTCTTGGAATGCATCCTCAACTTCTTGGGAGAGGTAGGTTGTCTGATCTTCCGTAGAGTAGCACTGCCTAAAGGCAGCCTGTTGTGGTACAAGGATGTTTTCACTTTCAATGTACCACTGTAGTCTGTGATTGATGATGCGCTTCAGTGTTTTGCAGAGATAACTGGTGAGGCTAATGGGTCTGTAGCTGGAGGCAGTGGAACTGTCTTTCCCAGATTTTAGAAGGGGTATCATGATTGCTTCTCTCCAGACTTGTGGAACACTGCCTAAGGTCCAACTGTTATTAAAGATCTGTAGCAGCTTTGCTTTGGCCTTTGTTCCTAGGTTCCTGATCATTTCATTGGAGATACCATCAGCTCCTGGTGATTTTCTCATTTTCAGTTTTGATATGGCTAGCTCCAGTTCACTGAATGTGATAGGTGTCTCCATAACCTCATGTACAATTTCCTTCTGTCCTGTATTTTGCCATTTCTCTCGAATCTCTTGTTGTTTCTCTGGACTAATTTCAATATTGTTATCTTGTGCGAATGAATCCGCAAAATGGTCAGCCGCTTGCTTTCCTGTTAAGATGTTTCCGTCTTTATGTAGCGCAATTTTTGACTTTCTCCCTGTGCCCTCATCGTTAAGCTGTTTTATTAGCTTCCATAACTTCCTTGTGTCTCTTTCAAAGTTCAGTGACTCTGTTTTCTCCTGCCAGCTTTTCCGTCTAGCCTGCAGTTGGGCCCTTTGAAATTTGGCTTTTGCATGCTGATATTTATTGTGGTGCTCTTGGCTGGGATTGGCCTCTGCTTGTTTTCTACATACATCCACATCATTACGCAACTGTTCCAGTTCACTATTCCAGTAGGGTTTATAATGTTTACGGGCTCCTCTTGGTATTGTTTCTCGTGCTGCCTGTAGTATGCATTTCCCAAACTCTTCAACTACTTTATTTATGTCCTTTTCAGTGTTCAGGTTTCTAACCAGTATGCTGGTGCGATGCTTGTACATTGCCCAGTCTGCTTTCTTGTAGTTCCACCTCGAGAGGGTGCTGCTTTCACTTAAAAGCTCATTTTCTACAGTTAGAAAGACTGGCCGATGGTCACTGCCACCAAGTTGTTTCCCAACAATTCGTGTAATGTTCCACTCCAGGTCTGGTGAATGAAACGCCAGGTCAGGTGTAGTTGTAGAGTGCCATGATCTCGAGTAGAAGGTATGTGGGTCAGTCGGCTTGTTAATCAGGATGAATCTATTCTCATCCTGCCAATCTTCCAATCTCCTCTCTGGTCCATGTGATCATAGCCCCAGCTCTGTGAATGGCTGTTGAAGTCGCCACACACAATCATTTTTCCTTTTGATGGTAGTGTGTCCAGTGCCTGTGGGCGGTCATTTGGACAGTAGTAATTGATCAGGTGAAAGTCTGTATTGTCTGTCTTAAGTTTAAGTGCCTGATACTCAGCCCCTTCCATGTGAACTTCAATTTGGGAAGCAGGAATGTTGTTTTTGACAAGAGTCAGTATCCCACCCTTTCGCCTGTCCTTTTGGTCAGATCGGTAACACTGGTGTGGTAGCCTCTGATTTTGAAGGCTATATTTTCGTTCAGGTGAGTTTCTTGCAAGCAAAATACACTTACATTTTCATTGGCCAAGATGTTTTCTAGTTCTATTCTTTTTTTGTTGATACCCTCTGCATTCCAGTGCATTATTTTAAGTCTTTGTTTGGTACGGCCAGACGGTCTATTGTCAGGCCCTCTGGCTCCGCTGGACATCTGAGAAGGACCTCCATTATTTGTGGTTAGACTCTTACGAGGCATAAGGCCCGGCACTGCACCTGTCTTTGGGACCAGAGCAGGGCGAGCACCATAACATGTAGCAGTTGTCAACATAATTCACGGCGTTATTGCGTGGCAGCCTGATTTCTGTGGTGCGCCTCCTGGCTGGCTGCCTCCGTCTTCAGCACCTATCTTTTGCAAGAGTAGACTATTGTCTTACTCGACACACGAACACATAATGCTGTTCTTCCGGTCTGTTATTTATAGATACAACCAAAATAATGACGTCACCGCCAGTGTACAACAGCTTTAGTCACTGCGTTAGAGAGTACCCCAGAAGAAAAGTTAATTATACTTAATGACGTATTTACAAGAACCGTTGGTATGAACAATCCAAAATATTCAACAAAGAGGCACATGACTGATATAGTTGCATTCACGATTCTGTTCTTCTGTACTTTGAATCAAAGCTCTTGAATCCCGAAAACATAAATATTGTGGACATATGCTATTTAGTACATTTGAATTTCTTCATTCGACTCTGGCAGACTCTCCTTGATCTTAACATAACAACAGAATGTTTACTTTGAAAATTGAAGTATTTGACATTTTATCAGCATTTTTTCCGAACCAAACAGCCAGGCCAGTAGCTTGTTGACCAAATCAAATGCTAATGTCCAAAATGAGGAAATACGCATAAGAAAACCATCTCTAGAAATAAAATCACACACAGACCTTAACGTTTCCGTTAAAAATATAGATAGAATAGAAGAATAGATAGATTGATAGTAGAAAATATGATTGGAAGAGATCTATCTTAAGTAAACTTACCAAGATATCACAAACAGGCAATAAATGGTAGGCGGTAGGTTGACTGCAGAGTACTGCAAAGGATATGCAACTAACTTTCTCTCACAAAAAATTACTTTTTTTTGGGTAACAAACGAAAATCTTTATTTTCAAAAGGTTAAGAATTGGGCACGCAGGCCCGTCCTACATTCTGCTCTTCTTCTCTATTTTGTCTCATACATTCTTTCATTCAACATCTCTTATGAAGCAATTCTTTGACAACAAAAGAACAATAAGCATTAAAACGCATGAAAAGTAACTCGTTGAGGCAATGTTTAAAATGTTGTTTTGCGTATCCTTTTACAGGACTTAGCTGTCAACAGCAGCATCTTTCAGCTGTCTGTTGATCTCTTGGCAAGATTACGCTCAGTAGTTTGCCATTGCTTTCTGAGCGGCCGGCTCAGTATCCGCAAGTCACGAGCGGGGGTCGAACCACCTCAGTTCTCGCTCCGCTGCGAGACTCTGCGTGATAAACGGGATTACAGAGAGAAAGTGTTGTAACCCCACAGCCAGAGAGACCGGTATGTTTAAAATGGGCATCATAAATACTCAACGTGGGTTTAACGCGAAATACATATGAGAATGTTTTAAAAAAATTAAATGTGCTGTTTAAGAGAAATAAAAAGATGATTAACGGCCGACACAGGCCGACACACCGGAACAGTCCTGCTTCATCGGTTGCGAGACATGTGCTCAAAAGCGGTCACATGGTTGAAAGAGACAGTGCCTTCCGCGTGTTGTTCAACACACAAAGTAGTCGATTGTTAAAGTTTGCTGAAGCTATAATAATCAACCTTCGTAAGCCGTCCTTGTCCAGGGCAGAAAGACATGTTAGTGAGTTTAAAATTACCGTGGTAGACAATCGACATTACATTTGTAGTTCATTACATCGAACATGTGTATATTTCAGTTTGAAGGATTTATCTAGTTAATTCACGTAAGTTGTGTGATTTCTGCAGTATGTACCTGACGAGATGCAGCGAAATATGCCAGGCAATAAATCGTGCGATCTATTGTTTGTGTCATCGTTATTCAAATTCATCACGGGAAAACATTGTTTTGAATAAAAAGATGAGTTAGAAAATGTTCACTATTTAAATAGATGCATTATTTTTTTGAAAACTTTGAAAACACCTTAAAGATTTTATCATTATATATTATAACACATATGCCTGTAAATAACTGTAGACAAGCATTTTATAAAGCTTTGATAACAATGCAACAATCTATATATAAAATATATAGAAATGCTATTAAAAGTTATGCCCTTTGAAATAACTTTTCTTAAGTTAAGTCCCCTCGCTATATATAAATGATAATGAAAAATGAAATATTAAATTTTAGTAAATAAATAGCTGATTGTACAGTAACAAACTATGACAGTTGGCTGCACGGAAATGAAAAGAAAACATGTAGAAAATTTCATCTCAATCGAATGGACCGTTATCGAACGCATCAAATACATCCTTACCCACATACATACATCCTATTTTATATATATAGATAAGTTGGTGGTGGGGCAGCTATCAATAATTATAATTCACATTGTCGACTGTGATTTTAAAATTGAGTATTTACTAATGAGACACTAAAGATAGATTGGCCTTAAAGAATCAAATCTAATGGTACCTCAATGATGCCTGTATGTCAATGCAAAGTTAAGTCGATATATTCACATTGTTGTGAAGGTGAGTCTGGATAATATATTCGCATGTTTGCCATCACTTTGAAATTCTTCAGTGTGTCCATAACCTCCACGCTATACCAGTCCTTGCGAGGTTGCCTCAAACGGGTCATAGACTGATATTAAAACACCTCAAATATATGTTCCGTCATGTTAAATAATCAAAAATAGTAAATGCATACAACTAAATTATTAATAATCTTTAAACTTGTATTCTCTATAACTTTCTGTCAACTGCCATTTACTGCCAATATAGTACCTTGCGGTGTATGGCAGAGGGGTCTTTGCTCTTTGAGCCCGAGGAATTAAGGCCGCCTGGCTAGTGCAGTCGCCGCGAACTGTGCAATGAATGAATGTTTGTAGTTCATTAGTAATTGGTTTAGTCATTCTCCATGTTTCTTATACATACAGCAGTCATGATTTAACTAACGTTAGAGCTGAAACATCTTTTAGTGCTATAGAAGTTCCTGTTATATGCTTATTTTAATTTATCTGTATCATATGTGCTGGTTGCCACATAGCGGCACACGCGCCACCAAATAGAAAAGGGATATTCCCAGACAAGTCACAAAACTAGATGACCATATGAGAAACTAAGGCCGATGTGGACAACGTCATAAGACGGCAACGGGGGACGCTTGGAGAGAGGACATCAGGACAGCGGTGTTTTCTATGGGCTCCGTGTTGGAGAGGATAGGATCTGGTTTGGCGCAATCTTCTTAGTGAGCGAGGAAATCGTCTGTTGTCTCACATTCATACAGTGATGGGACCGGGACAGGAATAACCCTTAGACGAGTTAAACGCGGCTGGTAAAACCTTGGGAAAAGAGCGACCTTCCTGAAGCAAGAGCAGAATTTGGAAGCTGGTTCCGTATAACTGTATAACCGCCCGTCCCCGTATTTAGGGGCAGGTTATCATATAGAGTAGCGTTCTTTGTTGTTCTGCGAGAGCATGTAATTAATGCCGAAATTGCCAACGGCTGGTTTGCGTCTATTCCATAGAGGTGAGCTGTTTTATTAATCTGTTGTTTATTACGAGCAGTTTTGTGTCTTGGAGTTGAGATGCGTCGGCATGTGTTAAGACACTGGTCTCCCTGGCAAAGGTGTTAACGACTTTCTCTGTAATCCTGTATATCCACGTGAGGATCACAGCTGCGTGAGATTCGGCAGCGGATTGCATCGTGCTGGTTACTTACAGGGTGTTGAGCCAGCGCACAGAAAGCAGTGGCAAACTACTCAGCGTAACCTTGCCAAGAACATCAACAGCAGCTGAAAAATGCTGGTGTTGACTGCAATGTCCTGAAAGGGATATGCAACTTTAAAAAAATATCATATGTTCCTCCATCTTTATCTACAATTGTACGTGAGTTTTTGTATGGTAGGTATGATTCAACATCTCGAAGTGAGGTTTCACTAAGGGAACTCATGGAGAGAACTAGACAAATCTGTTTACTTCTCTTATCTATTATTATTCACTAAGAGAGATCAGGTTATCATGTGTTATGTTTATTCTTATTGTCTTCAATTTTCAGCTATGAATTGTAGACCTAGTTGTTATGACCTCCCATCAAGTGTCTTTAGATAGTTTCATGACACTTCCCTAATTTTTTTTAAAGAATAAAATAATGGAGGAATACAAACAATTAAAATAAGTTGGATAGAACTGACATAATGAAATCCTATGGTTGAATGGTGCCTCATTGAAGACTCTAACAATTATAGTGGATATATTATTATTTGTTTGTGAATGAATTGTGTTCTTCAGCTGCACAATTTACAAATAAATGCTACTGCCGGATGGTCAACTTTTGTCAAAAGAATGTGGGAATCCATGGACACAGATCTAGAAATGATGTCTTTTTGTGCCAGGGTAAAAGATTAAATGCCTCTGGCCTGATATATTTTATGATACTTCGGGACTTGCCAGGGTGGATTTTATCAAAATCTTTTCTTGTTCACTTTATCCCCCCCCCCCCCATTTGGTATGGCTCATCAATCAATTCAACCCAAGCCATTCTATCTCTAGCTATCTCATGCAGCTGCCCATGTCCTCCTGATATTATTCATTTCTGTCTCTAACTCTCTTCTCCTTGTGTGTTCAGGTCTTCCTTTATTTCATTTGCCCTGTCTGTTCTGGACAAAGGCTTTTCATGTAATACAATTCTCAGGGGAGGTCAGCATGGCCGAATAGATAGGGACGCACATGCTTAAACATTTGGTGTGCTGACGTCGAGGTAAGGGTTTAAACCCCTACGCCAGTTGACTTCCCGTCCTTGACTTGGGACGTAAGTTACAAGTACCTCTAAAGCCCAGTTGCTATGAAATGTCCAATTGCTATGAAATTTCTCTTGCCTTATTAGATCTTATTTTAATATCTGTACATTTTGACCCATCAGTGTCTACATTGTTACCTAAATAGGTTTATAAATTATACTATAATTCTGTCTCTTGAAGTGGTTTCACCAAGGGAAATCAAGTTAAACGAGCAATGCAAACTGAATTAAATTCCATTAAAGATAAAAAAAAAGGTATGCACAGACAAATCAGTGAGCTCACGGTAAGAAAAATAAGAACAAATACAGGGTGTTTGAAATCAAAAACAGGAAAGATATTATTGGAGGAAGGTGCTATAATGAAGAGGTGGAATGAGTATATAAGAGGATTATATAATGGAGAAAGGGAAGAATTAACAGAAGAAAGTAACTTAGAAGGCCCACCTATTCTAAAAGAAGAAGTCGCTGAAGCTATGAAACATATGAAGAAAGGAAAAACAGCTGGGCCAGATGAAGTCACAGTAGAAGAATTAGAAGTATTGGGAGAATTTGGAGTAGATATATTAACCAAAATGCTAAATGATATTTACAACAATGGATATTTACCCGGCGATATGGTAAAATCTGTATTTATAGCAATACCAAAGAGACCAATTGAATGTTAAGATTTTCATACAATTAACCTCATAAACCATGTCACTAAGCTTCTACTCAGAATTATAATGAGAAGAACAAGAAAGAAAATAAAAATGGAAATTAGTGAAGAACAGTAGTACCGTTTTATGGAAGGAAAGGGTACAAACAATGCAATATATATATATATATATATATATATATATATATATATATATATATATATATATATATATATATATATATATATATATATATTACGAACACTAATAGAAAGGTCAATAGAGAAACAGAGGGACATATATTTATGCTTCATAGATTATACTAAGGTATTTGATAAAGTAAAACATGATGAGCTGATTAAAATGTTGGAAGATATCAACATTCATAGGAAAGATTTAAGAATAATAAAGAATATATACTGGAACCAAGTAGCAGCAATTAACATGGGAAATAAAGAGGGTAGTTACGAACAGATAAAGCTAGGAGTACGACAGGGGTGTGTCTTGTCACCAGATCTCTTCTCCCTATATAGCGAAGTAATAATGAGAGAGATCAAAGAGATGCCAGGAATACTAGTTGGAGGTTATAATATAAATAATATACGCTATGCTATGACACAGTATTGGTGGCGGATAATTCAACAGACCCACAGCAATTATTGAACATTGTAGTATCAGAGAGTGCACAGAAAGGACTTTCCTTGAATATCAAGAAAACAGCAACAATGGTGATATCAAAGAAACTGCGGACACCAAAATGTGACATAGAAATAGAAGAGGAAATTCTCAACCAAGTTGATAATTTTAGATACCTAGGGGCATTTATAACATCAGATGGAAGATGTACAACAGAGATTAGGAGCAGAATAGATAGGGCAGGCAAAAGCCGCATTTCAGAAAATGAAGAGTATCTTATGCAATAAGTCACTATCACTGAATGTAAGAAAGAGAGTGCTGATATGCTATATAGAACCAGTTTTGCTGTATGGCAGCGAATCTTGGAATGTAAATGAACAAATTAGGAAGAACTTAGAAGCAACAGAGATGTGGTTTTTGAGACGAATGTTGCGAATTCCTTGGACTGCCAGAGTAACTAACAACGCTTGCCTGAAAGAGGCTAATGAAACTAGAACACTATATACAACAATAAGAAAGAGACAAACATCTTTCTTTGGTCATGTGATGAGAAGAGAGGCATTGGAGAACATCGTGACAACTGGAAAGATCGAGGGGAAGAGAGGCAGAGGCAGACCAAGAGAAATGATGCTGGCACGGCACTTGATGATGATGATGATTATTGACTAACTTCCGGCATTGTTGGGAACATGGCGTCGTGTGTGCGTTGACTAGCCGATTACACCGTTCTTAAACTGAAACATCTTATTGATGTTGAATATCGCAGGTAAATAGTTGTTCACATCCTCAAGATCAGTCGCTACATCACATGTTTCAATGCCTGAGTGGAAACCTTCATAAACATCATGGGCAAAAACTGCTGCGCTGGTCTCGGTTTCTCTGTTTAGACGGTACCCTCCAAGGGTAGGTGGGAAACAACCTTGCTTCTCTAGCTGACTTGATATTTTTAGGGTGAACCATCAGATTTTTAAATTTGAGTATTTTCTAATGGGTCCACCACCAAAAGATAGGCCTTGAGAAACCGAATCTAATGGTACCAAGATGATGCATGTATGTCAATTAGAAGCGAAGATATGCAACTTTGAGTGTCGAGATCATTAACGCAGAAATTGACACAAAAGATCTCCTCTGCACATCTTTTTTTCGTGTCCGAACCAAGGTCATAGCAGAAGTTATCAAAATTAGAGTAGTTTGTTTATTTTTAAACGAACATCCTAGCAACCATACACGAACATCCTAGCAACCATACATCATTGCGATCGGTGTAGTGAAGCCTAACCGCTCATGTCATCTATTTTTACATATGATATAACATTATCTAATTAGCATATAAAAATGGCCGCCAATTAGTTATTATATTAATTAATTACCAAGTGCATTCTTTATATTATGTTTAAACCCTGGCACGTAATATATTGTATTATGTGGAATGATGCTACGCACATAATGGGTTAATTCCTGTTTAGATAGTATGCAACATTATCTAATTAGCATATAAAAATGGCCGCCAATTAGTTATTATATTAATTAATTACCAAGTGCATTCTTTATATTATGTTTAAACCCTGGCACGTAATATATTGTATTATGCGGAATGATGCTACGCACATAATGGGTTAATTCCTGTTTAGATAGTATGCAACGTTATCTAATTAGCATATAAAAATGGCCGCCAATTAGTTATTATATTAATTAATTACCAAGTGCATTCTTTATATTATGTTTAAACCCTGGCACGTAATATATTGTATTATGCGGAATGATGCTACGCACATAATGGGTTAATTCCTGTTTAGATAGTATGCAACATTATCTAATTAGCATATAAAAATGGCCACCAATTAGTTATTATATTAATTAATTACCAAGTGCATTCTTTATATTATGTTTAAACCCTGGCACGTAATATATTGTATTATGCGGAATGATGCTACGCACATAATGGGTTAATTCCTGTTTAGATAGTATGCAACGTTATCTAATCAGCATATAAAAATGGCCGCCATTAGCTATTATATTAATTAATTTCTGTGTTTACGATCACGACACTCAAAGTTGCATATCTTCGCTTCTAATTGACATACATGCATCATCTTGGTACCATTAGATTCGGTTTCACAAGGCCTATCTTTTGGTGGTGGTCCCATTAGTAAACACTCAAATTTAAAATCTGATGGTTCGTGCTATCACTATTAGATTTTTAACAAATAAGAAATTTTTTTTGCAAATTTGCCGTAGACCCCTAGGTAGACCAAGAAGGCGGTGGAGAGATAATATATATACAGACCTACAAGCACTTGGAATCAACGACTGGCAAGAGGAAGTCAACCAGAGAGACGAATGGAGACGGATTGTATCTGCAGCAAAGAACCTAAATGGCTCGGAACGCTGAAGAAGAAGAAGAGAAGAAGAAGATTGGCCATGATATGAAAAAGATTTGCAGAAAGAAATAGAGAAAGACAGCATGATCGACCACAGTTGTACTCACCGTTTCTTCCCGCATCTCTTGTAGTCACTGTGTACACTTTTGTGCCAGCTCTATTGAAATTTTAATCACGTCCGCAAAAATAATATTTTTCTACAAGAAATAACGCGTATATTTAAATGAAACTTTCCAAATATACTTAGAATTGGATGCAGAATGTGAAAATCCAACTAAAGTTATTGCCTGTCTATTGCCTGCACTAAAATAATTGATAATTTCTTATGGTATATCAAATAGCAAAATTATGTCACACAGAAACATAAATCTAACCACCTGCTATATGGACAATGATAGATTGACCATTTTTCCGGAAGCTGAAATGGCAATCGTTATTGCCACGAGTTATTTAAATATATACAATCAGATACACTATGGGTTTGGTAATAGCCCATGATGTCGAGACACGACGAAACCCTTCTGCGCAAGAGCGGAAAAAATGGTTTCCGGTAGAAGTCTGTTTACAGTCCGGCGGTTCATACTAATATTTTTCTGGCAATTAATTTCTCCAGCAGCTTGTCTATTGTATTTTGCATGGTTATTACCCAATATCCCTAAATTTTTGTGTGGTCTTTGCCAGGCTTCGGCAAGGGAATCCGATACCTGTGTAACCACTCCTCCTTGATGCTAGCACTCGCCCTATGCTGTGTTGTACATATCTATCTGCGATGATATTAGTATTACTATTTGCTATTTCTTCTAGCTCATTGTCGGTACACATATTGATGTCATACCTTATACCATCTGGCCCTGGTGCGCTGTTTTTTGTTTGTCCAAGCACAGCCTTGATCTCTTTCACTGTCACTGTGTCTTCAGGGCCTTACACCTGTCTGAGGTAACCACCAATGAATGAATGTTTGTAGTCCATTAGTAGCAAATCCTATCACAATTATAAATTTGAGAATTTACTAATGAGACAGCCACAGAAGATAGGCCTTAAAATTCAAAATCTAATGGTACCTCAATGATGCCTGTATATCACTTATAAGTGAAGATATTCACAATTTTGTGAAGGTGAGACGAGTTGCTATTTTTCATGCTATTCACTCATAAGTGTAGCTCTCCAGTGTGTCCCATTACCTCCACCAGCAGGTATGTGTGTTTGTGTGCGAGATTGTCTCAACCGGTCGTACGAAAACTGACTTCAAAAATATGTTTCATCATGTTAAATGATTACAAAATAGTACAAGTATACAAATAAATTATTAATAATCTTTAAAATTGTGTTCTCTTTAACTTTAGTAGATCAAATCGCACGTTTTGTGTGTTGAAAAGTGTAGCACAATCGATATGCGTCGCCCGTCATGACCCGTGGGTTTACATTTCACAAAATCACATCTTCGCAGAAAATCTATTTTTCAACCACAATTCGAGCAAGTTTAGCGATGAAACTATGCTGATTTAGGGGCAATATTTTATATGGCAATTAAAATTCATATTAAACAAAGACATCTATTGGATCCATCGATTCCGATACGCGATTAATCCGCTGCCTCTGTGGGATGCGCTCCCCGGCAGTCGGCAGCTTGCACAGATCCATAGAGCACACTTTATTCACAAACTTCCAGTTTCTTAGTTCTATATAATATTTTAGTTCGTAATGTTTAATAGTTTCTATTATATCACCATGAGACAGTGGCATGGAGGAATATCATCAGCAGAGTTGATCTAGAGCACCAAAGACCGAGATCTGTGGGGAGCTATGAACGCCTATGCCAGCTGGCACGGCACTTGATGATGATGATGATTATATCACCTAATAATTTTGTGAGAAATTAAAAAAAAAATATATGCCCAGCCGGGAAGAGAACCCCGGTCTCCCGCGTGACAGGCGGACTGTTTACAACTACGCTAGCGAGAACACAATGTTTGTTCTACAAAAGATTTCTATATAATCAAACCGACGTTTTGGGTTTCATAATCATAACCATAATTAAAGCAAGTTTAGCGTGAAACTTTCCAAATTTCCGAAAAATTTGATGCAGAATTCGAAGATCCGTATACAATTGATGGTTTTCTATTGAAAGTGCCAGAAAAAAATTATTTACGGTTCAGTTTGCCGTTTTCATTTTTCTCCGCGTGCGAGGTTGGTGAAAGTTGGTCTCAACCAAGCGGGTCATAGGCGGATTATGAAAACTGACTTCAAAAATATGTTCTGTCACATTAAATGATTAAAACATAGCACAAGTATACAAATAAATTATTATTAATCTTTAAACTTGTGTTGTCTTTAACTTTAGAAGTTCAAATTGCATGTTTTGAGTGTTAAAAAGTGAAAGTGTATATGCCAGGCCTAACGATATGCGCATGCGCAGCCACCATGGCCCATGGCCATGCGTTTCCCCATTCATGAAAAGCACATCTTCAAGGAAAATGTTGATTTCATCAACAAGTCAAGCTTATTTTGCGATGAAACTTTCCAAATATATGTAAAATTGCATGCAGAACTTGAAAATTCATCTAAAAGTTATGCCTGTCTATTACCAGCGCCAGAATAGTGTTACAAAGTGTACATGCCGGTCCGATCAATAATGCGCTAAGAACAAAAACACGCCTTTGCAGAAAATGTTGATTTTATCGACAAGTCAAGCTTGGTTTGCGATGAAACTTTCCAAATATATGTAAATTTGCATGCAGAACTTGAAAATTCATCTAAAAGTTATCATGTGGTTGTTTCGGGATTTGAAATTGAAATATTGAGCACAACCCACTACTGGCAACGCCGATCGCATTCTGATATGAACCTAAGGCCTATCCACGTCAATATGGAAGCACTATACTCGAGTTTCACCCTCATTTGAGCTCGTCAGTAGTGCATATCCCTGACCGGATCCGGAAACAGTCCCGGATCACGCGTGTGAAGCGGGTGTGTAACCACGCGGCACACACTGGACACACCAAATTATCACAACAGAATATCACAACGCTACCCATCGTAGGCTATGCTCAAGATTGCCCAATCGCCGTGACCGACGTCCGTCAATCGATGGGACCCGAACGATGTTGTGATAATTTGGTGTGTCCAGTGTGTGCCGCGTGGTTACACACCCGCTTCACACTCGTGATCCGGGACTGTTTCCGGATCCGGTCAGGGATATGCACTACTGACGAGCTCAAATGAGGGCGAAACTCGAGTATAGTGCTTCCATATTGACGTGGATAGGCCTTAGGTTCATATCAGAATGCGATCGGCGTTGCCAGTAGTGGGTTGTGCTCAATATTTAAAAGTTATCAATCAATCATGTGCCATGCCGGAAAGCGTGGGCGGTCATGACTCGCTATTTCACTCGATCACCAGAGTCGTGGATCAGCTCAGTGTTCCTGTCTCGTCCATGCCATGTGGCCAAGCCATCCAGATATTTTCCTCTCGGTCTTCCTCTTGGTCTGTTCCCTTCGATCTTGCCAGTTGTCACTAAGTTCTCCAGTCCATTTCTTCTCATAACAAGTTCAAAAAATGTTGACTGTCTATGTCTAATTTCTCTAATCAATCTACGATTTTCATTTGTCTCCTGTAGTACTTGGTCATTGGTTTTTCTATCTGTCCATTGTATCCTTTGCATTTTCCTCAGAAACCACATTTCTGCAGCCATCAGATGTTTTTCAGCTTGACTGCACATTGTCCAAGTTTCACATCCATACAAACGAACAGGCTCTATGTATCCCCTCAACACTCTTTTACTCATTTCAATTGACATCTTTTTATTGGTCAGAATGTTTTTCATCTTGCTAAAGGCTACTTTCGCCATGGCGATTCTTGTTCTAATCTCTAAAAGTTACGCCTGTCTATTGTCAGCGCCTTTAAAAAATTAATTATGGTAAGTATGAAATATAATGTTATTTATATAAAAGGTCACGATGATTCCAACCAATCGCTGTGCACAGAATATTAAGCATTACCTTTCCTGGAAAACCCCGGATGACGTGTGTTATTGTCACGTGAGATTTGAATGAATGATTGACGTCGAAAGAATGCATGGTCTGAACTAGCGCGAAATGGGAGACACAGTGAATCATAGCTATATGATTCCGTATATGATTTCTGTTTTCATTTCCGGTCGTGGCATGATGGAACTCGCTACCATTAGTAATTGGTTTAGACATTCTCCATGTTTCTGATACATACAGCAGTAATGATTTAACTAACGTTAGAGCTGAAACATCTTTTAGTGCTTTAGAAGTTCTTGTTATATGCTTATTTTAATATCTCTATATCATATGTGCTGGTCTCCCTGGTGAAGGAGTTAACAACTTTCTCTGTAATCCCATATATCCATGTGAGGAACATAGCTGCGTGAGATTCGGCAGCGGATTGCGTCACACTGGTTACTTACGGGGTATATGAGCCAGTTGTTCAGAAAGCAATGGCAAACTACTGAGCGTAATCTTGCCAAGAACATCAACAGCAGCTGAAAAATGCTGGTGTTGACTGCAACGTCCTGAAAGGGATATGCAACTTAAAAAAAAAATCATATGTTCCCCCATCTTTATCTACATTGATACATACATATATGTATGGTAGGTATGATTCCACTTCTCGAAGTGAGGTTTCACTAAGGGAACTCATGGAGAGAACTAGACAAGTCTGTTTACTTCTCTTATCTATTATTATTCACTAAGAGAGATCAGGTTATCATGTGTTATGTTTATTCTTATTGTCTTCAATTTTCACCTATGAATTGTAGACCTAGTTGTTGTGACCTCCCATCAAGTGTCTTTAGGTAGTTTCATGACACTTCCCTAATTTTTTGAAGAAAAAAAAAATTGGAGGAATACAAACAATTAAAATAAGTTGATAGAACTAACGTACTGAAATCCAATGGTGCCTCATTCAAGACTCTAAGTCAGTTATAATGGATATATTATTATTTTTTTGTGAATGAATTCTTCGTTCTTAATTTGCACACTTGACAAATAAGTGCTACTGCCGGTTAGTTAACTTTTGTCAAAAGAATATGGGAATCCATGAAAATAGACCTAGATAGGAATCCTTTTGTGACAGGGTAAAAGATGCTATGGAGAGGCAATCTAGATCAGGAATCAACATCCGGATTGGTAAGGCAGCAACAACAATGAACAGGTTAAGAAAAAGAGTCTGGGAGAACAGGAAGCTTACTGCCGAAGCAAAAGTCCTTGTCTATCAAGCCTGTGTCCTTAGTACTCTTCTTTATGGCAGTGAAACCTGGTCAACTTACTCACACCAAGAGAAACATTTAAACAGCTTTCATATGCGGTGTCTGCGAAGAATTCTTGGTATTAAGTGGCAAGACAAAATCACAAATACTGAAGTACTGGAAAGATCAGGTTGTGTGACAGTTTATTCCATGCTCAGTCTTTGTAGACTTAGATGGATAGGACATCTTAGGTGGATGAATGATGGTAGAATACCAAAGAACATCTTTTTTGGTGAATTACAGATGGGTAAGAGATCTCAGGGTCGGCCTCTACTACGATACAAAGATGTGTGTAAGCGGGACATGATTGATACAGGCATTGATAATGCACATTGGGAGCAAGTCACCGCTGAGCGTGTTGCATGGAGGGCAAACATCAGAAATGGAATAAAGACAAAGGAGAAAATTATTGCAGATAAGTCACACATCGAGTGTGTGAGACGTAAGATGGTGCATGATGGTGGAAATGACCATGTGTTCACATGCATCCACTGTGAACGAACATTTACAGCGTGAATCTGCCTTATTAGTCACATTGACTACCGCCATAGGTAAAAGTTATTATGCCTTTTTGAAGCATAAACTATCGTCTGTCAAGACGGCAAGGTGCCAATGTGTATGTATTTCTTTTTCACTGTATCCCCCATTTGGTATGGGCCATCAATCAATTCAACCCAAGCCATTCTATCTTTAGCTATCTCATGCAGCTGCCCATGTCCTCCTGATATTATTCATTTCTGTCTCTAACTCTCTTCTCCTTGTGTGTTCAGGTCTTCCTTTATTTCATTTGCCCTGTCTGTTCTGGACAAAGGCTTTTCATGTAATACAATTCTCAAGGGAGGTCAGCATGGCCGAATGGATATGAACACACATGCTTAAACATTTGGTGTGCTGGCATCGAGGTAAGGGTTTAAACCCCTACACCAGTTGACTTCCTGTCCTTGATTTGGGACTTAAGTTACAAGTACCTCTAAAGCCCAGTTGCTATGAAATGTCCAGTTGCTATGAAATGTCCAGTTGCTATGAAATGTCCAGTTGTTATGAAATGTCCAGTTGCTATGAAATGTCCACTTGCTATGAAATGTCCAGTTGCTATGAAATGTCCAGTTGCTATGAAATGTCCAGTTGTTATGAAATGTCTAGTTGCTATGAAATGTCCAGTTGCTATGAAATGTCCAGTTGTTATGAAATGTCCAGTTGCTATGAAAGTTCTCTTGCCTTTTTAATTCTTATTGTAATATCTGTACATGTTGACCCATCTGTTTCTACATTGCTACCTAAATATGTGTATAAATTATACTATAATTCTGTCGCCTGGAGTGGTTTCACCAAGGAAAATCAGGTTATCATTTGCTTGATTTATTCTAATTATATTTGTCTTTCCCTCTAAGAGTTTTTAGAATTGTTTTGACCTCCCATCTAATGTATTTAGCTAAATCTTGCATCTCATTTCAATGTGTTGGACAAGAAGGCAATGTCATCAACAAAGTCCAGGTCATTGAGCTTCAGTGCACAAGCCAACAATATTGGAACCAAGTGAACCTAATTATCAAATGTAGGCATACTTACAACTCTCATGTTAGAAGCTAACAAAGTAAACACTAAGCAACAGTTTAGAGGGAACATTGATGACAAGATTTTCTTGTTTTTCTCTCCAATTATCTCATTGGATGTATGGACGGGGTTAAAAAGATACAACAAAGAACGGCTGCTGCTATAAGTATTGTATCATCTTTAATGTATGTATGATGTATGACATAAGTAACATGGATTTTCCATAAAAATTGTGTGTATTATTATGTTTGTTTGTTTTTTGTGACAATAAACTGATATAATTACTCTCTGATAAGTTCCCAGACTCAAATTCTTAAAAGTGACCTGAGGAATACTATATCACAAATTATGTTTTGAAGTAATCATAAGATATTTTGTATCATTAATCATCTTGAAAAACAAAATATCAAATTCATTTATATAGTTTATGTTTGCATACTAATGTAACTTACAAATCCTTTCAGACTGACTGCAGACATAAGATGGAGAGTAAACTACCATCAAGTGTCAAGATAGAACAACCTGAAGTCTGTGTAGGTCAAGGTAAGATTAAGTGCAATATAACGTAACAGTTAGTTTAATATTCTTTACAGGATAGTTTAGTTAGTTTAGTTTAGTCGATGGATCAACATCACGGCACACAGGTGCAACCCATAAGTGCTCAGTGCTTCTCTTAACTCAAACCTGAGTCTGGAGAAACTCAGCTCAGTGCATGAACTCTGTAGCACCGGCGAGGATCCTGAAATACTGAAATGAGTATAAGATGCACTTAATAGAAACAAATGGGAATCAGAGAATTCAGGCCACCAGAAAGATGATGCATGTTACCAACTAGACTGAAGTGAACAAGTTTCTTCAGACTCCACACAGGGCACAACAGGCTGAAATACCACTTGTTTTATAAACTAAAGATAAGAGATACTGATGAATGTAATTGTTCGAACTGGTAAAATGACAGCTAGACATTTACTGCAGGAGTGTTCAATATATGCAGAACAGAGACATATATTTTGGCCCATACCTATTTGAGGACAAGCTCTATTGGGATGCCAACAAGCTGAAGTAGACTGCTGCTTCATTTAACTATATTCACCTTGACATTTAAAGGTGCATGAAGAAGTAGTTCTTAGCCTGCCACATTTCATGCCACCGATATGTCAGTGGCAAAAGCATCCCAGTGGCACAAAATGAAATATTGCTTGGCTAGCAAATCCATTACATGCCAAGATACTACTATGTAGGTCAAGGGGTGAGGGTGTTATGATTTATATGATATACTGTAAACACAACAACATGGCTCAATCACAAGATAGTCTGGCAGATGCTGAGATTAATGCATGTAATGCAGTTTGTGGTGGCAGCTGACATATAGTTTATTTCTGAGGATACACACCCAAACAAACCTCCACAGCCAGCTGAGTCACTGACACTTTACTAGTTGATACTGTCCATGTATGTAAAGTACTTGTTGTAAATATGTCCCTTGAATCTAATGTGTAACCTCTCTAACTGGTATGACTGGTTGCTCTTGTATGACATGTTGCTAATCTGGATGACTTGTCACTAAGCTGCATCATGTCTGAGTGAGGTATTTCTGCCCGATTTGGAATGACAACTCTGGCCTTGAACTGTCCTCATGCTAACCTGAGTTTATGTCATTTGAGCTCACTGGCTCAGCTGCCTGACTGGCTTTCTGGGCATGTCACGTATTTCTGTTTAATGTGATGATTGGAAACAAATAGTTTGAACACCTTAAGAGATTTGTACACAGGGAAAAGAACTGATAAAAACATCCAATCAGATTTACATACTGATCAATAAGAGGTTTAGAAATGTCTGAATAAACAAATACAGACAATACCTTGTGATAACATTGATCACGTCCCAGTGTGTGGACAGTACTTCAAATTCTTCTATGTAGGTCCATCCATCCATCATGTGCCATGCCGGTAAGCGTGGGCGGTCATGTTCTGCCATCTCACTCGATCAACAGAGTCGTGGATCAGTTCCGTGTTTCTGTCTCGACCATGCCACAAGGCCAAGCCATCCAGATACTTGTTTCTAGGTCTTCCCCTTGGTCTGTTCCCCTCGATCTTACCAGTTGTCACCAAGTTCTCCAAATCATTTCTTCTCATAACATGCCCAAAAAATTGTGACTGTCTACGTCTAATGTCTATGTAGGTCAGCATGGCTGAAAGGATAAGAACATGTGTTCTTAAACATCTGGTGTGCTGTGCCGAGGTATGGGGTTCAATTCCTACACCGGACAGTTGGACTAAAATGTTGACCTGTCATCCGTGACTTGGGGACGTAAATTACAAGTACCTCTGAAGTCGTAGTGGGTTCGCCTGAAGGCAAGGGACACTGTTAATAAGTAAAGCTAATCCACACGCTAAATTCAGTCCAGCACTACTGGAGGCAGTGTATATAGTCTACACTTGAGTTCAAAGTGGGAAGAATTTAGTACAGTCAACCTCATAAACCATGTCAATAAGCATCTACTCAGAATTATGAGAACAAGAATGAAAATAAAGATGGAAACTGGTGAAGCACAGTATGGATATGTGAAGGAAAAGTTACAAATAATGCAATATACACATTACAAACACTAATATAGAGATCAGTTGATACACAGAAAGACATATTCTTGTGCCTTATAGGTTATACCAACTGTTATGATTGGGAGTGTGAGCTTTTTTCACACTCTTGTCACGGTGGGGCATGCTTATCGCCTTGAGCGAGAAGCACACTTTGGACTGAGTCGGAGAGAGAAAAGTCTCTCAAAAACACAACACTCGAGCTGACACCCTCATAGGAAAAACATGTCTCAGACTCAAGATGGCTGATGGCCAGCATTTAGAGTGACACCAATGTTTTATAGTGTTATATCAGTGTAGTGTAGTAGTGATTGAGAGTACAACTTTGTGATTGCTTGAAATGTTGGAAAAGTGTAATACAAATTATGAGAAGAGAAATATTGTATTTGAAAAAACCATTATACTTTTGTACTTGGAGTTCTTAAGTATTGGTTAGACATTGTACATATTGAAGGTAATCATTATAAACAGCAACTCATGATACTATTATCAATGCACTCATTACAATGTAAGTCAAACCATGACACCAGGGTATTGGAAAACACTGTGATGATTGCATGCTGGATGGACTGAGATAATGGCATGCTGGGATATCGTCAGCACATTTTATTCAGAGCACCAATTACCTGATAATGATGAACAGTCAGTGAACATCAGCCAATGACCAGTGGTTTTGTAACCTTGTCCTCTAAAAGTTTAATCTAAATAACTGGTGTTTCTGCTGATCTAATGGGAAGGTGAACACCTCGTGGAGTTTAGTGCACTGTAGCAGATGTGTGGACCAAGAATTCTGAGTTACAATGAGGAACAGTAACACTGAGGAGTTACATTGAGGAAGTTTTATTTTTAGATATCCCACTTAAAAGTTATCTTTCTTAGACATGCAACCCACATTGATTTTTATTTTTAAATTTTCTTCTGACATTCTATTTCAAGACTAAACTGCCTGATTTGCCACCTTAGGTTTTCTTTAATATGTCACCTCAAGTTGCACCATAGATGTTAGTATCAGGCAGGAGGTTAACACTCGTGATTGTGTCTGCAATGAAATATCAAGATTTCTCGCTGTTATACATTTTTTTAGGCATAACTGTACTTATGATAGATTCCATAAGTGAAAACTGTCGGTAATAAATAAAACATGAGTACATGTTAATCTGTTAATTTTCACTCATGCAGTAACTTAACCTCTCTTAGATCATACTTGGGCTTACATTATACATCAGCCTAGATCATACATAACCTTAGATCATATATCAGCATAGATCATACCTGAACTGAGATCTTACATCATCCTAGATCCCATATCATTCTAGATCCCACATCATCCTAGATCCCACATCATCCTAGATCCTATATCATCCTAGATCATACATCAGCCTAGATCATACCTGAACTTTGATCACACATCAACCTAGATCATACGTCAGCCCATATCCTCATGAACTTTGATCATACATCAGCATAGATCACACCTGAACTTAGATCCTACATCAGCCTAGATCATACAGCAGCCTAGATCATACATCAGCCTAGATCATACATCAGTCTAGATCATACATCAGCCTAGATCATACATCAGCATAGATCACACCTGAACTTAGATCATACATCAGCCTAGATCATACACCAGCTTGGATCATACATCAGCTTATATCATATGTTAACTTAGATCATACATCAGCCTAAATTCCACGTCATCCTAGATCATACATCAGCCTAGATCATACCTCAACTTTGATCACACATCAACCTAGATCATAGGTCAGCTCATATCCTCATGAACTTTGATCATACATCAGCATAGATCACACCTGAACTTAGATCCTACATCAGCCTAGATCATACATCAGCCTAGATCATACATCAGCCTAGATCATACATCAGTCTAGATCATACATCAGCCTAGATCATACATCAGCCTAGATTATACATCAGCCTAGATTATACATCAGCTTATATCATCATGAACTTAGATCTTACATCAGCCTAGATCATACATCAGCCTAGATCATACATCACCTTATATCGACATCATTAACTTAGATCATACACCAGCTTAGATCATGCTTCAGCTTATATCATACCGTAACTTAGATCATACATCAGTCTAGATCATACATCAGCTTAAATCCTACATCAGCTTATATCATCATGAACTTAGATCTTACATCTGCTTAGATCATCATGAACTTAGATCATATATCAGCTTAGATCATTCATTCAGTAGCATGTCCTTTGCAGAACCTCGCTCCCATAACAACCTTCCGGAAAGCTTCTAGATCACAAGCAAGATGTCCCGTGTCTGATACACCCATCTGGAGATCATCTGCCACATCCTGCACCCATCTTCTCTTTGGCCTTCCTCTTCCTCTCTTCCCAGGCATATACCCTTCCATTATTGTTCTCTCCAAACTTTCATGACATTTCAAGTGACCAAAATACTTCAATTTTCTTTGTTTTATCGTCTTTAATAGCCATCCCTCCTCAATATTCAACTCTTGAAGTATGGATGCATTTGTTCTTTTCTTTACCCAAGATATTCTTAGAACTCGTCTATAACATTTATATTCAAAGGCGTTTTTGCGCTGTTCAGCTTGTTTGGTAAGTGTCCATGTCTCACAGGCGTATGTTGCAATGGGAAAGATGCATGCTCTTAAAAATCTAATTTTTGTAGTTCTGTCTGTCACACTCCATAATTTATTCATCTGTTTTAGTCTTTGAAGAGCAATGGATAGTCGCCATTTAATTTCTTTCATTGTGTCACCGTTATTGGTAATCAATGACCCAAGATATTCAAAATTTTCCGACACCTCCAATTTTCCCCCATTAATGTATATTTCTTTCTCCATAGTAGTTTTATCTGTATGCATTATCTTTGTTTTTGCTATGTTAAGATATAAGTTATGATTTTCACTATTCAATTGGGTTGAGGCTATTAGGTTTTCTATGCCATTCTGTGTTGTGGATAGTAATACTGTATCATCAGCATATCGAATCTCTGGTATGTCAAGACCACCGATATTATTGTCATCTCTTACATTTCTCATTATATTTTCGGCGTACAGGTTAAACAAATAGGGTGACAGCACGCAGCCCTGATGGACTCCTTGCTTGATGTCAAACCAATCTGATGTCTCGCCATCTATTCTAACTGCTGCTTGTTGGTCTAGATATAGCATTTTTATGAGATGTACTACATGTGATGGGAAGCCCATATTCCCCATGATTTCCCAAAGTTTATTATGTTGTACACAGTCAAATGCCTTTGAATAATCCACAAAACATGAGAATAGGTTTACATTAAATTCTCTGCACTTCTCTATTATTAAACGCATGTTGAATATGTGATCTCTTGTTCCTCTTCCTTGTCTAAATCCAGCTTGAACCACGTTAATCTCTTCTTCCATTTTCTTACTAAGTCTTCGCATTATGACTTTCAGTAGAATTTTACTTGCATGACTGATCAGGGCAACAGTTCTATAGTTGGTGCATAATTTCAGGTTGCCCTTTTTTGGTATTGGAATGAAGATAGTTCTCTTCCAATCTTTTGGCCATATACCATATTTCCAAATCTTTGTACATAATGCATGATATATGTGTATGCTTTCTTCTCCTCCCGCTTTAATTAGTTCAGCTGGTATCTCATCACATCCAGGTGATTTACCATTCTTCAGGTTCTTTATAGCCCAAGCAATTTCATCTAATGAGGGTTCAGGTTCTGTCTCTACTGTCATTGGCTCATGTATCTCATTCATATCCTCACTGTCACTCATATCATACATTCCACTGCAGTACTCCTGCCATCTTTCTAGAATTTGTCTAGATTCTGTTAAGGTATTTCCCATCTTGTCACAGATAACATTCAATTGAGGTTGAACATTTCTTGTCAATAACTTCATTTCTTTGAACATTTCATAATCTCTTCCAGCCTTATGATATTGCTCTATTCTGTTACAGCAATCTTGTATATATTGATTTTTGTCCTTTCTTGTGTTCTTTCTTATTTCTCGAGTTAAAGATTTATACTTCATCCTGCGGTTAATTGATTCATCTCCTTTCTGTTTCAGCTCCCTTCGTTGTTTTATTAATTCTAACGTGTCTAATGTAATCCATGGCTTAAGTTGCTTTTTCTTGGTCGGAATTAGATCTTTGGCTGCAGTTATCAAGATATCTCTAGCTTGTACTGCCAGTTCATCAGGTGTCATTTCTTCTTGTACAGACATCAAGACCCCAAAGCGATCCCTAACTTCTATGTTGTATGCATCTGGTATGTTTGTGAGATCAAAACGAAGTGGCCTTGGTCCTCGGGTAAGCTTTTTGAGTTTTAATTTCAGATCTGCTTCTAATAACTGATGATCTGTATCACAGTCTGCACTTCGTAGGGTTTTTTCAGATGTTATGCTTGATCTCCATCTTCTATGTATTAAAATATAATCTATCTGATTTTTGGTAAAACTGTCTGGAGACTTCCATGTGAAGAGTCTTCTTGGATGTTGTTTAAAAAGTGTGTTGGCTATCATTAACTCATTTTCTGTGCAAAATTCAATTAATTTGTCACCTGCATCATTTCTATTTCCTAATCCAAATTTTCCTAAAATGTGTCTCTCATTTTCAGCTCTTCCTGCACCTACTTTTGCATTAAAATCTCCCATTATTATTGCTATATCATTATGACCAATCTTATTTAATGTGTCTTGTAGTGTGTTGTAAAAATCTTCAATTTCGTCCTCCTCTGCTGTTGAAGTAGGTGTATATGAAGTATGAGAGTTGTGTTTTTTGGACGGCCTTTAAGTCTAATAGTGAGGATTCTATCACTAACTGGATTATATCCCATTAAAGTTTTGGCAGTTGTCTTATCTAAACAAAATGCCACTCCACTCTGGCCTCCGACATCTCTACCAGAATAAATGAAAATACTTCCATTTTCAGTTGTAAAATGTCCCTTGCCGCTCCAGCGATGTTCACTAATTCCTAAAATTTTAATGTTTAACCTCTCAATCTCATCACACACTACTTTAAGCTTTCCCTCATACAAACTTCTCACATTCCACGTTGCCATTCTCACTCTGTTTCTTAGTCTGACAGGGGATTTCCTTGGTAACACAGTCAGGATTAACTCCGTCATCACGATTACTAGTACTGGTCCCTGCTTCACACTCTTCCCCAGTGTTATCTGATCTGCCTGGCCTGGGGGTCTCGCCACCAGATCTCTTTCTTATTATATTTTCTTTCATGGTTGTTATGGTTTCTTGGCAAGTTTTGCAGAAGGTAGTTTGCCATTGCTTTCCGTCTGGGCAGTGACTGTACTAGTCGGTGGCCATAGCCATTGTCTCTACTGATGAGATCATCTGCCTATCGCTGCAGAGTGCAAGACCATAACCAACAACAATCTGTCGGCTGCTCTCACATTCCATCCACCACCTGCTTCCATGGCTTCACGTAACCCTGATCGGGGGGCTAAACGGGTACTCCACCTTGCCCAAGGGTGTCCCGTAGACTAACGGAGGGAAGGAGGCGTCTTACATCTCCTTTGATAGGGGATACCCCTACCCCGCTAACCGGAGCTTAGATCATACATGAGTAAATTAATCATTCTTCTTCTCCATCTTTTGTTCACTTGAAACTGATTGTCTATGGCTGCAATGTATCTGCTTGATTACACATACACATCTGGTCATGGGTCGGTGTTGAAAGGTAGGAGAAGTGCCTGGGGGTTCTTTGCAAAAGCTAATGGTCGGCGTTTGGTGCAGGAGAGCCTGGCATATGATACCACAACATCTAGCTTAAGAATGGCGGTGGAGGCGGTCAGTGCAGCTTTCCGCTGGATGGAGAATACGATACATACACACACACACACACACACACACACACACACACACACATCGTGATTGTAACTGACTCAGAAAGCATGCTGAGTAGGGTGAAGACAGGCAGGCTTCGCGCAGAGTGGCTTGCTTCGCTTCGGAAGTCACGGGTAACAAGCATCATCTGGATCTTTTCTCCAGGGCATGCTGGGGAATGAACAGGCGGACAGATTGGCTGGCTCGGCAAAACTCGGTGGAGTATTGATGCATGACAAGGCAGACGTGGTTGCAGCTTTGTGGGAGCACGTGTGCACCTCGGAGGAGCAAATGGATCACCATAGTCTGGTAAGAATGAGACAGCAAGGAGTGACGAGGGGATCTGGCCGACGCTCAACGCTCAGAGGAAAGGCGAGACGGATATATAATCAGATTGTTACTGGTACTATTAGTGTTGGAACTCTTCGTTGGCTGCTGAGGATGGGGACGGGGCGCTTATGGGAATGCCCCAAATGCTGTGATGTAGATTCCTAAATCAATCAATCAGTCAATCATCTTGTCATAATCAATACCTTATATATTCATGAGGATATTAATGATTTACTTTGTTGTTTCAGAAATACAATCTTGGTCTCTACAGAGTCCTTACCACTCCATACAAGAGCATTCACAAAAGTGGACATATGACAGCATAGACATGAAAGTTGTGAAACAAGAACTACCAGTTGTTCAAGAAAGGATAGAACACAGCAACTCAGAATCAATAATGTTTGATAACAATTGTAAGGCATCAGTAAAACATGAATATGGTTGTCAAATGTCAGAACATGTGTCATCTGTGATTGATACAAACAATAAACTATCTCTGGCTGTTGAGAATTGTCAACTGCAAAATAAGGAAACATCAGTAAAATATACTCAGAGCATTGCAAAGTCTCTTGATGACATTTTTGATTATGTCAGTTATAGCTCTCAAAGAACTAACACCGGACACTTGTCTGATGTTCCTGGTCCAAATGTTTGTGTAGAAAGATATAAGAGAACACATACTGAAGGGTTGCCAAACAAATGTAATGAAGGGGATGGTCTTTTGTTTCAAGATGACCATCTACAGTGCCAACAGAACATGAACCACAAGAGAAGACATATAGGAGAGAAATTTTACAAGTGTGATGATTGTGGTGCTTCTTTTACTCAAGCTGGCCATCTGAAGACTCACAAGAGAACACATACAGGAGAGAAACCTTACAAGTGTGATGATTGTGGTGCTTCTTTTACTCAAGCTGGTAGTCTGAATGTTCACAAGAGAACACATACAGGAGAAACACCTTACAAGTGTGATGTTTGTGGTGCTTCCTTTACTCGAACTGACTATCTGAAGACTCACAAGAGAACACATACAGGAGAAAAACCTTACAAGTGTGATGTTTGTGGTGCTTCTTTTACTCGAACTGACTGTCTGAAGACTCACAGGAGAAAACATACAGGAGAAAAACCTTACAAGTGTGATGATTGTGGTGCTTCTTTTAGTGAAGCTGGCATTCTGAAGACTCACAAGAGAATACATACAGGAGAAACACCTTACAAGTGTGATGTTTGTGGTGCTTCTTTTACTCGAAATGACTATCTGAAGACTCACAAGAGTATACATACAGGAGAAACACCTTACAAGTGTGATGTTTGTGGTGCTTCTTTTACTCGAAATGACTATCTGAAGACTCACAAGAGAATACATACAGGAGAAACACCTTACAAGTGTGATGTTTGTGGTGCTTCTATTACTACAGCTGGCAATCTGAAGACTCACAAGAGAATACATACAGGAGAAACACCTTACAAGTGTGATGTTTGTGGTGCTTCTTTTACTACATCTAGCAATCTGAAGACTCACAAGAGAACACATACAGGAGATAAACCTTACAAGTGCGATGATTGTGGTGCTTCTTTTACTCGATCTGACAAACTGAAAATTCACAAGAGAACACATACAGGAGAAAACTACTACAAGCGTGATGTTTGCGGTGCTTCTTTTACTCAATCTGACAAACTGAAGACTCACAAGAGAACACATACAGGAGAAACACCTTACAAGTGTGATGTTTGTGGTGCTTCATTTACTCGAACTGACTGTCTGAAGACTCACAAGAGAATACATACAGGAGAAACACCTTACAAGTGTGATGTTTGTGGTGCTTCTATTACTACAGCTGGCCATCTGAAGACTCACAAGAGAATACATACAGGAGAAACACCTTACAAGTGTGATGATTGTGGTGCTTCTTTTACTTCAGCTGGCAATCTGAAGACACACAAGAGAATACATACAGGAGAAACACCTTACAAGTGCGATGATTGTGGTGCTTCTTTTACTCGATCTGACAAACTGAAAATTCACAAGAGAACACATACAGGAGAAAACTACTACAAGCGTGATGTTTGCGGTGCTTCTTTTACTACAGCTGGCAATCTGAAGACTCACAAGAGAACACATACAGGAGAAACACCGTACAAGTGCGATGATTGTGGTGCTTCTATTACTACAGCTGGCCATCTGAAGACTCACAAGAGAACACATACAGGAGAAACACCTTACAAGTGTGATGTTTGTGGTGCTTCTTGTACTCGAATTGACTATCTGAAGACACACAAGAGAACACATACAGGAGAAAAACTTTACAAGTTTGAATATTGTTGTTCTTCTTTTACTACAGTTGGCAGTCTGAAGATTCACAAGAGAAAACATACAGGAGAAAACTACTACAAGTGTGATGATTGTGGTGCTTCTTTTACTCAGATGTGTAATCTAAAGAAACATATGATACTACATCATCATCATGTGCCCTGCCAACTACCATAGTTGTTCATGTATCTCTTCAGATCTCAGTTCGTGTTTGGGATCAACTCTACTGATAATATTTCTCAATGTCACCATACAGTCCATGCAGCATCATCTCTCTCTGTCTGCCCATGATCATAGTCTTTCCCCACTGACCTGTCCAGTTGTCACAATACTTTCCCACGCTTCTCTTCTCATTACAGTACTAAAGATTGTGATTGTCTCTTTCTGATGGTTGTATATAATGTTCTATTTTCATTAGCCTCTTCCAGGCAATCATTGTTAAGTTACTTTGGCAACTCAAGCAATAGTCGCCATGGTGAAGTGGTCAAGCCATCTGCCTCACCCTCTGAAGGTAGTTGGTTCAATTCTGGGCTATGTCTTTCGGTTGACATGTGCATTTTCTATTAGACTTCTGGGGGTCATCACTGGAGATACGGTGTTTGTGCTTTTTTGCGACTCTTTTGGCAGGCCGCCCTGTGGGAAGAGACTGAGCCATATCAGATAAAATCTGGGGCAATGAAGTCGATCCTCTCGATTTTTACAACTTTGTTTTTATCTGAGCTATTCGCAACACCCATCTCAGGAATCACATCTTTGCTGCTTCCAACAAAATAGAAGCCATTTAATTGAATCCAACCAAATTTTACTCAGACTCTAAATCCAGCAACCCTGGGGAAATGGATGCCAAAGTGAGGAAGTAGATTCAGTCTCTTTTAGATAGTAAATTCGTCAGTGAAGCAACTGCAGTTAATCATTCCACACTGCTCATAAACCCCAAACTTTATGGCCTTCCTAAATTGTACATTCCTGGGGTACCATTGAGACTGATTTAGGCTATGCTAAAATCTCTCCAACACAGAATGGTGAAATGGCTTGCAGAAACTGCTAAACCAGTGCGATAATCATTCAACCCCTTAATACTGAAGAGCAAAAACAGCACAGAACTAGCTGACCTAAGAGCAGCACTCCATGGCCTATGCCAGAAATCCAAAACAGTTGTAATACAGTGGATCTCATCACATTGCAGTATACCTGGAAATGAAGAGGCTGTCAGACTAGCAAAAGAGGGTGGACGACTACCACAGCCTGACATAACCTATAATGAGGCAAAGAGGTTTATAAAAAGCACTTATAGAACTAAATGGGAATCGAACGAACGAAAATCTGTATTTTCAAAGGGTTAAAAATTGGGCACGCAGGCCCATCTGACATTCCTCCCTTCTTCTCTAATTCCTCTCATACATTCTTTCATTCAACATCTCTTATAAAGCAATTCTTTGATAACAAAAGAACAATAAGCATTAACACGCATGAAAAATAATCAATAATACATGACTTGTTGAAGCAATGTCTATTAACATGGGCATCATAAATACCCAAGGTGGGTGTAACTTGCCACACATATGGAAAAAAACATTTTTCTGGCTAGTTGTTCGAGATAATTTACCATTATTATTGTCTTTGTTGCTGTTTTTTTTTTTTAAGGAGGCATATAGTCTGTCCTGAGGTAGTGTTCAAACAGGTTGCGACTGGATGTATAATGATTGGTGATATCTTTGATTTCTTGTGGAAGATTATTCCACAACTGAGTGGCAGAGTATGCTAAGCTTGTTTTATATAAGTCTATCCTAGGTTTAGGGACATGAAGTATATTTAGTCGTTCGCTATGTCTTGCTTTATATTTAAACAATGGCCAACGGTAGTTTGGGGCATTTTGAAATAGGATTTTGTGAGTTAGTTTGGCCTTATTAAAAAGTAGGTGTTTGTGAAGTGGCAGTAACTGAAGACGATCATGTAGGTTAGAATTGTTTGTAAACTTATCACCATTGATTAGACGCACTGCCCTTTTCTGAAGTGAGTAAAGGCGTTTTGTTATTGATTTGGAGCATCCATCCCAGATTGTGGAGCATGTATACTGTGCAGTCGTCTGCAAATAAATCGCAGGACGATGACAGATATAAGGAAATATCATTTATATAAATGGTAAATAACAGAGGGCCAAGTATAGACCCCTGAGGTACTCCAGTATTAATGGTAATGGCTTGGGATAGAGATTTATTGTGTGATACTACTTGTTTTCTGTCTAATAAAAATTAGTTTATTAATGTCACTATATTAAAGCTTACTTTCATTGTTTCTAGTTTTTTTAATTAGAATATTATGAGCTATCATATTGAATGCTTTTTAAAAGTCTATAAATATCATTGCACGTCATAGAGTATTGTTAATATTTTGATGCCAGTTTTCTATCATGTTTGTTAGGGCCGTATGGTAGGAATATTTTGGCCGAAATCCTGACTGACTGTCAACTACTGGCGAACTAAGTGCTCTAGTGTTGTTTTGTGGGTGTGATTTTCTAGCGGTTTGGATAAAGAGGATAATATGGAAATTGGCCTATAATTACTCATGATACAATCGTCTAATGAACCAGCTTTTAAATGAGACTACACTTCAGCGATTTTAAAGGCTGGTGGGAAGTGACCTTTGGTGAGACATTGATTGTATATAAAAGTTAGTGACTCGCAGATCGCCGGTGCAGCATAGCGAAGGATCCGATTACTGATTCCATCTAGTCCTGATGAGTTATTGTTTTTTTTAGGTTACTGAGATGAGTGAATACTTCAGTGGTCGTCATTAGCGGTATGTTTGTGGGAATGTCTCCATAGCATTTGCTCTCACAGAATGATGATAATAAAGATATGTCATGAGGCACATCTGGTATTGCAGCCTTCAGTTGGTTTATGTCAGACTGAAAGAAACTACTGAACTGATCACATGTAACCTGATTTGATGGTAACGATTGTGATGATTTGTGTTTGTTTGTCATGGTATTAATTGCTTTCCATATATCTTTAGCGTTGGTTTTATCTATTATTAAGTTCTTAAAATAGTTTTTCTTTTCCTTTCGGATAACATATTGAACTTTGTTTCTCAGACTACGGTACATAGTTAGATCTCTATTTTTATGTGCCCTGTCCCAGTCTCTCATAAGTTCAACTACCTCCTGTGTGATCCACGGGGGCTTAGTGTGATGTTTAACACAAACTTCCTTAAATGGAACATGCTTATCAAATACACTTAGAAAGGTATTCAGCTAGTGGTCCAGAGCATCATCTGAGTCAGGAAGCTGGTAAACATAGACCAGAGATGAGTTGAGCAAGTCTTGTAAGAAGGCATCTTGATTGAAGTTTTTATAATTTCTATATTTTATACTTATATGTTTGTGTTTCAGAGTTTTTGACCACGTGCAACATACTGGGTAGTGATCGCTCATTGCATTAATAGGTACCGTACATTCTGTGGTGTTGTCAGCACATGTAGTATAGATATGATCTATAAGTGTTGCAGATGATTTTTTTATTCTAGTGGCTTGTTTGACTAACTGTTGAAAGTTATATGACTCTATTATGTTTTCCCATGTTTTGTTTGATTTGTTAGTGTCTATGTTGAAGTTGCCTAGCAGTATTATTTCTCTAGCATTACTAAAGACTACATCCATCATAGTGGTGAATTTTTCATACCAGATATTTCCTGCACTGGGGTTTTGATAAAGATAGCCAACTACTAGGGGTATGCGATTTTGAAGCTTAACCTCAAGCCATACACACTCAATCTCACAGGTTTCAAAATCTAGCCTGCGGTGGGCGTTAAGCGAGTTAGAAATATAAATTGCAATACCCGTCTCTTGTTTCTGATAGGGATCTCTTCAAATGGTTTTAAAACCTCTGATAGCGATATCATCATCTGAAATGTTGCTAACGCCGAACATGTGAAAATTTTGATAACTATAAGTGATAGTTCAGGCAGCTTCCCTAATAGATGGCAGATATTTAAATGCCCGATTCTGAGCCCATTATTACTGAGTCAGTGTTCGTACTTATTAGACATTTTAACAATGCGTAATTATGAATTTTTTAAAACACAAAAATGAATAAAACTTGCATCCCTTATAACAATACACACTCTAAAGTACAGAGAAACAGTAATATCTCTGTCAATATACACGCACATACACAAAATACGTATAAAGATCAGTAAGGATGAGCAGTGAAGACCCCCTCACTCGCAGTATAAACACAATAAAAGTATTATAAAAGATATCCAACTAAGTACGTCTGTGACGCCAATATAAGTCAATGTTTATAGTCAGTAAATCTAATACGTTGCTATAGAAAGCAATAACCAAATATGCACATAAATATTCTAGGAGAGGCTCTTTCTTGTACCGAGATCCGGTGTTGCTTTGTACTGAATTGCTAGTAAATACCAAGCTGTGTTGATCCTTGGTACAGCAACATCATAAGTGCTTGGCGAAGTGAAGCTGGGCTAAAACGTGTGAGGTATAACAACTCTGGGTTACAATGGAATGGATACTGTTTATTTCTCATGGGTTATTAATGACTTCCAACTACAGGCTCTGATTCGTGGCTAACTGGAGGCTGTGGTGGCACGTTTAATGTTACTGCTGGATTGATTCTTGCTGTGAAGAAGAGGGAACGTATCTTCATAATTATCACCCTCCTGTGTGAAAGAGGGCGTATTGTACGGATTTGGTGTGGTGGAAATGTGCCGTCTGGCTTGGATATCAGGTGCCTTGTTTATCAGTGGTGTGCTCTCTTCTGGCCTATTGGTACTTGATGTGGTGGGAGCATGTCGTCTGGCTTGAGTTTGAGGTGGTGTAGCTAAAAGTTCCTATGTGATCGAGTATTGGATGTATGTTGTGTCCGTTCTGGGTATTTGATATTTTTGGCGAGTAAGCTGGTGCCCAATGTAGACAAATTTACTTGATCCTTATAAAGTTGCTTTTTAGGTGCTCCAGACTGTGAAGTAAACACCGGTGTGTTGTTGATGAACTTATGTTATTATAATAAC